>JAECUM010000859.1:0-144345 GCA_016617855.1 Megalonaias nervosa | reverse complement strand
GATAAATGACATAGCAGCAGAAAGGATGTACAGACCTTTTGGACAATGAACATGTTTGCTTGAAATGAAACATATTTTTTGCTTACAAAATATGTCCCTGGTCCGAATTGTAAGATAGTAATTATCTTTCAATCCGAGCAAACATGTGTGAATTCCAATTGTTGGGTACACCCTTTCTGCTGCTCACCCTTTCCCCCACACCCGAATAATATCATACTTACATATGTGTATGTCATAAACTAGGAGGAATGGAAGCAACACAGAATATCAGATGTATTCGTGTTCCATTTTAAAACGTTCTCATTCACACTGATATCATGAATAACATCTACTTGGTATTATGGTACTAATCGTCAGAATGCATTAGTCATTCTACTCTGTATTATCGTAATAAATGTGTTTCAGAATGCATTTGTCATTAGTAATTAGTCACACCAAATAAGGCTTCTTCATTTGACAGGTGATTTTCGTGTAAGTGAATACAAATAGCGAGATATCTTAAACGGCAGGTATTGCTTTTTACCCACCCTCATTAATTCCATGATCATTTTCTTCCGGTACCGTTTCCTCTATCGTGTGTGTGTGTGTGTGTGTGTGTGTGAGAGAGAGAGAGAGAGAGAGAGAGAGAGGGATCGAGAGAGAGAGAGAGAGATCGAGAGAGAGAGAGAGATCTCGGGGGGTGGGTGTAGGTGGTGCTGGGTATTTAACGGTATCAGCGAAGGTTTCAATCGCCAGACTCTGATGACATCAAATGCTATGTAACTACCAGGTCAGGGTTGGATACTTCTTTCAGTATCAGTTGAAACATAAATTTAGTTTGTTTAAATTTTAACCGAAATTTATAAGAAATAATATAGATGTGAAGAATGCAAGCGCAGTCGTTACTGTTTTTGTCTGAGTTTTAAATTTTCAACTGAATGCCGACAAAAATCCAACATTTGACAGTTGTTGGAGCAGCTTCATAAACTATAGAATTAAATTGTACACAAATCAGTTACAACTGAAAATGAGAAAAGTAGATGGCAAGATCTCGCCACTTCTATACCACTATGCTTACGTTACAAAAAATAAAAATAAAAAAACTGTGCCAGTCATGTTCTCATAAGAGTGCATGGTTTACTGGTGCTTTTTCAGCTTCTGGTATTGTGTTCTATTTACCATTCTATCACACTGTATTCACCATTCTATCGCACTATTCACCATTTTATCATGCTCTGTCCACAACTCTATCACACTGTTCACCATACTATCAGTCTATTCACATTCTATCACTATATTCACCATTCTATCAGTCGATTCACTATCACTTATACGCATACTTATAATATCCCACAGCCATACATGATTTATCATAGGTACATTTGTTGAAAAAGCGTGAGACTTTCAATTGTTACTTCACATTTTCCACATGAAACCTTCTATCTACATGGTAAAAGTTAACTGTTGGAACGATAACGTTGTTCAATGTTTTTTTTTCCATCTGTAATAAAAAAACCCACCTCCGATGTTAATACTTGGTAACGTATCAGTATCCAGTTTAGTGAGATAAAGTTTGGGTCATCTATTGTATATATTAGACTTTGGATGCGGGCATAAAAGCCGATTTGAACGATTTTATCATATTTACAAGCTACCGTTTCTTTTCTGATCTCTGGCATCCTAACCCTTCTGTTCCATTCAGCCTTTTATTTGTTTGGACATTTTGTTCACCACATCCAACTAGAATTTAATTTCATAGATTCATTTGCTAATTTGTATTCATGATAAATCTTGCAGTGCATGTTTTACAGATCACACATCATTTTAATACGACAGAATTACATGACAATATCCTCTACTATCCGGTGTAATATACATTTTAAACTTGATTTTCATCAATATGTCTTTCTAACGTTAAAAGTTTGTGCTTTTCTTGTAAATTAAAGTTACCAAACGTTTACCATTCAACTAAACAAGGAACGGTAAGCGAA
Source organism: Megalonaias nervosa (assembly GCA_016617855.1). Taxonomy (NCBI): domain Eukaryota; kingdom Metazoa; phylum Mollusca; class Bivalvia; order Unionida; family Unionidae; genus Megalonaias; species Megalonaias nervosa. The sequence goes on along the minus strand of JAECUM010000859.1, from coordinate 142,375 downwards.
AATAATTATATGGTAATTATTTATTATCCAATAATCGTATTCTGTACTTACCATCATGGACGTCCGTGGGGGGTGGGGTGGGAGATGGATGCGGTTTACCATCAATATGCTACTCATAAATCGTTCTGAACACAAGGCTCAGGCTCCTTATCGAACTATATTTACAAAAATCTTATTTATTAATATGCACCAGCCTTGACAGTTTGAAAGGAATAAACACACAACAGGTAGTTATAGAAAATGATGTTATTACCAGTGTTAATTTTTGCGATACCTAAACCCAAAGTTTGCCTTTGTTATCTTTTGTGATACCTAAACCCGAAGTTTACCATCGTGATCCCTTGTGATACCTAAACCGGAAGTCTGACATTGTTATCTCTTGCGATACCTAAACCCGAAATTTGCCATTGTTATTGCTTGCGATACCTAAACCCGAAGTTTAAAGTTTCTTCTTAGTCTCGAATTCACTCAAAAGCAACAGATCAATTCCAAATCTGAGGAGATACAACCAGATCTTTCGCAATGTTAGTAGTATAGTGGGGTAGTCTATGGACAATGGGAAAATACATTACAGACCCCCTCCGTGTACCGTAGCCTCAAGATTTATAGCCTCAAAATATCACCCTGGGGTAGTCTACGGACAAGATTTTTACGGACAAAATATCACCCTGGGTACGTCTACGGACAATGGGAATTTTGTAAAGCGATTAGCACACCATGGGTCAATATGACGTCACGGTACTGGACACTTGCAACAATGTAGCAAGTACCGTGACGTCATGCCACCTGTTTCATTTCTATACAAAGTGTTATGCATTTGCGTTCGTGTCAGTGGGTAGTAGAGTATGTTTTATATATTCGTTTTTTTCCCATAGATTGATGAACATCAATCTATCATACACAAATTTTACAATCGACTAAAAAAAATTTTAGGTAAGAGAATAATGTTTTAGGGAGTTAAATATAAATTATAAAATCGAATAAAAAAATTTTTAGGCAAGAAAAAATAAATCTTTTGGAGGCAGTGGAGTGGCCCTGAAAAGGGCCGTTGTTTGTTATATTAACACCATTCCGTTAACATAGAGGGCATCACATAGGTCTTCTTCTCTTTCTCAAACTTCGTCTAACCTCTGGTCCATAAATCAGAACTCGCTTCAGACAGCCTTGTCTTTCCACATAGGTCCTTCGTTTCCAAACGCTTGTCTCGGTGATCCTAACGATTCTCCATGATGATCTCACATACACGGGTAAGTCCGTACGGAACAGCATCGACGATACCAGAGTAGACGATTCAACGTTGGTCCACATCCTTGTGACGAGGAATAGGTGAAGGGAATGAAGTGAACCGCGTTTATTTATAGTGGAAGACCGGATCGAAACGGATTGAAATTGTTCACCAATCCCAACACGCGTTACAAAATTCAGTCACTTCGCGGAGTCCGTCTTCCAGTCCGAAGAGAGCTACCTGTCACGTCATATTCCCTATATAGGTGCGCTAGCGTCTGTGCGCAGTGAATCGATGCGGCATTGTTTTGTGAAACATGACGGAAACTAAGAAGATGATGAATTGGGGTGCAACGGTTGTGGAGACGAAAAGCGATGGCAGAGCAGTGGCTACCAAAGTTAACACAGCGCTACTTCCAGAAGAGGTCGATTTCAATTGGGATTTAGTAGATTTTCTCTCTTCGCAAGAATTTGTTCCAGTACCAGTACCTTTGCCACCTTCTCCTTCTTTACCACACGTCGAGGATTTTAAACAAAGACAGAAAGAAGAATTGGAGAAATTTTTACAGCAGCAGAAAGAGGCAGAACAAGCATTTGTCCTTGAACAGCAACAGCGAGAAGAAGAAGAGGCAAGAAGGAAACGACAGGAAGAAGCAGCAGAGAAGAAACAAGGTCTAGGAGAGAAGGAGAACAGTGAACCTCAAACGGTAACGGTACTCTTGGACATTTTGGCCGAGTTAAGAAGTCTGAAACAAATGTATCAGACTTCTTTATTACAGCCCAAGAGAAAAAGACCTTCCCGAGCCAAACAGTCTAACCCTGTTACTACACCGGAGAGACCACCCCTAGTGATTTCTACCAAATCATTGACAGGAACAAGTCCAGAAGTAGGCCTTGGCCGTGGCAAAGGCTTAAGGCAGTTAAAGCGGATTGCTTCTCGTTCCTAAGTTTGTTCTAAAAAAAAACAAACACCCAACGGTCCTTTTCAGGGCCACTCACTTCTTTCGAAAAGAGAGACTATTCATTTTGCCAAAATCAATTAAAACTCAAAACCCTTTTATTTTTAAACCCTATGATATACGTGTTGTGAGTGCGTGAGTGTAGGTCCTTATTATTCTAAACAATCAAAACCAAGAGACACTTACGTTTTTTTCAGTCTGGTCTATTTTGGTACAAATTTTTACAATTCAATGTCACAACACAACACAACACTTTTAAAAAGTTCATAGACTTCTTCTGTGTCTTTTTTCTTCTTTCACTCTCTCTGTTTTCTGATTTTCTTCATTTCTACAGTTTTTTCCTCCTCTTCTTCCTCACTTTTTTCTCGTCTTTTCTTTTCTGTCTTCTCTTTCTGAACGTGTCGGGGTTCTTCCTTTGCCGAGGGCACCTCTTCTTCTTCCTCCTCCTCCTCCTGTTGTTTCTTAGGGCAGTCTGAAGACCAATGTCCTTTCTCTTGACAATGATAACAAGTATCTTGATTTTTGTCTCTTCTGACACTGGTCTTGCTTTTTTGATGGTCTGGACATTCTGTAGCCCAATGCCCTTTCTTCTGACAGATATAGCAAGTATCTTGACTTTTATCTCGAAAGGAGGGAGAAAGTCCGTCGGCTTGTCTGAAGAAAACTTTCGTATGACACCTTGCAAAGCTCTGATCAGAAGTTCGATTTGTGTGGGTTCTTCCATCATGCTGGTCAGCTTGAGAGTGAAATGAATACTGAGAGGGAAGGCACCAGCCCTTTATATATGCACTAAGCCTGACATGGATATATAAGGGCCTATGGTGTTTCAAATGTTGTCATTTGACTTTTTGCAGTCAAGATGAAACGATCGCATCATTTCGTAAAGAAAGGAGAAGAAAGTAAGAGGCAGAAACATGATCTATCACCTCACACAGTAGCTGAAGTCTTGGCACAAATTCATGCCAGCGATTTTGAAGATGAAATGAGTGAGCCAGAATCTAGATCCAGAGAGTCTACACCCAGTCAAAATCCATTACCACCAGTAAACCCTGAAAAGTACTACCACATTCGAGAGACTGATAAACGCTGCTCCGGAAAATTTAGAACTACGGCCTACACGTACGCGGTGAAGTTTAAAGATTTCAAGTCCGACGTACCGTTGGAGAAAGCAGAGGGGTTCATCACCGATGTGTGGGATTCTTTGTTAACCACACTGAAACGGCAATGTGAAGCCTAAGAAGACGATCGCTTGAGACTTTCCATTCATTACGACAGTTTGAAGTCCCCCCGTTTGGATCGACTTTAGCAGTCCATCAGAATTGACGCCTTCCAAAGTCATCGACAAGATTCAAAACGTGCAGCAATCCAACGACAAGTTTCACATCACCGATGGAAAAGCGACACTGTTCATGACCCACGTTTCTCTTCCCCAAGGGACAGGACATGGCAAAAAGGTGTTATTGGTGGACGATCTTCGCATCACCAAAACGAGCCTCGTCCGAATTAACAACTCTCAAGACAAGATGTGTTTAGCCCGTGCCATCGTGGTGGGACGAACGTATGCCGACAAGAACGACACGGCAGAATGGAAAAGAACCTGGCAAACTATTCAAAAATCTAGCCAAGCCAAACAATGAAGAGAAGCAGAACTCCTGTTACAGCAAGCTGGTCTTTCCAAAGACACACCCTATGGCATTCCTGAAATGCAAAAGTTGCAAGTCGTCTTGGCTCCACGTTACACCTTGAAAGTGCACCCTCAAGAAGTGCGCGGACCTCTGTTGTTTCGAGGCAAAAATTTCAAAGACGGAAAATACATTCACGTCTATCATCACGATGAACATATTGATGCCATTACCAGTATCACTGCATTCCTGTCATACAGTTATTACTGTGAGAAATGTGACTATGGCTATAACAATCGAGAGCAACATAAGCATTGCAGATCGAAATGCTCAGGATGTTTGGCATCTAAACCCTGTCTGGACGAAGGACAAGAACGAGTGCATTGCCCAGCTTGTCAGCGCACGTTTGTCAGTCCAACTTGTTACCAACAACATTTAAAGACGCAAGGTTCACAGCAGAAAAGTGCTTGTCAGCTCCTGAGATTGTGCCCTACTTGTGGACAAGGCATACGTACCAGTAATGCCAAGGCGCACGTCTGTTTAGGAAAGAACCGATGTCACATTTGTCGTTAAGTCGTGGACATGGAACACCAATGCTACATTCAAAAATACCAACCCCAACATGAAGAAGAAGAAGATAATGACCAGAAGAAAGGTCATTTCATCTTTTTCGATTTCGAATGCATGCATGAGACTGGCATTCACATTCCTAATTTCTGCGTGGCTCACCGAGCGTGTGAGAAGTGCATCCAAGAGCCTATCTTGACTCATTGCCCTCACTGTAGCAGGATTCCTGGAGGACGTGAAAAAATCTTTCGGGGACCAAACACGCTGACCGATTTTGCCCAATGGATCTTAGACCCTATCGACGAGACATGGAGCCAAGAAGACATCGAACGTTACGGAGATTGTTATCGCTATGCCACGGTGATGGCTCACAATTTTTTGGGATACGATGAACAGTTTCTCCTCAGATACTATACGGAACAAAGTACCGAACGTCCTAAAGTCATTTTGAACGGAGCCAAAATCATTTCCATGCAAGTGGTTCAAGTGCAGTTTAAAGATTTGATGAGTTACTTGGCCATGCCTTTGAGTCTCATGCCTAAAACATTTGGAATGACAGAGATGGCCAAAGGCTATTTTCCACACTTTTTCAATACCGAAGCCATTCAACACGCCGTTCTACCCCATTTGCTAGAGGCTTACTACTATGACCCCAACAACATGTGCACCGAACAGCGAGAAGCTTTTTACGCTTGGTACCAGACTCACGCCTCGGACCCCTTCGACTTTCAGGAAGAAATGTTAAAATATTGTCGTTCCGAGGTGGACATTTTACGGCGTTGCTGTGGAAAATTTCGAGAACTGTTCATGGAGCGCGGAGGGATCGATCCTTTGAAAGAAGCCTGCACTATTGCCAAAGCGTGTTCCTTAGTGTACCGTCAACCATTCATGCCCGAAAACACCCTGGCATCAGTCCTCAAACGACCAATTTTGTCAAACGTCAATACTCTGTCAAAGCCCTACGCTGGTTACATTACTTGTGCGACAAGGAAGACAAATGGATCCAACATGCTCGTAACGGAGGAGGCAAAAAGACCATCGGAAGGTATTTGGTGGATGGCTGGGACTTAGAAAACCCCCAGATCGTGTACGAGTTTAACGGGTGCTTATTTCACGGTTGTCCCATCTGCTACCCTGAACGTAAGACGACAAATCAGTTTTTACAACGAACCATGGAAGACTTGTACTAGACCACTTGTCAGCGACGCTTGAAGTTAGAAGAGCAAGGATACCAAGTGGTAGAAGTGTGGGAACACGAGTACAATCACCGTTTGAAAACCGATCCCGACTTCAAGCGCATCGTGGAAAGTTACAAGCTGGTGGACCCACTGAACCCAAGAGACAGTTTGTATGGAGGACGGACGAATGCCACCTGATTGCTGTACCAATCCGACGAAGGGAAAGGAGAGGAAATCAGATACTTGGACGTGTGTTATCTGTATTGGTACGTGTGCAAAATGTTGTCACTTTCCCGCAGGGCACCCGCAGTTGCTGACGGAACACATCGACCTGGACAACATTCGCCAGTACGAAGGATTGATCAAATGTAAAGTTTTGCCTCCCACTTACTTGTACCATTCCGTTTTACCTCACCATTGCCAAGGAAAACTCATGTTTCCCTTGTGCCGAAACGTGTAACCAAGACCAACCTTGTCAGCACAGCCAGGAAGAACGCGCCTTGACGGGAACATGGGTCAGCGTGGAATAGTTCAAAGCTCTGGACCTGGGATACCAACTGTTAGAAGTGTACGAAATTTACCACTTTCCCAAGACAGAAAAATACCACAAGGGCAACGAGACTCAGAAAGGCATTTTTGCAGACAACGTGAATGCCTTTTTGAAATTGAAACAAGAAGCCAGCGGCTGTCCTTCCTGCTGCCGCACTTCCGAAGACCAAAAACAAGAAAAATTCAAAGAGAAATACTGGGAGCAGGAAGGCATCACTTTAGACCACATAGAGAAAAACGAAGGAAGGCGATCGTTTGCCAAAGTGATGTTAAATTGCTTGTGGGGTAAAATTGAACAATGACCGTGTTTACCCAAGACGGAGTATTTGACAGAACCTTCCCGCTACTTCCAGATGATTCACGACAAAACCAAATAAATGAAACACGTGGACGTCGTTCGTGAGGACTTGATCTTAGTCAATTACGAAGAAGAAGTGGACTTTGTAGAAGCCGACGAATTTGGAAATGTCATCATTGCGGCTTACGTGACAGCCCATGCTCGCTTAAAACTGTACGAAGCTTTAGAACTGTTAGGAGATCGTGTGCTGTATTTTGACACGGACAGTTGCATTTACACCGATCGTCTGGGTCAACCTCACCCTGTCATCGAAGGAGACCGTTTAGTAGCCTGGGCGGACGAGCATCCCGATGACAAGATTCTAAGTTTTGCAAGTGGCGGTCCCAAAAAGTACGGCTACGAATACCGAGACCCACAAGGAGAAGTACACACGGAGTGTGAAGTGAAAAGATTGACTCTCAATTATCGCACCAGTCGACTGGTGAACTTTGACGTCTTGAAAGAAGCCTTGCAGTCTGGACAGGATGGAAATTTTAAAGTGACCACCCACGAACCTCATAAGATTGTTCGTTTACCCACACACCAAATCGTTAGCCGGCCCTTGGAAAAAGTCTATCAAATCGTGTATCAGAAGCGAGTACGGCTTCCCAATCACTTCACTTTACCGTACGGTCACGACGATATTGGTCAGCATATAAAAAATGACAACGTTCAAGACCGATAGTTCATTGTGACTACCATTGCCAAGCGAGAAAGATGAATCCTTTCAAACAGCAAGTATCAAGCAAGAGGAAACTCGAGTGCGATGCTGTGCCTTGCGATGGCAGGGATGCCATATGCTATTACCTTAGCGATTCAGTACCACATCATCATGGGAACTCTGCTATAACTACTACTACCTACCATACCTACCATGGAAAGTGATGCTGTGCGTGTCAAACCCGATGGATGCGAAAGCGATGCCACTCGTTATCGTACACCTTTTCACTTTACTGGTTTTCATGGTGGATGGCATCATTATGAAACCATGCGGCTACCACTCTACGGATGTGATGCAAATCTGAGCACACTCCTACATATTTCACCGTACCCTCATCGAAATGAACCTGTGAAAGACGAATATTCATTCCCTGTGCGTTTGCCTGAATACTGCGACTATGAAAGTTGGATCCAAACCTTCCGAGGAAAATGGCCAAAATATCTGGGAGGACCTACCCCTCGAAGAATTAGCTAGAGCTGGATTTATCTACGTGGGCGAAGGAGATTAAGTCAAGTGCTTCAGTTGTGGTGTGTCACTTCACGAGTGGGAGAAGAAAGATTGCGATTACCTGAAACATGCTCGATGGTCTCCGGATTGTCACTACCTACCTTTAGTGGGACCTCGTCATTGAAGTGGGCATACCATGTCCTGTAAGAAACCAGCTACGTGGCTAGGAGTCAAACGTTGGACAACCCCTAGACAAGTATTTAAACCCCATTTGAAAACTAATCTTCAAACATTACCAAACGGATTGCAAGAGAAGATCTTAAAGGACATTTGGCTGGGACTTGCCACAGCAAAATCTCAATTTGTGACCGTAGAACTTTTATGTCGAGAAATTCACAAGAGGAAATTGACAAAAGTCAACAAACAAGTCAGATTTCTCTGGATCAATGGTGCGTTCTTTCTAATGTTCCGCTTTAGACCATTTACATTTGAAGATTTTATTTACATTCTTGACCGATTCCTGGAATGGCAGTGGCCAGAAATTACTCACTTTGTCCATTACTTTCGCTCTAGGAGAAGTGTTTGACTGACAAGGTTATGGATACTTTACAAGAGAACATTAGTGGTTTGCCTGTGAAATTGAGAGAACGCATTTACCGCGAGTTCGTCAAAATACAAGTGAAACGAAAAGAACCATTGCATCCGTTACGTCACCGATGTTTGAACTACTGGTACCTAAATGCTATAATAGGACAGATCCTGATGAAAGTATTCCAGTGGTCAGACATTGATGAATCGCGTGAAATTCATAAATTTTTGGATGCCATTAATTCAACTTACAAGGTGATCCTAATACACCGAATTTCAACGGACGAGTTAGAGGATTACAACAAATCTTTTGCAAGAGCAATTCTTTCTAGTTCAAGAGGAAACTTCTGTGCGACGCGTGATGTGTGAGTTAGTGACTAAACTTTTTTGGTATGGTGCTAAATAAAATGAGGCTGTTCAAAAAGTACACTTATTACCTTACACCGAAGAGGATATAAAAACGGACTACCATGCCACGACCTTTATCATTCGTGATACAACAGATTCCGTGGAAGGAAATCATTGACACTATTCAAACGGTGGAGGATTGCCAACACCTATTACGAGAACTGTGTCCATTGAATTGGGGTCGTCGTGTAGTGTGTTTCTTAGTGACTTGCTTTCTGGGATTTCGTTTACCAGTCGATTCCTTGTGGACTCTTTACGAACAGTACATACCACCCAAAACATGAAAGTGGTCCCTTTAAATGTACACGAGAGACTCATTCTGCTCAAAGTTTTGCGCTTTCATCTTGATACTTCTCAGCCTCTACGGGAAAACAAGATTCGTGAACTTTTAGGCACTGAAGATGTGTACGACGACGTGTGTGTAGCTTGTTACTTACACCCTCACTGGAAAGATGTACGTGACTGGAAAAGTTGGGGTTTTGAGGCTTGGACAAAAGAAGTGGCACTTTTAAACCACTGTTAGTGACAGTGCGAGAAGAAGAAGAGGAAGAAGAAGTCGTGACCGAGGAAAACCACTCTCTTCAGGACAGGACCGTTATCGACATTCCCGAAAGGCCATTCCGGGAGGACTCTTCTGTGACTGTGCCAAGGAGTGTAGAGACTCTAAGAACATTACACACTACCCCTACGATTTCACCTCTTGATCACCACAAATGTTGTACAGAGACTTGTTTATATTCCCCTATGATCGTTTTGATGTGTCTTTTATTCATGTACTTAACCATTTGGCTTTTATGTATTTTTGTCTTTCGTGTTATTCACAATTAAAGATGACAATAAACGTGTCCTGAAAAAAGTATAAAAACTCTTGTCTTGTCTGTCCTCGTGTCAAAAGTGACATTTCTTACACTTCTATGGCTACCTCTACTGTCTCTGCTCCCTCTTCCTCCACTGTCAAAGTCATTGATGAACACGTATATCGGACTAGTTGGGAGGCCTTGTATCTTCGCCATCCCTTTAACATGCTCATTGCTGGACCTAGCGGTTCCGGCAAAACCGAATTTGTCAAACGTTTCATCGAACATAGACATCATTTGATCGATCATCCACCTCAACGAATCGTGTGGTGTTACAAATAGTGGCAATCAGCGTACAGCCTTCTGCGAGAAAGTCAAGGCGATTCCATCATCTTTGTGGAAGGCATTCCTGGCGAGGACGACGGGATCGTTTCTGACCCTAGTCAAACTCATTTGGTTATTTTTGACGAATTGTTAGGAGAAGACGAAGAAGAAATTAAACTGTGGTTTACGCGCAAAGGGCATCATCGTAATGCCAGTGTCATTTACATTAACCCAAAATTTGTTTCAACAAAGTAAAGCCCATCGTACCATTAGTCTCAATGCTCATTACGTGGTGTTGTTCAAAAGCCCTAGAGATAAATCGCAAGTACAAGTCTTAGCCAAACAGTTAGGAACGCTTTGGCTGACTCGTGCGTACGACGATGCCACTCAAACCCCACACGCTTATTTACTCGTGGATTTAGAACCCACCCACCCCACCCCCGATTATTTGCGATTACGTACCCATCTGTTTCACCACTGGTGCCAAGAAGGAGGGCCTGTTGTGTGCACGTCCCCTTCGTCGACTGAATCACAACCACCAAAAAAAGTCTATAAAAACCTCGGTCACTTTGGCTCTGTCTCACACATCGTCAACATGACGTCCCTTCAGTCTCATCTTCCCATTAAATTGATTCGTGCCTTGTACGGTATCAGTCGCGATAAAAATCCACAAATACGTGCTCGTGTCTTAGAAGCTAGTCTCAAAGAAGTCTTACGATGGTTTACGGTGACAGCACGTCAATTACTGCAAGGCATCATTCATATTCCACATAAAACCAAACGTTTTTTTTTTTTGAGAGAAACAAATTCGCCTTGACGCAGCTAGCCGATCCTCGCATTAAAACTCAAACCAAAAAGCAAATCATTTTGAAACCTGGAGGTAGCGGTTCTCTAGGAGGTGTCATCATTCGTTCCCTCATAAAATGGGATCCTAATGCTCCCAAAGTTGTCCCCAAGAATAAAGCCACGCCCAAAGGTACCCAGAAGAAAAAGAAAAAGAGTAACGGTGTCAAGACCAGGTTACAGCCTCAGAAAAAGAAAAAGAAAAGTCAACAGAAAACAGCTTCTACCCGCAAGAGAGCGTCTCCAAAAACTTCTCCTCCAGCGGTGACACCCTCTTCCTCTTTAGCGGCAGTGGCCGCTGCTCACAAAGTACTTGCCCCCAAAATCAAAGTCCAAGGGGGAACGGGTGTGTCACATTGTTTACTGGATTTGTCCAAGCAAGAACTGTCCCGATTTAGTCCGTTGCGAACTCCTCCACGACGTGTGTTGCCTGTCATCAAGTTGATACGACGTAAAGACAATCAGTGGCGACGCATTCCAGTATAAAAAAGACCTGAGGCAAACAATACGGATCGGTGTTTTTGCGCTGCTGAACGCCCAAAGATGTCCCCTCCAAGAAGTGCACACCGTTACCATCGTGTTCCTTCTTCGGTCCAAAAAGGAAAAGGAAAACGATAAAGACGGCATCCTAAAAAGCGCTTAGCCAAACAGATGTCACCCCAAAAAAGACATTCATCTTCTACCCCCAAAAGGAAAGAAAAGGAAAGGACTGCCACCTCGTTTAGCCAAACATTGGGACATGATGTCCGTCCTGTCCAAAGCTCCTCCACCTATGCGAGAAAAACTCATTCAAACTACCTCAAAAGACGTCATCGATACCGTGTGCGAATGTTGTCTGAATGTCTGGAAAGGCACAATACCTTTGTCTAAACATCAGAAAGAATGCTTAGCCAAACATCAACACGTTCTTCGCCAAATATTCCAAAAGAAAATACCCATTGGTCAAAAGAAAAAGATGTTGGTTGAATTTTACCCTTTTTGCCCATGTTGCTGAAAGGAGTAATAGGAACAATAGGAGGACCCTTGCTGAAAGGAGCGTTGGGAAACATCCTGGGAGGATGAAGATAAAAAGTTCCAAGAAGATGAAAGGGACCTTTGGAGTCAAAAGATCTCAGACTTGATCCTTGAAATCCGATGGAAGGACGAAAACTGGCTTTAGTGCCTTACAAACAATGGATGGAATACCATCGTTGGCAAGAACAACGAACCCCTCATTTACCTCCCAATCCTCATTTGACCGAAACGTCACAGTTACAACACGAATTGCAATCGTTGATTAATCGCAGCGATTTGTCAGAAACGGAAAAATCGCAACGGTACGGTCAATTGTTGCAACGACTGCAACTCTTTCACCAGAAAGCTTTAGAAGTCTTTCAAAACACCGTCAGCAGCTCCCATCCCTAGTAAGACTGCAGCGTCTTTGTTGACCCCTTCCCCTACACCCCAACGAGAAGAACTTAAAGCTTGGGTTAAAAAGATGATGTCCACTCCAGCTTCGACAGAAGTGAAAAAGAAAGAAGGGAAACCAGAAGTGACAAAAGAAAAGAAGACCAAAGCCATCCCATTACCACCACCACCACCACCACTACCTTCAACTTCTACACCCGTGGCACATCGGACACGTAAAGCCGTTCCTAAACCACCCCCTCATCCCATTCAGAGTAGCATCAGTGAAGAGTAGATTACTTATTAAAAAAATGGAGAAGTGTTAGCCAGCATTTACTGCGATCCTTCCCATCCTGCAGGTTACTACGGAGTTCAGAAATTGTATCGTGCTGCCAAAACTCGACTGAAAAGTGTTCGTTTACCTAAAGTGCAACTCTGGTTACAAGAACAAGCCACGTACACCTTACACCCATTCGACGAAAATTTTCCAGAAGTCGCACCCGAGTGGAGGGCATCGATCATCAATGGCAAGCCGATTTAGCTGATGTCTCTCATTTGATCACCTACAATCGTGGTTACAAATATTTGTTTTGTGTCATCGACGTCTTTTCCAAATTTGCTTGGGTCGTGCCATTGACTTCCAAATCGAGTAGTGAGTTAGTGCGAGCCCTCCAACTGGTGTTGAAACAAAGCGGTCGTCACCCTCGTCGATGGCAAACTGACAAAGGCACCGAATGTCTGAACCAAGCTTTCCAAAAAGAATTGAAGAAACGTGATATACATTTTTTCACCACCGAGAGTCCCGAAACCAAAGCTAGCAGCGTGGAACGTTTTCAACGCACCTTGAAAGAACGCATGTGGAAATATTTTACGCATCAACACACTCTCAAGTACATCGACGTCTTGCCACACCTCGTCCAATCGTACAACCAATCTTACCATCGGAGCATTGGGCGTGCCCCCCAAGAAGTGACTCCTGACAACGAAGTGACCGTCTTCGAGCGCCTGTTTGGTACATTCCCAAAAGTGACTGTCCCCAAGAAAGGTGGAGTGCTGGCATCAGGAGATTGGGTGCGCATTGGCAAAACCAAACGCACTTTCGACAAAGGTTACTTACCCAACTGGACCACCGAATTGTTTCGTGTCACTGAACGAGTGCGTGGGCGTCATCCTCCTGTCTCTAAATTGGAAGACATGAACGGGGAAGTGTTAAAAGGAACGTTTTACTTACCCGAGTTACAACGTGTGACCAAAAAAGAAGACGACGTGTACGAGATCGAAAGCATTCTCGATCGAAGAACTCGTAAAGTGGGAAAACGGCGTGTCAGAGAAGTCAAAGTACATTGGAAAGGATATCCTCCCAGTTTTGACTCTTTGATCGACGCTTCGCAACTCCTCGGCTATAAAAAGAAGTGATCATCATGTCCTTCAACACAGCCTCAGCTACTGCAGTGACCACTCCTTCCCCCAGTTCTTCTGTGCAAGATTTACAAAAGCAACCCTAGTGGGTGTGGTGTGGAGAACGTGTGCCTAAAACGCAAATCGTCTTTTTCTGCCAAATCTTTGTTGGGTATTGTGATCGGTGCTGCCATTGTCAATTTGAGTTTGCAACAAGGAGACAAACAATTGTGGACCATTTTACTTAGCAGTTGTATTGGTTACCTTCTTCCCAATCCGTCTCTGAAATATTTCTCTAACGGAAACAACAACGGGAGTCTTGTGTCCAACGTTAGTCCCCCTTCCAACAGTCACCCTAACCATCCTCTTTTAGACACTCCTCTGACTTCCAGTGACTCCTCGGACACGAGAACTGTGGAGTTATGAACAACCAATTTTACTTAACGTTACCCAGTGACAGTTCCATGGAGGTGTTTCTGAATAACACTTTGCGCTGTTTCTCGGCCAGATTACCTCAAGCCATCCAATTGGATCACGAAACCCATTGGGAAGTGGCTTTGGTGGAAATGATTCACCCTACACATATCAAAAACATCGTGGAAAATCAAAACACTTTTACGGTGAAGTTCATGACCAGCAAGTGCAACAAGCCATGGATGAAGGTGCCACTACAGCTGACTTTATGAAAACACAAGACCCCAAAACTATTCCCTCCACTTTTCTGTTGAAAATTCCTGTTGGCTATTATTTTAGTGGTCAACATTTGGTGAACGCCATTGCCGACAGGTTCAATTTCATGTTTGGTAAAAGCTTGGAGAAAGCCAGAAGAAGTGTCACGATCGAGTACCACAAAATAGCTCATCGCCTACTGATCAAATGTTCAGAGGACAAAGTATTGGCCATTACATTTTGTCCTGAATTGTATGACATTTTGGGTGGAGACCCCAAGATGATCAAGATGAGAAACGAAATACCAGCCGTGACCGGTAACTTGGATTTTGCGAAATATTTTCGATTCCCTGTAGAAATGAACCAAGGACTGAATTTGATGTTTGTATACTCCGATGTGGTGGAGTACAACGTGGTGGGACACACCTCCGTACCGTTACTGCGTGTCATTCCTTTCAAAGTGGATTCTGCCACGGCTGCTGACGAGGAAGGTGGAAACACCTATCACGTTCACCGCGAATTTGTACATCCTCACTATTTGCCCGTGAGTAAGTCTTATTTCGACACTGTCAACATTACTATAAAAGAAGATCTGGGAGAAAATATTCCATTCATCAAAGGGAAAGTCACAGTGAAACGCCATTTTTGAAAACGATTACTCTAACTTTTTGTCAGTTATATATCTTGTTTACCAAGGAGTCGCTCGACAGCGAGGACATGGTTTAGGTGATATGCTCACATCAGCTTTTCGTACAGTGGTTCCCGTTTTGAAACCGATGGTGACACGGGGATTGCACGCCTTAAAAGATGCCGCGTTGACCCAAGGTAAAGAATTTCTCCAAAATGTCATCATTGACAAACAAAATTCCAAAGCAGCTTTCTTGAGAGCAGGCAAAAACGACTTGCTTCAAACGGGTAAAGACATTTGGGTGGGCGAGAAACTCCTATAAATGCCCTGGGCAATGCCGAGTCAGGCATTCCTGCTTCCCTGACACCACAGCAAGGACAAGGCAGAAGAAGACGACGAAAACACCCCTAGAGAAGACTTCACACCCCTAGAGCTAGAAAGACTAAGAAAAGAAAAACTGTCCGAGAGTTAGACGTTTTTGATTACTAAAAAAAAAAAACGAAAATGATGCACCGAGAGTCTTGTGCTTGTTCCAAGTCGGAACTGGATCTGTTTGCCATGCCACCCACCATAATGACAATGCAAGAATCCCAATGGTCGAATTTTATCCCGTCTCCTCTTTGACGGATCCAGCTCCCATCGAGTTTGAAATCAAAGGACATCCCGAAGATTACATCGATCTGAATAGCAGTTACTTGTATCTGAAGCTCAAAGTAATCAAAATCGACAACACCAATCCGGGAGCCGATGCCAGAGTAGCTCCCGTCAACAATTTCATGCATTCCTTGTTCAGCGAAGTGGATTTACTTGAATAACAAACTGGTCAGCAGCAGTATGGATACTTACCCTTACCGAGCGTACCTAGAAAATCTCTTGACGTACGGAAAAGAGGCCATGAACACTCATCTGGATGCTTGCGTGGTATGGAAACCTGACACCGCAGGTGAAGACACGTTTAACGACACAGCCCTGACATCCGATGACAATCCTCACAATGTGGGTTTTAACAACCGTCGAAGGAAAATCCTGCAAGCTCGTAGTTTAGAACTGATGGATCGCTTGGATTTGGACATGTAGTTGCAAGACAAGTATTTGCTGAACGGAGTGGATATTTGCCTGAGAGTCAATTGCAGCAGTGCCGCTTTCCATTTGATGGCTCATGCTAACGAGTACAAAACCATCATCCAAGAAGCCAGACTTTACGTGCGTCGCGTAGAAGTCTTACCTAAAGCGGGATACGACATCAGTCACACATTGAGCAGATCGACCGTCAAGTATCCGATACGACGTGTTGAAGTGAAAACATTCACCATTGCTACTGGACTCCGATCCAAGATCGAAGATCATCTGTTCCAAGGACAGTTACCCAAACGTTTAATCGTTGGCATTGTTAGTAATGCAGGTCTCAACGGAGCCCACGATCAAAATCCTTTCCAGTTTAAGCACTACCGAGTGTCCCAGAAAAATTACTTGAGATCGTACTTGTCCCTGTACGAAGCTACGGGGCAACTAGGAACCAACACCAGTCACGGTATTTCGTACGAAGATTATGTAGGAGGTTACACTTTGTGGGCCTTTGATTTTACTCCAGACCAATGCAGCGATGAGGGACATTTCCACCCTATAAAATCCTGTCAAGTGCGTGTGGAACTTCAGTTTGCAGAACCTCTCACCGAGACGGTCAACGTCATCTTATATGCCGAATTCGATAATACCATCGAAATCAACAGTTTGAGAGAAGTCATTCTAGACTATTAGAAACAATGGAAGACGCTTATCCCTCATTGAACGGTAGAGAATCTTTGGAAATGGAATGGGAGGATAGCGTAAAAACAGAACCCCAAGACCAAGACAAAGAGGACGAGTTAGTGGTCAAGTCCAGATGGCCAGAACTAGAACAACATTTAGTGTCCTGTTTTGCAAAACACCTGGCGGATAAAATTACGGAATTGACCAAGAGAGATTGTTATGGATGTCAAAACGATCATCCCAGTCAAATTCAACACGATAAATGTCTGATGATGAGTCAAGAAGAAAAATTGGACGAGTATCTGGATGATGCTTGGAGTCTCATCTCAGAAGAAGTGGTGTTGCATGTGTGGTATAAAGGCTTGCGTGATCATTCCTGGCCTCCATTGTCTACTCTAGAGATCTATCGCATCGAAGTTCTCTTAGCCCAGAGTTGGGAGACAAGGCGAAGAAACGGCTACTTGACAGATCGTTTCAAACAAAAAGTCAGAATTGAATTGATGTCTTATCATTACCTGTGGAAAAAAAAAAAACAACACAACAAACAAAAAAAAAATGGATACCTGGGAACTGTATTACCTTTTGAACAATAGTTCGTATACTGCTTCTTGGAATCCTGTCGTGTGCGCTAAAGATGAACTACCTCATCGCAAACCTCAAGACCATCAAGCTTATGTCATCAACACGGACGACAGTCATCTCCCAGGAACTCACTGGGTTGCTGTCTGCTTCCCTCAAGACGATTATGTGGAATATTTTGATTCGTATGGATTACCCCCTTTGGAAGACGACATCATTGACTTTATGAGAAGAAATGCCCAGACGACGCGATACAATAATGTGAAATTACAAGGCACAGATTCCATGGTGTGTGGACAATATTGTGTGTATTTTCTTCATCATCGCAGTCTTGGATATCCTTTAGAACATTTAGTGACTTATTTTGATCGTCACTCTTCTAGAAATGATGAGAAAGTAGATCGATGGTTTTGTGACCATTATAGTTATCTTTTGTCTTTAGCTAGGAAACGTAGTGTACATCAATGGCCTCATGACTTCCATCAATGGAAATCTCACATGATTTCACAACGTTGTCAACCTTGTCAAAAATAATTTGTTTGATATTATTGTTACTGGTTAATTATTGGTAGTTGATTGTTTGTTTGAATAAAAAATGTTGTGTTTTGAAGAAAATGTGTCTGTCGTTTATTTTCAGAAAAGACTGTGAATATATGCTCTTTGACTTCTCACTATCCCTCACCATGACATTCGCTATCATAGCGTTCCAACTCAACAAAAACCAAATAGGGATGTTTTCTATCGCGTCCGCCTTTGAACCATATAAAGCGGGTTGGTCTCCAGTCTGGCCATCCACTGTTGACTCGTCAACCTATGAAGATGCCTTCCAGACTAGCCAAGCTTACGTCAATTTACATCGTGTCAGGCTAAACCTGATACCGAAGCCTGAAGAGATAGAGAATGTCAGGATGTTAGCTATAGCCCAAGACCTAGTAGAAGAGGTTTTCAGAGAGGAAATCAAAAAAGAACAAGAAGAATGGACAGAGAAGTACAGACTTCAGAAACAGAGAGAACAGCAACAACAACAGCAGCGGCAGCAACAACCAGACAGAGGTTTTGTCGACTGTCGTGTGGACACCGAAGAGTTCTCCTTCTCTTTCCGCAGAAGCAGACCGTATCGTGAAGGAAAGCCTGCTGCCAGACGGGGACGCAATCTTAGACAGTAAAAAAAGATTGACATCGCTCCCGTCAACAAAAAAAAAAAAAGAGACCCCAATAGTCTCGAAAAGACATACTAATTCAATTGCCAAAACAAATTTGTGTGTTTATGTTTTTTAAAAAAAATAGAAGAGTGTCTATATGTACTTCGTTTCATTTGTCAGTAAAAAAAAATCCACCCTTTGTTTGTCTGTCTTGTCGAAACGTGCATGTCTGTGTTTGTAAGTAAAAAGGTCAACGTGAGTGTTTGTTTTAGGTCCGCGTGTTTGATATGATGGTAAGTTTTGGTGTTAGGGGATGTTTACCTTCACTTGCGTGCTTCAAGTATATAAATCGATGCGATCGTCAGTCTGGCTACCCATCGTCAACGAGACAACAGTAACAAAATTAGCAATAGAATTGCTAAATTGCTTGAACTTCAAATGCACCTGGAGTATGCCAGGCGCATTTTGGATGAGCTAGCCATATAGGCCGTTGCAGAAAGTGCCAGACTTGAGGAAGAGGAGAAGAAAAAAAAAGGTGAAAGAAGAGCAGAAGGAAAAGAAAAGAGGGATCCTGCCTCACCTCATCATGAGACCTCTGAGTGAGGTTAAACCTGAGGTGAGGACACCTCCAGAAGCACTACTACCACAACGACAGCCACAGCCACAACAACCACCAGTACCAGGAGTCGCTGCCCCTCAGATGGAAAACTGGGAGGTGGAGGCTTTGGAGGAATTGGAGAGACAGCGGCAAGAATGGGAACCGCAGCAACATCATCCCCGGCTACAAAACAGAAGAAGACAGAGGGCAGTCTTCAGAATCCCAGAAACTGAAGATTGGGGATCTGAAGCCAGTCAACTTCCCTCTGCTCTCCCAAGAACAAACATCAATTGGGAGCAGGACTGGAGCCGACGTTGCGTGTGTGGTTCTCGCCCAGGGAGATGTCACTATTAGTCAGGTGTATTTGAAGTTAAAAAAAAACAGCCCTTCTCAGGGCTAACCAAATCTCTAGAAAAGAGAGACTATTGAAGTTACCAATTTGTGTGAATGTAGAGTAGTGTGACTATAAACACTCACTCCTTTACTGTTGTGTGTGTGTGTGTGTGTGTGTGTGTGTGTGTGTGTGTGTGTGTGTTTGCATTCTCGTTCGTTGGTGTGGATAGTAGGTATGGTTTGTTTAATGCATTCTCGTTCGTTGGTGTGGATAGTAAATAGGTGTGTGTTTTATGCTTTCTCATTCGTTTGTGAGGATAGTAAATATGATATGTTTTATGAATTCTCGTTCGTTGGTGTGGATAGTATATATGGTGTGTTTTATGATTTCTCATTCGTTTGTGAGGATAGTAAATATGGTATGTTTTATGCATTCTCGTCCGTTGGTGTGGATAGTATATAATATGTGAAGTGAGTGTAAGGGATGTTTTCGTTCACGTCCGTGCTTGACGTATATAACGCGGAACGCTCGTCAGTCTGGCTACCCGCGTTGACTAGTCAACACCTTGATGAAAAAAAAAATGAATTTGTTCAATGAATTAAGACACAGTTATTTTTGGATGATGGATGCAGCCTACGTGGTGGAAAGGATTGAAAAAGAATGGAGCTATCCAGGCAGCCAAGACTTTGTGACCAGTCAAGTCACTAGCCTGAAAGTAGCCAGGGATCAGGTGGCCGGAATGATAGAAGAGGAGGTGGAAAAAATAAGAGGATTAATTAAGCCTAAGTATGTAAGAGTGGGGACATTGAAGGAAGCCCTTGATCTTGTCATCCAAGTGAGGAGATTCTTGCAAGATACATTTAATTGGTCAGAGTGGTCTTTTGTCCAGTGGGGTTTACAACAATTAATAAAAGCAGAAGACAAGATGAAAAAAGTAATGAAAGAAGAGGTAAAGAAAATAAAAGACACCTGGACAAAAGAGAGAAAGGAGAAGGAAAACCAAAAAAAAGAGAGAGGACTTTGAAACACTGAACATCAACTGGATGAAAATACAGAAAAAATTTAGAGACATGGGACATCCAGACTGGATTCCAGACGAAGAAAAGAAAAAGACGAAGAAAGGAATCATTGGAAAATTAAGAAGCTGGTGGAAGAACTGGAGACAATAGAAGCAAAAACCAAAGGCCCTTTTCTGGGCCACTCCATTACCTCGAAAAGATTTATTCTTTCTTGCCTAAAAAAATTTAAAACATACTATACTATCCACTGACACGAACGCGAATGCATAAAACTTTGTATAGAAATGAAACAGGTGATACGAACGCGAATGCATAAAACACACTATACTATCCACTGACACGAACGCGAATGCATAAAACATACTTTATTATCCACTGACACGACGAGAATGCATAAAATTTTGTATAGAAATGAAACAGGTGGCATGACGTCACGGTACTTGCTACATTGTTGCAAGTGTCCAGTACCGTGACGTCATATTGACCCATGGTGTGCTAATCGCTTTACAAAATTCCCATTGTCCGTAGACGTACCCAGGGTGATATTTTGTCCGTAAAAAATCTTGTCCGTAGACTACCCCAGGGTGATATTTTGAGGCTATAAATCTTGAGGCTATGGTACACGGAGGGGGTCTGTAATGTATTTTCCCATTGTCCGTAGACTACCCCACTATACTACTATGTTTTCATGTCTTCCAGAGCTGCTGGGCCTGGCAATCTGTGTGGTCATTCTAGTGGAGATTTTGTCTAGACTATGGCCTCGGATGGTCAAGCTGCTGTCCAAAATCACTGTGTACATGCCTCAGTTTCGCCGACTGGGCCAGTGTGTGTTGCCCCGACTGGGTCAGCGTCTGGAGAGAAAGGTACTGATGATCTGAAATTTTTTACAGGAATTCCAAAGTCTAGAAATCATCATTTCTGATTATCAGTTGTTTTAACGAATATATACTGAAATTTAGTATTACGTTTTCTTCAGATATCGTTCGATTTGCAATAGCGTGCCTTTGATTTTATAAAAATAGGCAAAAACAAAGTTAAAACTAAACTAAAAAGCAAACCAAACAGCGTTGTAGTTTATTTTATAACTTTTTAAAACGTCTTAGAAGTAACATGTTCAATAAACACACAAACACGTTTCTAAAAGAATTATTGAATTAATAATTTATGGATCCTCAGTTCTCATCTTAGGTTGCAATGTATCTTAATAGAAATATTCATTCTTTGGGGAATATGTTATTGATGCCAATTGATATGATGAAGTGATTTAAGAAACTTATTGAATTCATCGTTTAGATACATTGCATTGTGTCCAAAAATGTCTGAATTATAGTATTGCATAAAAAATATATATAATTAATACGGACGAAAACAGTCCAGCTATTTAGTTTAATTACCCGAATCAGAACTAGCCAACCGATAAATATAATTTTTCTCCTTTGAAAAAAAAAAACCTCAACTAATTATTACTAAGTTAAACACTTGTCATTCCGTATTATTTGTCTGAACATATCATTTAAATATAAGACAAGTTCTTATTTAAAAACATGAACTTTTTCTGAATTATATGATATCCCTTATATCTTATGAAAAACACATTTCATATACTTATATACATGCATGTTTGGATGACGCACTGGAACATGACCAATTGGATTAAAATCAGATCTTCACAGTCCTAAGTGGAGACCTGACGGACACCGATAGAAGTTCGTGTTTGCTGATCTTTGAAATTCCATTAATATTTTGTAGCTTATCAGATAAAGCTTTGCAAATTCGTGTTAAGGAGAGTAATCGTTAGTAACGATATGTTTCAAATAAATTTTGCCACTTTCTGTGACCC
Organism: Megalonaias nervosa; assembly: GCA_016617855.1. Lineage (NCBI taxonomy): Eukaryota > Metazoa > Mollusca > Bivalvia > Unionida > Unionidae > Megalonaias > Megalonaias nervosa. The sequence goes on along the minus strand of JAECUM010000859.1, from coordinate 120,469 downwards.
TTTTGGTGATCTACAAGGTCAACAGAAGATGATTTCTTATTGGTGTCCATCAGATCTCCACGTGGGTCCGTGACAGTCTGATGTTAATAAGATTTGGAACATGACATTTCCAATAAATAAGTCGAAATAGTAAATAAAATAATAAAAATGCGTTGTATAACTACATACTCACACGGTGTAGGGATAGTGTAAATGACACTGTTTATATCTAAATATAAGAAAATGGCGGTATCCATTCTATCGATTCTAATGTATACATTGATAAATGTATTTTTAAAAATATTTGTAATATTTCCGATTGTAATATTTTAGATTATGTTCAACATAATTTAAGCAAACATAAACATTTTGTGACATCACAGCGATATGAAGTCAACGGGAAGAGGAAATGCTTTTATTTATTGCTACGTTGGGGAAGAAAAAGTTCTTTGAGGTAATACATTCTTTACACTGTCGAAAGACACTGTAACTAATAGTATATGCTACTTTTCGTTAATGTTCCATTACTGTACTTTCCTATTTTATAGTGGTGTTTCAACATTACTGGAAATGAATATTCAAACACATCTATTGTTTAGATCAGCTGTCTGCTTTAGATGGTGCGTTTTCCATAATTTCAGTCACAGTATATGGAAGAAGCATAGTGGCATGCAAACATTCGCTCCAGTGGGCATGTTGTAAATGCAAAAAACTTCACCTTATACCCGCCCCTTTTCCAGAAGTATGTATGAACTGTAGAGTGGATCCTATATAGACTGGTGCAAAATAAATTGGTTTTGTGTCCCGATTGTTGCGTACTGTTGTTTTCAACGACTAAATTTCATATTAAATGATTCATTACTTTCGAGTTAGTTTTAAAAGTCATGCATTATGCCTGTTGGTATTCTGCTCTTCGTTTCTGAGGGGAGTAGTGCGAGGAAATGTGTAAAATTTCGTAAAGAAGAAGAAAAAGATCATTATTAATAGCAAATGTTCAACATATATTTCACTTCTAATTGTTTAAATGTATTCATACTTTTTGGGCAAAATGATCGCCTCAGTAAAGCTTCTGCCACTGGGGCATGTTATATCAAAGGTTAATTACCTACTATCTAGTGGGGAAGGCCACATTTTAAATGCAGATATTTCTTTACACTTTTAAATCGAACTTTGTGCTCCTTTCTTATCCCGTGTTCCACATCTTGAGCCATGATATTGCTTTTTTTTTATTGTTTGCATGTTTTTTAATCTAATGTGTACACTAGATATTAGGTCACGCTTTGTATATTAGACATACAATACAACTTTCTTGTAAATATTTAAAGTAACTTTTCTAGTACATTATCGGTACGGTTAATTTTATTTTATATATGTAACAGTAGAACCTGCGGTACTGGCATGGCGGCTCAGGGAACTCAAGTGGTGGAGCACCTGTGTAGTGTTAGGAAAATCTTGGGTTTGAACCCCACTCCGACCGTGTACTTTTGTCTGTTACATTAACTTATTTTTTGGCATATCTTATTTTAAGTCGTGCAGAATCGTTTCCTACTTCTAAGGGTATATTGTGCGTTGCAATTTATGTGGCCCGTTTAAAATACTGATTTGGGCCTCGATTTACGTAGACATATATTTCGCCGAAACCAAGACTGAAACTACAGATTTCTCTGTCTGAAATACAAACATCGTACCGACTGAGTATTCGAACTCACTTGATAACACTAATTGCTACTCTGTATTAACACGCAAAGCAACGATATTTGGTTTCCAGTTTTTATTGCCCATCCGTTTGTTTCATTGTTGTAGTATCCTTGAATTGTTAAAACTTCCATGATTTCAATATAATTTAGTAGGGTTGTGTAAGATAAAGTAAACGAATAAACACACTAGTTTCCTCTATTGTGTAAAATTCTGTACACACTATTGGTCCTTACGCCATAAATGTTTTACAGTATTAATAAGGTTTATTTCGTCCTTAGCTGTGGAGATGTATATAGTTTTCCATAACACAGCAGTTAATTGAATTCAGTCAATGATGCAATCTGTTGGAGTCTGCAAGACCTCTGATCACACCCAAAACTTTGGACTGTTGTACATTTGTCTTAGTCTGCATGACCTCTGATCACATCCAGAACTTCGGACTGTTGTCCTTATGTCTTAGTCTTCTTGCGCACTACTCAGTGTGCAATCAAGAGATTTAAATATGGTCTAGAAATGTAAATCGTAAAACTCTAAAATATGACTGTTGTCTAGGGACATGTGGTTATGTGTTTATATATATGAGTGGTTCAGAAATGTTCTCGTATAAGATAATGATATTTATTTTATTATTTAAAAAAATAAATATTTAAGTGGTCTAGGACTCTCAACTGCATTACTACCCACAGGCGAGAAAGGGGGTGGGTTGGTGGGGGAGTTGGAGCATGGCTGTCTGTGAGCCGAAGGAAACTGCAGTAACAGAAGAAAAATGGTCAACCGAGTTAAATAAAAGGAATGCATTTTGCCATGTGATGCGTTGCTTAGTAACAGACATTCCAATATGTGTTTACTTTTGCTTAGGCTCACACTAGTTACACGTGCATGTGTTTTATAATATCGTACAGTAACTATTTCATATGACACTTTCTTCCGTGAACAAACAATACCCCAAATCCTTAAGTAAAGACTCATTTTAGCACGAAACTGAACTATCTCTACAATCTCCCAAACCGGCTGTGATATTTAGAATGCATCTACTGTGCCAAGATGAAGCAAACAAAGAGAGCAACTATTATCAATGATAGTGAAATCTGCTATGTTCACTTATCAACTTGGCTGCCTGTCCCATGATTTCCTCGTTTCTTGTGAATATCCATGAACCTGCTTAACCTATTTTTATCGCCATATTTACTCTTCATGACTTTTCATGCTGTGTGAATAAGCCAGTCTCTTCTAAGTATAGGTACTTATCGATCGATAGAACAACCATTTTCATTGATGTGTAGATGATTTCATTTTTGATGAGTTATTTTTCTTTATACGTATTCATGAAACGCTATAAAATCTCATCTCAAGTATCCACGAGTGATCAAGGAGCATAGCAGATTATTTCCCTTGCCTAAGTTGCTAGCCAAAGGGCAGACTACATTCTGATCTAGATTAGAAACACTTAAAACAAAGTACATGGTCTAAATGTCTCTCCGACATTAAATAATTCATTTGACTTGAAAGTTTGGTCTTCTGAAGATGACATATAGATTGGATACGATGTCATATATAAGGTACAAATATCTCTTCCTGTAGACATGGTTTGCATCTGTTTCTTGGTGAAGGCAGATTGCATGATATGTTCGGATATTCCATCGACTCAGTCGTGCTTACGTAATTGGATGGAAAAATAGTCCGACATCAGCGTGTTATTGTTTTGTTTTTTTGTTTTTTTTTTTTGCAGTGGTAGGAAGATGTCATCAAATTGGATTAGCTGTGTTGGCTTTAATGGCACTTTAACAAATTATTTTCTACATAATGTCGAGTAAATAGGAGCTAAGCACCTTTTCCAAGGATATACTGAGGCAACTGACCCAAGCTACCTTTGGCGGGTATCAAACCCTCCACTTTCAAATTAGAAGGCAGGATAATTATATATTAAACTTAACCAGGCAATACGAACAATTAAGGGCTTGTTTAAATTATAAAATCAAGATCCAATACAGAAAATACGCCCCAGAAATTCATAATTAGTTGAAACATAGAAGGTATAATGTACATTTCTTTTGTATACATACAGGCTATGAACAACTAGTAAATACTTCATAATGTAACAACATATGTCTGTCTGTTTATGTCTATCCATCCATCTTTTAGCTAGCCTATATGTCTCAATGTATATATGTATGTTTATGAAAATAGTTGTGTATCTTACGAACTGGACGATAATTTTATAAACAGTAAAATAGAAAAGAAAACACTCCTTCTTTATCGTGGAATAATTTCTCTGGTGCTAATTCAATTTCCTAGCAAAATAACAACCATTTTTTCTTCCTTTAACAGCACGCCACCAACCCCTACATCATTTGTATCCACAGGCATTTTAAATAGGTTAGTGAAATCTAGAGCTGAAAGAACTGGTGTACTTTTGAATATGGCCTTTAACTTATCAAAAGCCTCCTGACATTTGAATGACCAGTTAATCTTGGTCTTCATACTGGACTAATTGGTCAGGGGTTCAACAATCATGGATATATTTAACCAAAATTTCAGATAATAACCAGCATTACCCAAACTAGCATCAGTAGCTTCTTACTGATATGGACAGGGAACTCAGAAATAGCGTTAACCTTAGCTTCTATAGGGTTTATTTGACCTTGTCTCACAAAGGTAGCACAAACACGGCAACTAGCTTCTATAGGGTTTATTTGACCTTGTCTCACAAAGGTAGCACAAACACGGCAACTAGCTTCTATAGGGTTTATTTGACCTTGTCTCACAAAGGTAGCACAAACACGACAACTAGCTTCTATAGGGTTAATTTGACCTTGTCTCACAAAGGAAGTACAAACACGGCAAAATTTTTTCACTCAAGTTGATCCTCAGATTTGTTTCACTAAGCCTTTCGAAAAACTTTCGGATAGTTTCCATGTGGTCTTTCCAGGTGTCGTTGTAGATGATGACGTCATCGATGTACAAGTCACAATTTCCTATACCAGATGTTATCATATTCATCAGACTTTGGAAAGAATATGGGGAACGATTCATCCCAAATTGCATCATTGATGTATTGGTGAAGTTCGTCTGGAGTCACGAATGCTGAAATTTCCTTTGCTCTTTCGTAAGTGGAATTTGCCAGAATCCCTTCAAAAGGTCAACTTTGTGACGTATTTGGTATTTATAATCCTGGCAATGCAGTCATCATTGTTAGTGACACAGTTTGCTTTTCTGTAATCAGTACATATACGGAAAGTCTCATGTGGTTTCACTAAAATACAATGTGAACTCAGTCACTTTTGCTTGGTTCGATGAAGTCATTCTCCAGCAAATTCTGACCTACTTTCCAGTGGCGTCACTAGAGGGGTGCGGATTGCACTGGGTGACACCATCAGAGGGGGTGACACCAAAATGACTGTCTATAAAATGTTTGAATTTTTGTGCAGGAAGGAGGTCCATGGGGGTGACACCATGAGTTACCGCACATAAATGTCTATAACATTTTATATTTTTGTGCAGGAAGGAGATCCATGGGGTGACACCATGAGTTGCCGCACATGACTGTCTATAAAAATTTGAATTTTTGTGCAGGAAGGAGGTCCACGTGGGTGACACTATCAGTTACCGCACTGGGTGACACCAACCCTAGTGACGCCATTGCCACTTTCTTCATATAGCCTTGTTTGAAGGGATCCATCCCCTAATGATATTGCTTTACAGGCGTTGAATTTGCTGTTTCAATGTCGTGGAAGATCTTAGTTGTTCGTTTTGGAATATATGGAAATAAGTGTTTATATTCTTTAGTAACTGTTTCAGTTTGTTCATCTCCTGGCAGCAGATGCGAAAGTTTCTGGTCAAGATTGTCCAAACCTTTTGATTGCGAAGATTAGTCACTTCAAAGTCACCACTATCCAATTTCTCATCTTCGTTCAAATGGTGGTGGTGGGGGTGGGGGACAGATAACGACTAAATTAATTGAATAATTTTCATGGCTATCTCAGTCTGCATACTCCTATCTTAGGTAAAGGGCCGACACAGTATACTATTATTTTACTAAATGGTTCGTCAAACGCATGAATAGGTGACAGGTGAGCTTTGGGTGTCTTCTGATTGGATTTTCCTTCCTACCATTTGACAAGAATGACATTATCCACGAAATTTAGAAACATCACTTTTAGTTTTGGCTAATAAAAATGATTTAAGACCTTGTGGTACGTCTTATTTACTCCTAAATGACCAGGACAATGGCGTTTCGTGGGCTTGGGCTCGACTAAGAATTTCCTGTAGATAGAATGTACGAACAATAATTTGATAGCATACTGACCACTCGTCAACAAACCCACATTCTGCTCCCTGTATTAGAACACTTTCACAAGAAGAAGAGTTCTTATAAAAGAGCAAAGTAACAAAAGACTATGATAAGCTCCTGGGTATCTCAATATCTTGATAGGAGTTTCCTTGTCTAAAACACCAACAAGTCATATAGAACCCTTTGACATAAACGGTTCATAATTTTCGTGGCAATATCAGACTGAGGTATGCAAGCCCCAACAACTGTATTTCTTTCAGTACATGATCGTGACCTTGACATCGTAGAAGCAAGATCATTTGTGACTACTCTATTCGAATTATGTTGCCTATTCTTCACCCGTTAGCTATCAGAAATAACATGCCCTTTCCTCTTACAGTATGTGCACGTGGGTAGCGATAAAGCTTTCTGTTTCGTACTATCAGGAATTTGATTCTTCACAGGTATACCAGTTTGAAATGCGTATGAACTCAAATGAGACTGAAATGGTTTCTTAACAAGAACATGTTGCAAGAAGATTTATGTACAAACTGAGCCCTGTGAATCAAAGCATTATCATCAGCTGCACTAGCTGCCTTCTCTAAAGTTTCAACCCCTTTCTCATCAATGTAAATTCTGTTGTCATTACTGACACCATTCTTGAACTCTTCAATCGATACGAGTTGTTTAAGATTATCATAATCTTGTCAACCTTCTTAACTGTACGGCATCTATTAAACAATCGTTCTTTTGCCATGCAAGTTCAAGATGAGTATGCGTAGTTTCCTTTCTACAATTTGTTTTTGACAATAGGTCTCAGGTACCATCTCATAAGCCTTCAAGACATATTCTTTGACCAGATCATAATCAGCCATTTTTCCGAAGAGAGCAAAGTAAAGACATCACTAACGTTACTAGTAAACAGACTCAGCAATTCAGGCCATTTCAAATTCTCAGCAATTTTCTAAAACAGAGAAAATATTTATCTACCTCCTTTTCTCTTTAAAGGGAGGACCTGTCTGATATGTTTGGCAAGATCAAAATAAAAACCAGTATTTTTATGAAAGTGCCCTTTACAGGTCAGGTCCAATTCCTTTCTCTTCTTATGTACTGCATTTCCCCGTCTTTCTCTACTTTGGTCTCTTGCTTTTGCATTTGTATTTGCATTTGGTCTTCCCGCACTTCCTGTCTCTTCCTTTCTTTATTTCATCTCTCTTTCGTCCTTTCTTTCTTGCTTTTGTACTTTCAGTCGCAATGCTTCTTTCAGCAGTTGGCTTTTTTTCCTCTTCCTTTTGCATCGGTAACTTATGCTGAAGCTGAACTCTTTTTAACACTATTTATGTCTGCATATCCTAAATTCTATCTGAACCAGACGGAGTCTTCTTTATCAAACCATGAACACATTTATCAAAAACGTTCTGGTTCACCAAATAATCTATCAAGATATTCCTGACCTGTTTTATCAAAGAAGTCTTCACTTCAGCAAGATCATAGTGCCTAGCACGCTGATAATGTTTTGCAAGTTCAAGTAATTAGTCCTTTGTTAAGGACTATAATATCTCATGGGTATGATTGATAATAAAATTGTCCACCTCGGATGTCATGGTGAAGTTTGTTGGTTTAACTAATGTTTTCCCAGCTTTGAAGTCAGAAGAAGAGAGAATACTAAAGTTTCAAACCAGGAAATTTAAATTTCCAAAAACAATCTTCTGAAATATCAAAATCTCTGAAATATTACGATTTTGAAAATATTTAAATAAATTCAGATTCTGAAAATATTCAAATGAAATTCAACTCTGGATGACCTTCCCAATTAACTTGTTGCATCTATAGGCTTAAACTAAGTAACAAGCCAAGGTAAAACCCACCAAGCATTAAATTTTCCAAAATATAAATTTATTTCCTTAAAGTTTAAAATCAAAGAAAGTGAAAAAATTACAAATAACTTACGGTATATGAATTCCTATAAACTTATGATAAATTCTACCATCAGTTTCACAATAATCAGAAAACTAACCAAAGGTATTCCGAGTGAGGATTGGAAAATTTTTATGTGCTAACATGCTAGCACCAAGGAAAGATCAGATATAAGTTCGAAGGATTTTACTTCAAAGTAAATTCCACTAAAGTAGAATATAACAAAAGTTCTTGAACAGTTTCACATAAATGGACAGGTACTGTCTCTTTTATAATAAATGTTCCACTCTGTTAGTAGAACGAACAAATTATAAACATCTGACATATTACTGTAGAATGATAACGTTGTGCTTTAACTTTCTTTTATAGTCTCCTTGTGCGCACCAAATCAACAAAACTTGAATCGCAGAAAAGATTAAATAATTTTATTGTGAAATACTTAACACTCATGTTCTGTCCTTCTCTAATTATTGAGAAAGTCAACAACTAGGGCGCGCATGATATCTCTATATGAAGAATTTCACCTAGTATCACGTGATGTTTTCGTGACTTTCATTCAAACTAATGCGTGGCATACTTTGACGGAAATAATTGTTGACTTGACTTTGGCAATGGGCCTTGATTTATGAAAGGAATTTTACACGTATTGTACTTGTACTTTTACTATAACACAAGCCAGCCACTGAACTTCAAAGAATTAAAATATAAATGTAATAAACCCAAATGACTTAAATTAAACTGTATTATAAATTAATAGAGCAGATATCCGTAAACAACTGGACATAATATAGCATCCATTCAAAGGAAGAATCAGACTGGTTACATATTTTAAATTTCATCTCATTTACAGGATATTAATGAAACGCGAAATGACGACAGAACCAAATTAAAGCCTATTGTCCATGCTCGCGTGGTACCTTGCGACCAAGCCAAGAAGCCAAGGGTGATAACCTTTCTGACTAATTACTCTGTCTTCAAGAAAGAGGCAAAGGAACAATATTTAGTCTGTTTTGGCACAGCAACACAAGTTGGTTATTTAGTGCAGAATCAATTGGAGTAAAATGCCTTGCCCAAGGACGCACCACAATAGCTGACCTAGGCTGGTCCGATGATAGGATTTGAACCCGCACCCATTATTAGGTCTCTAGTCCAGTAAGCTAACCACTAAGCCACTAACAGTGATGATTGTTACATATCATCTGAGTCCGTAGCGGATACTGGTTAGGAGCTAACAGTGATGACTGGTCCATGTAATCTGAATTTGTGACGGAGATTGAATTGGAAACTAAGACGTGGAGGGTTCTTCCTTAGAATGATGATTATTTGTATTTTGTCAACATGTTGATATGGGTGGAGATGTCCTCCAGAGGATAATACGCTGAGTTAATCAAGCAGGATTCTGAACACGTTATGCCGTAATAACACAGCGTGCAATTAAACCGTCGTTGTGTGTGGATATTTACTATTTATTTAAACTACATTTTTAATCATAGAATAAAAATGTGTACCATCCTTTGCTAATAAGTAAACGTGAAGCAGTAAGCTGCCTAATCATTGGCTAGTGATGCTGGTCTTAATAAATGCATCGTTATAATAATTAAGCTTAATTGTAAAATCCCATGTCCGAATACAATGATGACTCAGAAGATTGATAGATTGATATATTTTCCTTTTTTCTCTTGTAAATACATTTTGTCCCTTTGAAAGCAGGTCTGTGTAATTCACTAATCATATACACCACGGTACTTCTGTCACAAAACTAAATGACAATAAAAGAGTCAGTGTATCACAGCAGTGCTTTCAGCCATGAAAATTGATGGTGTATCATAGCAAAAACAGCATGAAACGTGATGGTACATCATCCCATAAACAGTATGAAACTTGATGGCATATCATCCCATAAGCAGTACGAAACTAATGGTACATCATCCCATAAACAGTATGAAACTTGCTGGTATATCATCCCATAAACAGCATGAAACTTGATGGAATATCATCCATAAATAGCATGAAACTTGATGGTATATCACCAAATAAGCAGTATATCATGACGTAAGCAATACGAAGAATTATATTCACTGTGCAAGTAAAACACTAAGAAGGACATCACTCTAAAACGAAGGTATGTGGACGAAATGGTTCAGTAGTGTTTTAAACGCAATCCTTGCAATGCCTTAAACCTGATATGTCTTACTGAAAACTTCCTAGCTAGCAACTGACCTGTGGCCAAAGCAGAGATAACCACGCCCACTGATTACTGCGTCCTAAAATCAGTTTTCCTTTTTTTCTCATTGTTTTTACTGTGTTTTTTTTTAATAATTGCGTTCATGTGTTCATGTGAATTAGTACAAGTTCCGAGTGTGTGTGTTTGTATATATATATATATATATATATATATATATATATATATATATATATATATAAAACCAATTTGTTAATTATTCTTAGAATTAGCAGAGGTCATGACCAATGGAAATTATATTTGATTTTTAGTACCATGTAGATATCTGAGGATAGGTCTGATTTGTGCCGACAAGATATCAGTGACTTTGTGATTACCTAATACTCCACGCATTGCCGGTGACAGTATAGGTCGGCAGCCTAATGGTGTCAGCATACATAAGATTTTTACCAACATGTGGCTATTATTAAAACTTTTGTTAAGTAAATGTATTTTTCTTTTCACTTGTTTGATTGTCGTTGCTTTCTTCATAGAATTCATCTGCCTGCTCAACACCCAAACACAGTGGGTCTGCCAGAAATGAACTGTGCATAGTGTTGGTAAAAAGAGGAAGCAGTTTGTATCAAATATTCTTGGACTCCATTTTAAAGAGTTTCGATGACATCAGGGTGGTAGTTAGACCCTATCACAATGTAACTTCACAAGAGGATCTACGCTGCCTGCCTAACGTCCGTCTTTACTTTGTCCTTATTGACGCCGAAAGCACACACAACCATGGCAACGGAACAGAGAAAGAGAAAGACCTCGAAATAACGACTGTGAAAGCAGTTAAATCAATGCCAGGTAGCATGGCATTTGAATATTTTCTTTTAGTTGATGCATATACTTTATGACTTTATTTTTAACCCATACATTAATGGTAATCTTTCTTTTCCTTTCCATTATCGCATCATTTTATAAGTAAATTTCCTTATACACAAGGTCTGTTAAATGATTTTTTTTTTTTGTCGTTGAGTCCAATAACGGGACCGGAAGGAGTCCATTTAGTTTTTTTGTTTGATATTGAATCCATCAGGTTTATATAAGCTACATCGTAGTTATAAGATGATACGCTTTACGCTTTTAATTTCTTACAACATTTTTTGACCATTATGAAAAAGACAAACGCATGGTAATTGCGATCGTATACCATTTTGCTTATTATTGTGTACAGCAGTAAGTCCATACTAGTCATTTTATTGCCACGACTTTAATTTTCGCATTACAGTGGCGTCACTCATTAGGAAACTTTCAATATTTGGTTAATTTCCTCTCCGAACTGTACTGTTTTGCAACAGAGTTGGTACTAACATGTTTTTCAAAGTTTATGTATTTTTTCAACATGAGTAAAACGTAATGTTTTTAGGAATTTGTTTTGAATCCTGCAAACATCATGCAAAATATCATGTTATTGATGAGTAACACAAAATCTTCTTTCTTTTATTCCTCAGGACACAGTGTGGTGATTATTGCTAATGATGAGGGTTCTAAAAAACTGACAGCTCATAGTATGTACAACACATCCATTCGTCTTGTGAAAAACAATGAGATTTTGCACGCACTTGCAGCTGATGGCCGCCTCTTTAGTATCTGGCAGGAAATGACGTCTCATCAAATGAGTCATCTGAGAAGAGTCATTAAAACTGTTCTTAGTACCAAATCCACGCTCAGATGATAGACTGATAAGGAAGTGCACTTCTGTTTGTTATCTCCTAAAATTCAGTAACTTTTATACCCGGGCATCTGACTGACGAGCTTGGAAAACACCATGTAACACGTTGACGTAGTTATAAGGGAAAAATTCATATTTCAGATACATGTACTGAAGTCGTAGCCAAAGAAAACCTATTCATTATTCAACGCTTTGAGTCACTGCTATGCTTTGTAGTTAAACAGTGCATTATTTGAAATGCGATCGTACAGTAACATTATTTAAGAAGACGACATGTTTCACCTTCTTGCACCAACTTTCACATATTTTTAGCATACAGTGTATATTGCTGCTACAAAACATGGCTTGCTTGTACGGCACCGATGCTTTAAATTGATTTTATATGGTCGCAGGGGAACTCTCTCACAGAACAGAGAAATCTGAATAAACCAATTGTAACTGGAGAGCATGTCTATGTAAATAAATGTGACAAATTCGGATTGCTTGTACGTATGTGCAAAAGGAGAGCATGTCCATGTATATAAATGTGGCTAATTCGCTTTGTATTTGAACAGATGTATACATGTGTGTACGAATTGCAGAAAATAAATTTAAAATGCATTGGTCAAAATTACAGAATGACATATACATGTCCGAACGGAGTTTTTGTGTATGATTGTGTAAGTTATTATGATACATGTGAAAACAATTAAAGAACTCATTCATTTGGTTATGATAATCATTTGTGATTCATTATGACCAACTTGCATACAAATATCTCGCTAAATTGTCTCCTTTCGTGGTTGTTTTTAACGTAAGATTGTACCTTCGTTCATTTACAATAGTATTGTTTTAAATTACTAATATTACTAATTAGGAATGTCATTGAAATCAGTAGACACAACACTATCAGGGGGTCCCTCATATCGCCCAGAGATCGTACAAAAAGCGTTGGCAGTACTAGAAGGAATAACTCAAAAGTTTGGAGACAACCTAAAAATTCTAGCAGTAGCATGACCTACTTCAGAAAACAGCATTCCGCCGAAAAGCAAAAACACTGAGAAAGGGCTTTGAGATCTAATCCACGGGATGTGGTGCGATCCCAGGAGAAAATATCAGTCAGAAATGCCATGAAAAAGGCTTTGGAAAAGATAAATAATAATAATAATAATAATAATAATAATAATAATATTATTATTATTATTATTATTATTATTATTATTAATGTAGATGAATTCTATGTATTGTCTTCCACGCAACATGATTCCAATTCCTAATCCTATACTTAATTTTACCAGTAGTGTGTAGTGATCATGAACATGAGCGTAGCTGTAAAATTTAATAACGATACTTGCAACAGTTTAAGGTAAATGCAACACTTAACTCGGTCTGATGCCAACACTAACAGCAAGAACAATTACACCAGTTAGGAAAGACAATAATCAGTTTTCTGTTGCATGTGATTTTAAAACGAGTCAAAAAAGTGTATTCGTTTGTATTTATATCTTGCATCATGGCTGAATTAGATGACATTTTAGAGGTGCTAATTCCAATGATTGACATATGCATCTTAGATGATGATCCAGTCATTAGCCTAATTAGATGATAATGTAGAGGTAATAATTCCAATGATTGACATATTCATCTTAGATAATAATTCAGTCGTTGGCTTAGAATTCATGAAAGTGGCACCCACTAATATATACGAAGGTCTGCAAAATGCATGCAAGCGGACAGGGCATGACTAAATATCATCATCTAAGGAGTCTCTCCTCCCCCTGGTGTTGAACAGAAGATGTCGGCAAATTGTTTAATGACAACACTGATATAGTAAGAACCACGATTGTTGGTTGATAGAACTCCTTGGTGGAGTCAGAACCTTGTTGATGAGAACTCCTTGGAGAATACAGGAAAAGTTGGGATACACGGGAGTTTGGATAAACAAATATGAATTTATAATTTAACTATTACGTCGTCACTGTCATAGCTAATCAGAAACCGTTAGTTGGCTCATTCGAAGCGGTGATTGACTCAGCTTAAATCCGTTTAGCACCGTCTCTGTTGGTGAATCAAATCTTATTGGCCTAAATTTTCATTGTATGGCTAAATAATAACACGACAGCGTGTATTCCCAAGACCTTCCAATGTTAATGTTGAAACATTCTATGACAACATGATTGGCGAATTATTGTGCAACGTGAAGCATAAAATCTAAACAAACCGTTTTCATCACCGATAGGAAAATGGGTCTAGCCCAGCCTAGCCCGTGTGTTAAAAATATGGACTGTATCGTGTGGTGAGGATAAAACAATTACATACATACATACATACATACATACATACCGTCCAGTGATCAACGGTGTACCGTCCAGTGGTCAACGGTGCACCACATTTTTTCGAACTGCATTGCAGCGCTTCATCAACAATGACAAGTCCTTTTTGTTCGTTTGTCCAAAAACTTGAGTACAAATAACATTCACTGAATTTTTTGATACCGTCATTTTGTATATCCTAGTAAGGACAATCATTTTTGTATTAAAGAACTTAACCTAAACAAAGTGTCGCGCGTGGTTGACAAAATGTCTTTAATAAAACTGACAAGGGCAAAAAAGTATGTGTTTCCGATCAGCCAACGGTCCCTGTTTCTCACTGCCAACCCTAGCACTTTTCCTCCATGGCAAAAATAAAAATCCCGACCTGCGTATCATAATTTTAAAACCAATGAAACAGGAAACACATTTGTTTGTGCCTAATGATACTTAAACTTCGTTCGTTTGAGGACTATAACAAAAACTCGTTCAAGATGTGTTCCTGTAATTTGTTACACATATCCAATTCATGTGCTAGAGGTTCCTTTTGCAGGAAGTTTTTGTTTCCACTATCAACATATTTGATTTTGCCACTGGAAGAAGGTTGTGAATTTACCAGATCATTAACATTGATGTTTTTGACCATGACATAAAAAAAACTGTTTGATATATAGTCATTAATTTTAGTACACTTATCTTGTGCTGCCTTTCGCAAGAAAAACATTAGCTCCAATAAAGTTTACTTTGCCATGGAATAAGATTAAAAAGTTACTTTTGGATCTTTTCCGGAGATTAAATAAACTACTGTTTTAAATATCCCCTTGAAACTTGCTGTATTCTAGACCTGTACATAGAAGTGCGTCTTGTTATTGAGAACTTTTTGATGTCAATATTTGTCTTAATATTGCCAAGGAAATAACTTGCAAATTATCCAAATTAGAAAATTTTCTGTGTGTAACTCAAGGATCATGTGTAATATACATTTGTAATTTAATTTAAACGTTTGGTATACGCCTGAAACTATGGGCATAGTGGTACATTTTCCTACTAAACATTTTCCAGTGATAATACTTTTAAGCTTCCCTGGACACATAAAAAATGACCAAAATCTTATCTTTGTACATGGCATTGCTCAAATGCCATTTGAAATATATATATGAACCTTGGAAACAATATCAGGCTTGCGGATTACACAGACTTTTCGCCGTGGAGAATGTTCCCTGTCGGCTTTTATTGTGTCAGTGTCCTTGTTTCTTTCAAAATGTACTGTAGAAAACTGTTTCACATCTGTATTAGCCGTTTTAAAATTTATTTACCCCATTAAATGCTATTATTAAAATATTTTTCCATTTATTTCCATATTTATTATGAAATTTTCACTTGAACAATCATTTTCATGCCAGATTCATTTTTGTGACTGTCTGTGCCTTATCAAAACGAAAAAAAGCTCAAGCACATGCCTGTGAAACTCAGTCACTGTAGGAAGAAAATATAAGTATCTCTGAAAATTTTTTTGTAAAAAGAAAATAACAAAAATCCTATAAAGAGGTATACCGTTATGTATTCGTATAAGAATTTCTTTGTTGTCATTTTTCTCAGCGATTCTGACGTCTTCTCACTATATTCACAGTTCCAAATGCCAGTAGCTCAACTATCTACTTCAGGGGTCTCAAACACGCGGCCCGCGGGCCGCATGCGGCAGGCCAAGCCATATCCTGTGGCCCGCAAAATAATTGGCGTCACAAGGTGTTATGACAGAAACAAAGGCGGTGCGTCCCTTGGGCCTGGTTTGAGTTTGAGACCCCTGATCTACTACAAGTAACAAGTAACTCGTGCCAATCCAATTTTTGACACAAGTTTCAGTTTACTCCCCTTGACTTCTTGTTAGCGGATATTATTGACCATATATATTACCTAAGTTGTAACTAAAGCTTCTACAACTTCACAGAAAAATAACACCGTCAACAAAACGGCATAGAATACACATAATGTCAACAAAACTGTACAGAATAAACATCACGTCAATTAAACGGTACAGAATACACATAACGTCAAATTAAACGGCCCAAACGTGCACAGCTGTTAACAATAGACAAAACGTGCACAGCTGTTAACAATAGACAAAAAACAAAAGCAGAGTGGAAAAATAAATGAAAATAAGGCATAGGTTAAGAATAAAGGGAAAAGTATATTTTCTGTACATTTTCTATATTAGCATGAAGCTCGAGCTTCAACATTTTAGTCGGAGAATGTGAAATCACATAGATGAATATACCCTGCAGTAGAGCGCGAAAGAATGGTTCTATGTCATCATATTTTGCTTCAATATATTTGATGAGAGATCGGGACACAAGTTCCAGATTCATACAGATAAAACTGATAATTCATATGCGTTTAAATATTACTTCATGTATCATAGGTCTTTGGAATGCAGTTTATAAAGTACTAAAATTTATGCAGTACTTTGAAACTATTATTATATTGGGATTGATTTTATTTTCTCAATATATTTAATGCTTGAAATGGTTATTAAAAATAACTATTTTTTTTGGTAAGATTGAAAATCACCTTCCAATCGGTTTTCATATGACTATCACATTTTTATACAGACAATTTTTGAGGCACTTATACAATAATCTTTAATATTTTAAGCAGACATGAAAATAAAAGTTAACAGTTTCAATATAATATACGGTGTTTAGTAGATGAAAGTTGATTTCTTTCACAGCCACATTGCAGTAAACGGTTAAAAAAGAACGTTTGAAAAGAAAGTCTTTGTCAACAAGAAAAACAAAATGGAAAGATAATTCATCCATACAGCTCGCCTACAACCTAGCTCAAGCGCAAGAACGAAAACACGGGTGCGCATCCATAATGATTTGCCCTTAAAAGAAAAGAAGCATAATTGGACCCGACAATTCTCACCCGCTGACATCTGTCTAATGGTCAAGGTCAAAAGCTGTTAGCCAAGAACACTAACTTACTAGGATACTCACTTCAAACTTTGTTCAAACAATTTCTGTTGATTAGTTATGAAACGGTTCTTTTAAGGTTGCTATAGTTTATTATTACCATCAACAGTATTTCAGCTATCTTATAACGACGACTTCCCGTCCTCGAATGCATAACAGTTTGACGTAGAAATAAGGAGCTTAAATCTAACATCATTTCATTCAGCACGTTTTTCGGGTCAGCAAATTCACAATCTGAGGACCATCAATGAAGGTAGTTTTTATTCTTTGCTGGTTTAAATAAATAAATAAATAAATAAATAAATAATCACATCACTTGTCACAATCAAGTGCATTGCTACCATACACACTAAGGAAGACGACATGGGCTGGTCTGGCGAAACCCTTGTTTTACAAGTATGACGCTCTACCAACTTAGATAACGCACGGTTGTCCGGTAAAGACTGATCTGACGGACATTAAGTTGCCATTGGTAATGATAAGTCGTATGCATATTATATTAATTATTTTTTTTTGGGGGGGGGAGGGTATTTCATTAAAGTTCAGCACTTCTAGTCGGGATTACAGTAAAGTAATGTGAGTGTTGAGATTTTCAGAAAAAGCCTCCTATAAATTGATGAACAAGTTTAAGAGAAGAAGTTTTCTTGAAAAGAATTTAAAAAAGGTCTCACAAGTATGAAGCAGATACAGGAATAAATATATTTCTGGGTTATAAAGGTTGACTTTGTCAAATATTTCATTATGCTAATTGTATTTTTAACGAATGTTGTATAGTTCTTCGAGACTGGTGTTGTTGTGAGTCAGCAAGCATACTAATTACATCATTATGCACACATGCATATAAATAAGAATGACTCTTTTCTTATTAATATCTTTCTACATAAAAAGATTAAACTATTTGGGATATTTTCTCTCTGTTCATCCAGCATACATGGAGAAGTTATAACAAAATGCCTTAGATATTGATTTCGTGAATAAATACCGTGGTTAGATTCAAGATCAGTATGAATATCTTAATTACACTGAACTGTATGTAAAGAAGATCGGCATTGGAAACATTCGGCAACTAGGCTCAGTAAAAGTACAGAAAGACTTAGCGATCACAGGTATAAAGGGGTCCATTTAATAAAGTGAACAACCTGAGCATATAAATATTACCTCGGAACGGACAATCCTCTATACTAAATAGAGCTGAAATGAATAATTACATTGAGCTTTTTTACTTTTATCTACCAAATTTGGACAGGAAACAAACCAAATAACAAGATGGAAGATAGTCATCAGCCGCTTTTAGGTAACTTGTAAAAAGATTTGCCTAAACTAATTAGGAAGACAAAACATGGATCAATGTGAAAAGTAACGATGATGAGCATTTCTCTATGCTAACGAATCTGTGTTAAATACACAAAGCGATAACTTCAACAGACCTTCACATTACAATTTAGATAGGTACAGTTTTGTTAGTATGATAAATGTCCATAACAAATTGGAAATTAGGAAAATTAAAAAAATGTGTATGGAATATTGGGAGCTACAGGTAACAGCATTGAGAGAATCTATATTCAAACTATTAGAATAACTGAAAATAAGTGAGAAAGGCCTATTGACAAGTTAAACATATTTCTTGATGATGGACTTGGCGACTAAAACACGGAAAGAACCTTTATATTGGAAACTTAAACAAACAAACAAAAAAATAAAAAATTGTAGTCATTACCAATAAATAATTATTAAAATAACGAACTCGGTAAAACAAATATGCTTAAGTTTTGAAATACACAAGAAAAAATATCAGAAGTCAAAATAATACGTTACATTGTGGATAATTTCAATAATTGATTGCTCGAAGAAGGTTCTGTTGCAAAGTTAAATAATAATCAGCATCAATTAAATACTTCCATATGCTGTTTGTTTTGATTTCGAAAATATCATAGTACTTATAAAAAGCGATGATGACTCGCGACTTAATAAATTGACTTGGATAACATAAGCAGCCAAATATAGTAATCCTGAGTTTATTTTCTTTACATTGAATCAGCTCACTCAAGATATAAGCCAATATTATACAGTGGAATAAGATGTACTGAAGTAGTATGGTACAACGCGTTAGGTAAGACTGGAAAACTAATGTATGGAGAATTAAGACCGAACAATGAAACACCTGTCATGCTTCGAGAGGACGATACCAAAGCCTATAGTGTTTACGGAGGAACATGCAAGAACATTAATTCAACAAATACATACCAAATCTGTGAGAAAGAAATAATGAAAAGCAAATTTCGTGATCATGATTACTTAACATGCAAGTATAAAGGTCCAACATATATGGAATGCAAATCGTGAGTCACAAATATAAACCAATACAAATAATTATTAATTCATAACCTTATCCGCTTATTACAGTCTCTTTGCTCGTCAAGACAATTTAAAACAAAACACACACACCTCTACAAAAATTCAGATGGAGAGACACATTTTATACCGAACAATGACGAGAAACATTTTATTACCCAAAATTTCATAGCTGTTAAGTTTATAAAAGAAGGAAAACAATTAACAATTAAAGGACGATCACCTTTTGAGATGGATTTTGACGCATCAGACCGTCTACAGAACAACTACACAAGACTTTAAGGATGACAAATTGACAGACATAACAGCTTATCGTAGAGGTCACTTTCACATCATGTTTTCAGTTTTTCTGTATGTCAACTTTTTCTTGCATGCTTTACAACGAAATCGATTCAGACTACCCCAAAGCCATAAAATGGGATAGGGACGTGAAACAAGGTTGCTGCGACTCCTAAAATAGTAGCTACTACGAGTGTGCTGCAGGGAAAATATTAATTCCAATTTGGATCGTTCATTTTAATGTTGTCTTATCATATACGAGTGTATTAGTTTGAACAATTTCTATCGTGCTGAAAGTGCTGAATTTGTATATTTAGTGTTTTTATACCTATACTTTTGTGCTATGTCATTATGCTTCTCCACATCTTCGCTAGCCAAGGTTCAGAACCGTATCTACACATTGGCTGATTGATCAAATATGCTAGTGCTTTGTCCTAGAGCCATGTTTTGGATGTAATGAGTTTTCTCCCTTAGTATGGAATGCCAACGAATCAACAGCGTGCAACAGCGGTGCATTGTACATGGGCCGAAAATGGTGGAAGCAATTGACTTCAAAAGGATACTTTGTAAGTTTAACATCGAAAGTATGCCAACGTACCATAGAGAAACCATTAGAGGTGTATTTGAGGTAAAGGAAACACGGACCATTAGTGGAATATTGCTTATTTATGAGTCCATTCCAGTTGTGTGCTCCTCTTGTCTTGACCATGTAGGAACATTATTAAAATTTGAACAACTTGAATTTTATTGGATGTGGTGTCCTGCCGCAGTATCCAATTAAATTCATAGACCCGACGCTTTAAATATTTGATCGATCCGCCAAGATGTAGATAGGATTAACATATCGGAAACTTGGCAAGCGAAGATATCTTCTCTACAACTCTAAGAATTAATAGTTCTCATACCAAGCCCATAAAAGCAACATTGAAACAAGTTCTTCTTAAAAACAGCATAAAAGAGCTGAACCAAATTTAAGAGAAAACATTCTGGTAAAAAAATTCATTTCTGAACAAAATTATGCCAATTCGCCATAATGTATGGCATATGTAACTAAAAATAAAAAAAATAAAAAAAAAAAAAACATTTAAATGACTTTTCTTCAAAAATCCTTGAAAAGAATTCGACCAACTTTTGACATTAAGTTTTACAACGATTTGATGATACACAAGAAAACAATTGAACTTGAAACAATTGAACTTGAATTCCACGTCACGAAACACAACATAAAACAACGATGCTATACACAAGATGTATCTAGTACGGAAAGTGATCCATCTCTCGGATACATACATACATACATACATACATACATACATACATACATACATACATATATATATATATATATATATATATATATATATATATATATATATATATATATATATATATATATATATATATGATGTATGAAAATATGAAAATGAGAATACAGAGTAGATGATGACAAAACTGGCCATTTATTTTATTTATTACGCGTAGGCTATGCAGGATAAAAGCCTGTTTACAATTTGACTAGTGGTCCAGTCTTCTCATTACTTGCCTACTTATGCATGAGTATGTTAAATCTATATTGTTTTTGTTTTTTGTATGTTGTGTTAAAAAAAACCCAGAACAAACTACAAACCCATTGCTGAGTGAGGGCACTGTGTTTTTGAACAACTATTTAGGCAGTGAACACAGTAACAAGTTGTACCTAAAAGTCAACAAACGTCACGTAGACAAATATATACATGTCAGATCTAAAACAAGTTGTGCAAGCAAAAAGGAACTCGAAGTAATGCGTTATGTAACCGATGCATTCATGAAAAAAACAAATGCAGACAATTTTACTAATGTTTATTGTTCTCTTATCTCTTATTCTTTTCCTATGAGATTTTAGAAAACACGCTTCATATTTAATTCCAAAAGCTTGTTTACATGTATTCCCCCTTATACTTGTTTTAAACTGAATGGAGTAACACAACTTAGTATTATATTTTTGTCTCCATAATATTAACAAAACTTATTATCCTTTTTTTTTGTTTTGGTCACCATAATATCACACTGTAATATTCTATTGCCGCTATCGACGTATAATGTAGAACCCTTTCTAGAGAAAGGGCGTTTTTAAGTTGTGTAGCCCAATCCCATTGGTTACGCTCGACAGTTGTTAGGTACTTCTAAAGGCGTGACAGGTATAAGGTGAAGCTGTGTGCATTTATCACAATCTTAATCAAGAGAATGTTTGCATACCTCTATGCTCACAAACATTTCTGATGCACTATGGCGCCTATCATAACCCATTAAAAATCTAAATACATTGTTGTAACAGACATTTAACAGTCATTGTACAGGTGAAACCTGTTTCTATAGTTGAGCACAATACAAAATCATAAAATATGATTAGAGAAGCAATATATTTACACCAGTAGAACATTTTTAAAAAGGTTTTTAACTGAAAATTTAGTGTTGTGGATAAGTTGATCATATGCTAACCAGTCTAAGTGCGAAACTGAGGCTTGCGATTTAGTGGCAGAGCTACTTGTGACGTAATATGTAATAGCCAATCACAGCACGCGGTCCCTGGCAACGCTGTTGTCGATGGATGCGACTGTCTCCTCAAAATGGTCTCCTGAGCACTGACTGTTGAAATAAATAGAAAAACAGCAGTATGGGAGAGGCAATGACAGGACTCTTGGCAGATGCCAAGAAAAATAAATTTTCTACAATTCGAGACACCCTGTCGGAGGACGGTAAGCGATTTACATGAAGTAAAAACTTGTTAAATGTGACCTTCTTCCTGAAGTCGCTAACAAAATAAATCAGGACCAACCTATTTAAAGTGCCAGGTCTCAATTTCCCATATTTGAAAATAACACTTGTATTTATTGATAAATAAGTATTGCCATTCAGACTAAGGGCGTAATAATTTTGGATCTGGACGTCATCACATGAATCATTTAATTGCGTATAGTTTTACTTATTTACAGTCTTGTACCATTATGATTGTAGTTCATCTATACTTAACACCGGTCTCGTTGATGCCATTATCCCACTAGATAAATATAGCTTTAATTACGTTGATTAATCGAAAGTGTATGTCAACATAGTAATTTAGGTGCATTTTCTCAATTAAATGAGTTATTATTTGTTGTTCAAAAATTTGATACAACCAAAGTTTGTTCAGTCCTGATTGTTGAATGCTTTTCACCTTAAATGACATTTAAAAAAAAACAACAACTTGTAGATGGAAATTACTGATCGCTTTGAATTTTAATAATAGTAGCCAGGTACTAAACATGATCAAGAAAAGAGAATGTTGGGACTATCATAACAAATAGGTGTTTAGTACATATTATTTTCTGATACACACAGCTTTTATTGTGACAGTGCAGTACACAACATTAAATCTGGTTTGTTAAGGATGACACCATTAGTTGACCTCATCCTAAAGTGCTTCATACTTTAACATTAATTTTGCTTTTATGATTTCTCCGGGCACGTAAATAAGGATCCTCCAAATTGCATATGGATGTATAGAAATTCAAATAAAGTTAATAATTGCTATTTAAAGTTATTATAAAACATGGCACACATTACTGAAATAGTTGGCATGGAGAGCCAACATCTGTAACTCAGTTTTGGTTATTTAAGTTTTCACAGCCTGTCTGCTTAGTTTGAGTATTTCATGCTTGGAAGTTATTCAGCTTGTTTCACTTTGTATAGTGACCATACTGAACTTGCATGTCCTTAGTAAGGTTTTATATAGTAGCATAAATGTTTTAATACCCATAAGTTGGAAGTTTATCATATGATTGAATGTTTACTTTTTGGGTTATATGCTTTCAAACCTTAATTATGAATCAGTTACCACACGTATATCTTTCTCTTGGTAAACTTTCTGTTTCATCCTAAAATGTCTAAAGAGTATAATTCTAGCTTGGTTATGTCTTGTGGCATACTATATGCATTTGTTTACATCTATCAGGCTAAACACATAGCAGCCATTCATTGTTCAGTTCAGCCAGTTTTTTAGTATCAGCTTATGTAAAGTGTTACTGATGCTATTGTTCCTCACTTTTTGCTGATGAAGCCTACTGTGCCATCTGCAAATAAATAAATTAGAGAGTCCACCAGTTTGGATCATTTATAAACAGTACAAATAGTAATGGGCTAAGTACAGATACCTGTGATATTTCTGATGATTACATCTGACCGGCCTGAGTGTTCGCCATTAGCTTGTTGAAGATCCATGCATAATGTAGTCTGACTCATCCAAAGTTTGTTGCTTTAATTGAGTCATCCAGAATTTTCAGCATTGTTATGAAGTTGATCTTTAATGTTGACTGCCAATTTACCTATCTTTAATTTTCTCAGCAATTTCAACACACTTCCCATATTATGTTTGACAGTGACTTGATTCTAGTGTTGCAAAATTTATTTAATGACATTTAAAGTATACTTGCAGTACAGCTTGAAGTACAGTTACTCTACTGACGAAAAGATCAGTTCTCTTGGCATACAGCTGTTGCCATATGTGTCATATCTTGTGAATGGATGTGGTTTTTTTTCACTTAGTTTGCATATCTTTTATCATTTTGTAAGGTTCTTTTAAAGGTTGTGTAACAAGTAAAATTTCACTTCAGTTTGCAAGATCATATCAATATGGTGATAACTGATTCTGGGTGAGAATTATCCTCTGCAAATAGGGTAATAGTTGTGCAGTTTCATAAATATATATATATGTGTGTGTGTGTGTGTGTGTGTGTGTGTGTGTGTGTGTGTGTAGATGGGAGGATGGAATCAAAGAGTGTGGGAGCTAGTTTTCCTAATGCTGTCTTGACAGAATTTGCTTCAGGGGTGTGGGGTTGGGGGAAGGTTGGTTAGGTTAGGCACTGGGTTTTGTACCGATAATTTGTCAAATTCTGTCAGTGGTTTGTCCACATATTAGAACATTTTGATTCATAAAACTGACCATAAATAAAGTTTCGTAGTGCATTAGCTAAATTGACATGAGGTTAATACAAGAATTAAGAATGGTACTGATGAGCTAGCAATCATTGGCAGTGAATATCATACAAAATATCCAGGTAAATAGATGTGTGTAGTAATGCATCTTAATATTTTAAATGTTTAGACACATGGTTTGTTTTTGGGATATTTCCAGATAAATAGGATCAGGCCTCAGCAAGCATTATCCATGTTTCTAGTTTCCTGCTAGAAAAAGATAGTGCCAGTTATTGGAATTATATAATTTTTATTTATTCATTTTAGCACCACCATTTGTGAAAGTGAACCACCCTTTTATGACCCAATTTTATTTCTTTAAGAAAGACCTTGTCAATATTCTTCAACAATATGATGCTATATGATAGGTATGGGCTCTCTCTCTATATAAATATGTGGTGTTTATCTTGTACAAATTTGATGTAAATTTGAAGCTGACCACAGTTAGCAAAGGTAGCTATTATAGAATGAATCTTTCTAGTTTATGTGCAGAAGGCACTTAAAATATTGGGAGAACAGTATCTTAAGAAGCATTATGTCTGTTATTGCTAATTACAAAAGAAATTAGATCTGGACTGGTCTTGACATTCAGAAATCTTGAATTTGTATTTATATTTTGGTTTTAATTATTGTCTGGTTGCCAAAATTTATAGGGTCAGCAGGCAAAAAATAGGTCAGTCAGGAAACAAACAAATCTATCTTTCTTTTAGGCTTCATATATATTTTCTATTTTCAGATGTCACAGCAGTTTGGGAAAATGTTTCGAGCTTCATTGAAAAAACCATGTCTCAACAAAAGGTATGGAAACAAAGAATTGACGAATTTAGATTTCTTATCATAAGCTTTAATGTCCAGAAATTGTATACAGAACTTGGGATGGGCAAACAGTTTGTAAAAATTTCAGAAAGGTGTTTTATATGTCTGGTGGATTATAGCAAAAATAATAAGACAATTCCTTTCTAATTATTTTCGTTTAACTGTATTCTTTGTCTTATACAAGAAGACATGGATTTGTCAGTCCCATTTCTCCAGTACTCATATCTTCAGTACTAAAAAATGTCAACAGACCCTCAGCAAGGCTATCATCTATGTCTTTAAGATATAACAGTTTTTCTTTTTAAAAATATTGGGATACATTTATAAATGGCACTCTCTTATATTAGACATCATAACATGGAAATCCATTAAAATTACACCTATATGGAAAGATAAAAAAACTTAAGTTAAATGCAGCTCCATATCTATCCACTAAAAAATATAATCATAGAAGAACCTTCACATGTCTTCATTTTAATGACACACCTTCTAATGTTAGAATATTGAAGGAAAAATTGGTCCATTTTGTTTCAGCATGATTTATCAGCATTATTGCATTCCATTTTATCAGACACCGAATTATTCGTCAATGCATTTTTGTGTAAAAGGAAATCTTGTTCTCATTTCCAGGGTGTTCAGATCCAAAGCCTTGGGACATTTACATTCTCACAGAAGAAATTAGATATAGGAAATAACAAATTTCTGCTGATTCAGAGACCAGTTTTTAACATCTCTGAGAAATTTGCTCAATCACAGGGTCTGCAGTATGCTAAAGCTCATGTTCCAGGTAATGTTTTATATCAACAGTTATATTTAAATCAGAGTTTTTCTTTAAAATAACTAATAATTTTCTAAGCTTATAACATAAGTTTTATTCCATTCCAATATGAAAGAATTAAAATCATACAGAAAAAAAAATAAAGTGGTTCAGATCCCCACCACCTTAAATTGATCCTCTAGCGCCAATATAACTTGATATACCATACATGCTAAGGTCAGTAAACTTTTAATTTATCAGCAGTTGATTACAGTTTTACAGGCCTTGTTAGGAAATATAAAATATTATGTTAGAGGAGTTAATGTTCTTAAACAGGACAGTTGTTTTGAGTATTATGAATCCATCCTTTCTCACCACCCCCCAGAACTAAAAGCTGAATCATCTTGTTGCCAGAGTAAAACATTCATGGTTAACAGTATCCATAGATCAAGACTTGAATGTAAATAGAAGTCAGTTCCAAACTTAATCAGAGGGGAAAAATACTGTTACAGTCAACAGCTATCAACAATGCAGTCAGATGTCAAGATCATTTATGACTCAGTATGTTTCTTATATTTAATTGAACAAGGACTTTTTATAATACAATGGATACTAAAAAAATAAATGCATCCATTTGCAGGTCATATTCCAGTTGTACAACTCAACTATGCAGCCTTGTCTTTTGAAAGCCCTTATGATCGTGATTCTGTGGAGAGCTGTGTGCGTGAAATTCTGAATGCTGTCACAAGAGCTGTAGGTGCTAAGAAGAATGTTGAACTCACATTTAATGGTATTGGAAGACTTTCTATCAGGGACTCTAAAGTTAAAATGAAATTTTACAAGGAATTTATTACTCAGATGGATGGAAGTGGAAAGCTTATGGATTCACTTCAGAATGTAAGTTATAACATGTCAGATAATGTTTTAATACAAATTTATGACATGTTGTAAAGATAATGTAGAAAGTACTACAGTTGAAAAGTGTTTCAGGGATACATGCACACTATAAAATGCTACAGTAAAATAGCTTTTGTGTGAAAATGCTAAGTTAGATTTTTGTAGGACACAAGCACAGTAGTTCCTCCTATGAAATATTACAGTAAAACAGTTTTTGTGGGATACATGTACAGTGGTCCCTTACTACAAAATATTAAAACCAGAGGCTTTTGTCATTCTGACAGATTTGTATATTTTGTACAGAATTATTCAAAATGTTATAGTTGTTGCAGCAGATTCAGTTTATAGTAAATGAGAAATCAGATGAAAATCTTTTGAGTTTGCAAGACATTTATCTTAATAAATAACATTACAAAGACAGCTTCTTCTATTCTTCAGCATTCTTTTTCCTCATAGATTCTGTCAGTATATGCATTGTGTTCTGTGCATTTTGAAGTCTTTAAAAATTTTTTTTAATATAAATTCTATTTTAGTCACATATAAATCTAATGTATTAAATGATGTATGCACCAGTGTCTGTAGTTCCCCACCACACATTCATTACGTTGCTCTATTTTTCCTCCAGGAGACATTAGTCATGGGGAAAAAAAAAGAAATGTATAAAGTATTTGATTATATCATCTCCTTCAAGATTATCCCCCCTTTCAGATGTAGTGAAACAAGTCATAGGAGACCACCCCATTCTGCCAGCAAAGTTTGGTTTATCAAGATGTCTGGTCTGTTAGTTGAATAATGATATATAATCAATTGATTCACATATGACAAAAGTCTTTTATGACATGTGGTCTTCCAAAACTATGGTCTTTTATGACAGATGATCTTCTGTGAGGTGGTCTTCTACAGTAGTGTTCGTTTACAATTGTTGGTCTTCCAATACAGGTGACCTTTGTGACAACTGGTCTTACAAAACAGTTGTCTTTCATGACAGATTTTACTGTATTGCAACCAAACATAGCATGCCCATGGAATACTGCATGTACTCATAAGTTGGATTTAACTACAAACAACATAGACCTTGGTCAGCCATCAAAAAATTTACCAGCGGATCAGGGTCTGTGTTGTTTGTTTTATTGATTACTCCTAACAGACTGCATAGACCCTAATCTGCATGTGCATTATGTGATGACAGATCTAGGTCTCTGCATTTTGCACTTGGATCTGACTTCTTTGTGAGTATATATGGTAAATTGTGTTTAGGTTTCCATTGTTTTTTATTTTGCAAATGCTAAATATACTAGAATTCAAAACACTTTTTATTATTCTGCAATTATCTCAAAGTTCTTTCATTAAGAGTTAACACCTTCCTTCCTTTAAATGTTATAAACTGTTAATCATGCTTACCCAATTTAAACTTTGACCCCTTTGCCTGTTAAGCATAGTGGCATGCAACTGGTGAAGGTGTTGATAAAAGATCAACAGTTAGGAAAACATACAGAGTTACAACCTTTGGAAAGCATTTTGCATGATGGACCTAACTGACTCATGACTAAGGATAAAATGACCAAATCAGGCTTTAGAAACTCATTTCAGGGTTGCAAAATAGTTTTTTTTAACTGAAATTGTTACTCAGGGATTGACCTCATACTATACTCAAAATGTGTATTGCAACAGGTATGCAGATGCCATGGATTTGTAAACAGTTCATTGAAACCTAGTTCCATGCTTGAACCATATATGAGAATAGACTATTCAGTAACATGAAAAGTGATGGATCTCAAACAAAAACAGTCTAGTTGAGTTACTTTCTTTAAGACAGAGAAAGAATAAATGAATTAAGCCAGATAGACTTTAAAAATAATGCCATCTATGGTTTTGTACTGCTACAAAGTTAAAACAGGTTAGCAAGTTCTGTTGTAACAGTGAAACATTCTACCTGTACAACATAAGCAATTCTTTTTCGAAGTCAAGTATTATATACACTACATGTAGCCTAGCTTAGTGTTACAACAAGAACCAGCCATGTACCTCTCACTGATATGCAGCTGATGTCACATTTTTAGCTATATTTTAAGAAAGATGAAACTTTTGTGTCCCAAAACTACATGTTGCTAAATTTGAAGTGAAACTTTCATGTATGTGTGATAATAGTTCACATGTTTTCTGGACCTTTGATACATAGATAAACAGGAAGGAAGGTAGTTTCTGCTTCTGAGCAAAGAACATACCTATTGATTTTGTAGTCAGAAGGTCAGAAGTCAAGTTCACTAGAGCATAGAAATTTCATCTTGTTTTACTTAAAAAAATTTAAAGTATAAATCAAATAACTAACCAGACTTTGTTGATCACTTTCAGTTATGGCAAGGAAGTATGGTATAGATGTTCAGGTTAAATGTTCAAGGTCAGTGATAGAGAAATGGTTTCTGTAAGCTTATGGGAGCATAACCTAGACCCACTGATCCATATTTTGAAGGACAATTTTCTTACTTGTGTTAATGCAGCCATTTTTCCACACAACTAATTTAGCCATGGTGACTGTCAGTTATATTTAACACTTAATAGGATCAGAGTTATTTAGATGCTCTTGTTAAGTAAAGAGTCCTTTTCTCTTTCAGCGTCCTGGTACAACAGATTCTGTGATATCAGATAGAGCTCCTTCCAGACCTCACAGTGTAAATACAGTTATTCTGCCAAGGTAAGTAAAGTACCAACAATAGTCTAATTCATGTTTGCTTACTTTTTATCTCACCTCTAGAAAGTAGAGGAGTGCCATTGTACTACCTCAGCATTAACATCTATGTACACAAATTTAAAAGCATATATACATGTTCATATGTACAGCCTCACTGTGAGTCAACCATTCTTTCTTTCCATGGTCATAGAGAACATTTTAGAGTGGATATCATGGTATCATCCCCAGAGGGGTGGGTGAGAGGCAACGGGCTAAAATGTAAAAATTGGATTAGAATTGTAACCAAGTAGTTTGTTTTGTTCTGTATACTATTTTACCTTTAATCTTGAGACTTGGTAAGTACTACACTATTATTATACAGGTAGGTCAGCATGACCTATTTTCATGTTTCATGAGCTTTGTTTAAATTTTGCTGAAAAGTAGTTGCTTAGGCACTGATCATGCTGGTTTTATGAAACTTGATAATTGTTTGCATCTCTATAAGGGATCATCCATAAAGGACGTCTGCAAAGATGGGGGGAGGGGGGTTTTGTTCAAATGCGGACGAGAGGAAGGTGGTATAAAGGACCTTGCGGACGTCTGAAAGCTGGTATTTTTTGTTACGATATTCTGTGTTGAACAGCTGCTTTAGGTCTACTGCGTGTATTCCAGTATGTTTTGCGGACGTCCTTTATGGGTAATCCCTAAGTATAAATTATTTGTTAATTTCAATTTGTACGATTTGTGCCACAGAATATATATGAATGGGTTGAAATTAATACATAGGTCTGGCTCCCAGTGTCTGAGGTTGATTACATGGCCCACACATCAACCCTGCTAGATGGGGATGTCCACAGCTGGGGGGGGGGGTAAGCCACATGCGGACAAAAGTGGATGGGGAGGGGAGGAAAACAGGTATTATCTGCGGACGTCCTTTATGGACAACCCCTAAATATTAGACCTTTATGAAAAAATGGTCACTGTGATCTGTATGTCACAATTTACTGGCTTTGAATAGGTTTTTGCAAAGTTTATGACCATAATTGTGAGTGCATACTATATGCTAGCAACCCTCTCTAGAATCATGAAACTTTTTGACAGAATGCATCTTAATATGGTAACACCTGTCTGAATTCAAATCCTTTGAAGCTTCAAACATGGAAAATTAAGGAGAAAAATAATTTTATTTTTCTTGTATAAATTCCAATTTCAGTTTTTTTTCAGATACTTATGAATTTTATTTTGTCCAGTGAAAAATCAGCAATATTATATTCCACAGAATAGATCTCCTATATGAATGTGTAGCTTTGCCAATGTAGAGAAATAGTCAAGACAATGAGAATTGGGAGTAATGCACAATCTGCAATACTGGTTGGATGAAACTAAATTAAACTGCTTGATATGTTTAAAAACTATATTATTTACCTTAAAAACACTTTATCATTATCATTTGATGACTAACATTTTATTCAGAAGAAAAAAAAAAACATTCAGGCCATTACTTATTGTAGATTATATGAAAGCAGACTAACAACTGTATGCCGTTATGAGGAGTCATGGACAAATTAATAATAATAATAATAATAATAATAATAATAATAATAATACTTAACAAAAGGTAGCTCAATATAATAACATTCTCCCTTGAAGACTTTGCTTAAAATGTGGAAAAGTTATATAAAATATTTGCTACATGATATAAAGTGTCAGTTTAGTATGACAATAAACAGATGTTAAATATGTAAGAAAAACACTTTTCTTTTATTTTTATTTTTTAAAAAAACATTTAGATTATCACTTAATTTGATGTTTTGATATACTGTTCGCTATGAAAGCACCTGAGCATTTTTAAAGGTTTCTAACTTTGACTTTGGAAGTCAAAGATTAATATCTGTTTTGTATACTTAATTTGTATTGTGTTTTTGACCTTTGTCCATTATTGAGGGTAGAAGTTTAGCCTACCTGGCTTTTGTCATTTTTTTGAAAGATGTTTACAATGATTTGAGTTCAAGGCCTAACCTTATTTATTAATTTAGGCTGTTATAGAACTGAACTTGCTTACAGTTTCATGGAATTTTCCATTTAAAATGAGCCATATTCTGTGCATTTTACCATGTCTTAAGTCAGGTGAAATTAGTATATATCTTGGATGAGGGAAACAAAATTATTCATTTCTCTTTTAAGTTCAGCATGTGGAATTTTATTTGCTGTTGTGTTCAGATATAATTTGAGATGAATCATTTGTTTAAATTATTCACTGGACTTACAAAGTGCTTTTTGTCTTTTTGGACTTAAACACTACTTAGGGATTATTGTAGATTGATTCAAAGACATTCTGGATTATATCATTGTGATGCATCAAGAATATTGGTACATCAGCATATTCAGGATTATTGGAATTCATTCAGAAGCTTCTATTTGAACATTTAGGATTATTTGGGATTTAATTCACAATATTGTAAGTTCCTCCTAAACTTTCACTTTGTAACTTAGAGAAATAAATTATTTGTTAATTTTAATAAACTTGTTGGTTTCGCTTCTTTCTGTTACTTAAAGATTATAGATTCATAATACATCATGACTAAATCTTAATCCATATTCAGATGAATTTGTTAGGAATAATTCCTGAAGATACTGGTTAGCAATTTCTTACAGAGACTTATACACTAAAATGCTTGTTTGGTAACCAGTCCTTGCAGATAGATTCAGTCATTTCAAAAATTGGAAGAGAGGTTGGCTTGATGCAATTTGAGCTGCACTTTTTGTAGTTTCAAAAGTTACACAATGTTGTGTTTGGAACAGTTTCTCCGAATAATGAAGCGGTAGTCCAAATGTGTCAGAATATAAGCATTATAATGGAGAATCCTTGTTTTCACAGGAAGATATTCTATATCTTAGAAAGTAATGTAAATGTTTATCTTTAGAACTCATTGCTTTGTCAGACTGATCATTCCATTGTAGAAATCTAACCACATGATCACCTCAAAATTGATGACATGCCACATTTTCAGTGTCATGTCTTTTGAATTAGTTTCTTAGTTTATCAGTTTTGTCCAATTAAACAATTTTTGTGGTTGTGTAATGTTTATAATAGATTGGGGTCAAGATCATGGTGAGCTTTTCCAACACACTCTTTGTAATGTGAAGAGACAAAAAATTAAGCTTTCAGACACTCCTTGTTTTTATCATGTTGGGATATTATTATTAGAGTATTAAGGAAAATGCAAAAATAAAAAGCCAAACACTACAGTAGTATTAAAAAAATATCTGCAAAAATCAGTGTGCACAAATGTACTGTTAGCTGTGATCAAGAGTGAAAGTAAATGGATAAATGTAAGTATACATACCAGATCATCATGGATCCCTGAGTGGCCTAGTGGTCTAAAGCGCTTACCGTTACGGATCACTGCCATCTCACCTCTGTTGGCGTCGGTTCGAGTCTTGGATTCGAACAATGTCGGTATGTGAGAAAGCTTGCCAGTAGCTTCTCGTGGGTCAGTGGTTCCTTCCGGGGTTTTCCCGGGTTCTTCCTCCACCATTAATACTGGCCACCATGTATAGCCTATCTTGTGCTGAAAAATGGTGTTAAACCCTACAACAACAACAACAACAACAACAACAACAACCAGATCATCATTATATATATAGCTTGTTTGAGATGTCAAGACATGTATTTACAAGTGTCTAAGATGTTTAATCCTTAATCTAGTCATTTTAATACAAGACATGTATTTACAAGTGTCTAAGATATTTAATCCTTAATCTAGCCATTTAAGAAGAGGTAATTGATCAAAATAGTTACTATTCAACAAGCAGTACCAGTGCTATAGCTGCCTACTCTACCATATACCGTATATACTTGCTTATAAGATGAGTCCAACTTCAAACTGCACAGACCTAGATCTGTTGTTGCATCATGCTCTGGCAGATCTGGGTCTGTGCAGTTTGTTAGGAGTAAGCAATATAACAAACAACATAGACCCTGATCAGCAGGCATATTATGCTATAATGGCAGATAAGGATCTTTATTTCTTGCAGTTTGACTCATCTTTTAAGCAAGTATATATGGTAAGCCTAAACATACTACATGAAAATTTGATAGAGGGGAATATGTTAAAAAAACCTGTTTTCCATTTGAAGTTTGGAATAAGAAGTAAAGCCTTTCAGTGTGAGCTTCTGCCTGTTTCTGAAAATTGTCACAAAAGGGTGTTGGGTCCATATATGGTTGGGTTTAGTTATTAGGTTGGATACTGTATTAAACTGATTCATATAATTTTTGGCATTGAATGGCATAACCTGGACTCAATTTGTAGTCCTAACCATTATTCTGTGTTCACATTGAACTGAAACTTTTAGTAGACAGCTTTTGCAAAGCTGAATTCCCAAGAAGCTGTTTTCACACAAGTTTTCTACTCACATTTACTCTCAAATATATCATTACAGTTTGGGTTTTTTTAAATATATGTTTCAAATTATCTTCAGAGGAGAAAAATTGTACTATTAAAAAATGTGTGATTAGATCAAGCAGCTGAATGAAAAAAATACATTTCACAAGAGCTTGAAGTCAGTCATTTTATGGATTTCATAACATTTTTAACGTAATGGCCTAAACCATGATCATCATATTATACTTTTCAAAATGCAGGAGAGTTTTAAATTTCCAGCTAGATAAATTAACAAGTAACTAGGTAAGTAATGGGTTTAGCACTAAATATTTCTTTGTCTGACATTGAACAACGAAAGTAAATTCTTATGGCAACATTTTCAGTATTTTGAATTTGTAAAAAACAATCATTTTGAAAATTTTGTCATCTAGAAATAATAAGTAAAAATATCTCTAGAATGAATAATAGGAAGAGGAAAGCAGTGCTGTATTTTTTTCTTTGTTTTCCTAAATTTATTAAAGTCAGAGGTTCATAATCTGTCCCTCATTAGTAAGGGGTAATGGTAGCATATGCTGTGTAGGAATTGGTTGACTTTGTGGGATCTAGTTACCTAGGTGTATGCAATAAGGTGTAAATAAGAAAACACCTGTTGGCCAATCTCACGGTGCACCGAGCAGGCTAATTGCCTGCTCTATAGCCAACTAAGATTAACAGGTGGTTGACTAGGCTTCATTTGGCTGTGTAAAATCTTTACTCTTTACAAGCTTTGATTGAGTTTTCTGTGTAGTTCATGACCTGCACACATGTTTTGATTGCTAGCACAATAACTATGTGTGAGTGTGTGTGTGATTTGGATTTGTAACGTAGCTTTTCAGTCATATCACTATGATATCTGCATTGTGGCAGTTTATAGTGATGTCTAGCACTGGGGCATCATGCCACAGACGTGTAGCATGATGTCACACCCAGTCACATTATCCTGACACCAGGCTGACCAGTCCTAACACTAACCTCTTAATGCTGAGCGCCTAGCGAGGCAGCTGTTAGTACCATTTTTATAAGTCTTTGGTATGACTCAGCTGGGGTTCAAACCCATGACCTCCCGCACACAAGGTGGACGCTCTAACCATTAGGCCACTGGAGTGGTCAGCACAATAACTACTATTTCACATAGCATAATTAAACTTGCAGAGCTGATGCATCTTTATAAGTACTCTTCAATAATCTCAAAGTATGACCAGAATTTCATGGATCAGTGATGTTTGATATATATTGTGTTTAAAGTTTATTTCTAAGGTACTTTTCATGTACATTTAATGTTAGTTGCAGGAAACTTAACAAAAAACCTTACAACCAAAGAAGGTCACTGGGCCTTCATTGTACTGACTCAGATTAGGGCTTTGAGTTTAATCATGATCACGCTGATCTATACATGCTATATATGAGGGGTATATAAAAGTTCTTAATGTTATGCACTATGTAACAAAGTTCTTTTTTAGTGAATGTTACATCAGTGCATCCCCTCAAAGTATTCCCAATGCATCTCTACACACTTTATCGGTCTGGTTATCCAATTATTAGATGCCTTTTTGATTCACTTTTTGGTATGTTGTTCATAAACTGGAAAACTGCACTTCCATTACTGCATGGCAGCTTTTAAATCATCTTCACCTCAGCAGATCTTTGATATTGGGATTGAGATGGAAGTCAGTTGGAGCTAAATCAGGGCTGCATAAAGAATGTGCCAGAGTTTGGATGCTGTGCTTCTTCATGTGTTGAATATGTTAAAACCAGCCAACAAATTAATACCTACAATAACAGAAGCATCTTCCACTGTGTATCAAGCATCTTCATCAGTTGTCCCCTTCACAGCTACCACTTCCTACTCACCAATCACAGACACTGGTCTTCCAGACCATGGGTCATCTTCTGTGGATTCACAACCATCTTTATAACAATGAAGTCACCTCAAAATTGAAGGGTATGATAGAGAATTGTATCCATAAACTCTATCCAATTAGTCAACTTGATATTAGCTAGAGAATACTTTAAGAGCACCTAGATTTTACAGTACATTCTTTGTGTGCTAGGAGAATTTTTCTCCTATTCTGACATTTTTAGGTTGCTGTCATTACATATATTATGTCACAAGCACATATCTGTGGTTCCCAGCATGCTGGTCATGCAGATGTGGACCATTTTATGGAACATTATTTTGTTGATTGATTGGTATTAAATTTATCGAAAGGTTCAAAGAAACAAAAAAAATTAAAACAAAATATTCTGAACCTTTCAAAACTGATTGTAACATTATATTTCCAGGTATGCCCATAAGAGTACAGGACCTTGCAGGCAGTGTTCCTTATTCATGTAAAGATGTTTGAATTCTTTCCCAATACAATTAGACTCAGCAGTCTTCAGTTGACCCTAGTTTTTCTGATCAAATTAGCACTTCTGCTTTGTTTTTGCAACATTCATGTGAAAAGTAGGTGACTGTGACTTGTGGAATCTGGGTCACTATCACCTTTTTTTACAGAGAATTTTCATTGAGACACCAATAATTTTAATACTGCAATATATATTGGGGTCCCACTTGAAATTGTTGGCAAGGTTCTCTATGTAATAGCAACATGTTATGAAAAGATGACTTTCAAGTCTATGGTTGAATGTACTGTATAAATGTTTTAATTTTTTCTTCAGAATTCCTAATAAGGAAGGTGGTGGTGGCCTTGCTCCAGTGGCTGAGCTGGATGAAAATGAAGTTGGGGTTAGAAATGGGGAATCCCAGGAGATGCCAATACCAACAGAATTACAAGGGTGGTCACAAGGTAATGCACCTCCCATGGAGGACTTTGTGATGCCAAACTCAGGAGCTGCGCCATATGTATACAACACAGCAGAAGGAATAGAGGGTAAGTCTGTACAGATGTGCCTTATTTTTTACAGTGTACAGTGTCAGTGACATACGAGTGTGTTGAGCCATTCTAAGCACAAAGGTCATATAAGGCTTATGTCATAGTACTAAGCTAGATGATGGCATAAAACATGAGGTAATAATTCAGGTTATCAAGAAATGGTTTGAGAAAAGAAAATATAATGGAAACAAGAAATGGAATTTTAAAAATAAAAATTCAATGTTTTCATTAAAAAATACCAGGTTTATGCTTTGGAGGACACAAATAATGTGAGTTTTAGACATCAAAACATATAGTTGTTCCTTTAACCTACATATTGTTCATTATATTATTACACATATAAAACCCCTATCTACTAATATGTCTGAATAATTCACTTTGAACTGTTTTTATTTAAAAAACTTTATTGTATTTTAGAGTTTGTCCTGATGTATACATTTCTCTGGAATGTGCAATTACTAAGGCAAACATCCAAGTCAGGAAATTGTTCATGATGACAGAAATAGACTCCATTAGATATGCTTCCAAATTCTGTCATAATGCACTTGGATTTCAATTTGTAGCTACTACAAGAACAAACTCTCCATGCATAATGCATACTCAACTAAAAATAGTGTGGTGTCAATCAGGGTTTGTGTAGTTAGTGGAAAGAATAGTGTAGACCTAGATCAACCTTAACATAATGATCTTGTTGATCAGGGTTTGTGTTGTTAGTGGAAAGAATAGTGATAGATCTAGATCTGCCTTCACACAATGATTCCTGTTGATAATGATTCATGTAATGTTGGTGGAATTAATAGTTTAGACCTAGATCAGCCTTCACGTAATGATCCTGTTGATAAGGATCTGTATTGCTACTGGAATGAAAGTGAAGACCTAGATCTGCCTTCACATAATGATCCTGTTGATAAGGGTCTGTATTGCTACTGGAATGAAAGTGAAGACATAGATTTACCTTCACATAATGATCTGTTGATAAGGGTCTGTATTGCTACTAGAGTGAAAATGAAGACATAGATCTGTTTTCACATAATGATCCTGCTGATCAGGATTGATGTTGCTAGAGGAATGAATATTGGTAGGTCTAGATCTGCCTTCACACAATGATTCTTGTTAATAATGGTCCTTGTAATGTCAGTAGAATGAATAGTGCAGAACTAGATCAACCTTCACCTGTTGAACATTTTGGTCAGGGTCTGTATTGCTAGTTGAATGAATCATGTAGACCTAGATCTGCCTTCACATAATGATCCTTTTGATCAGGGTCTTTGATGTTAGAGAACGAATAGTGGTAGATCCAGATCTGACTTCACATAATGATTCCTACCGCTCCGGTGGCCTAGTGGTTAGAGCATCTGCCTCGGATGCGGGAGGTCGCGGGTTCGAACCCCGGCTGAGTCATACCAAAGACTTTAAAAATGGAACTAACAGCTACCTCGCTTGGCGCTCAGCATTAAGAGGTTAGTGTTAGGACTGGTTGGCCTGGTGTCAGGATAATGTGACTGGGTGGGACATCATGCCACATGTCTGCGGCATGATGCCCCAGTGCTAGACATCACTGTAAACTGTCACACTGCAGACATTGTAGCGATATGACTGAATGATTGTTAAGGCTACGTTAAAAATCTAAATCACACACACACATAATGATTCCTTTTGTTAATGATTCGTGTAATGTTGGTAGAATTAATAGTGTAGATCAAGATCAGCCTTCACATAATGATCCTGTTGATAAGGATCTGTATTGCTACTGGAATGAAAGTGTAGACCTAGATCTGCCTTCACATCATGATCCTGCTGATCAGGATTTGTGTTGTTAGTGGAATGAATAGTGGTAGGTCTAGATCTGCCTTCACACAATGATCCTTGTTAATAATGGTCCACATAATGTTAATTGAATGAATAGTGTAGACCCATATATGCCTTCCCATAATGAACCTTTTGATCAGGGTTTGTATTGCTAGGTTTGTATTGCTAGTAGATTGAGTAGTGTAGACCTAGAACAGCCTTCACATGATGAACCTTTTGGTCAAGGTCTGTATTGCTAGTGGAATGAATAATGTAGACCCAGATATGCCTTCACATAATGAACCTTTTGATCAGGGTCTGTATTACTAGTGGAATGAATAGTTTAGACCCAGATATGAACCTTTTGGTCAAATTCTGTATTGCTAGTAGAATGAGTAGTGTAGACGTAGATCTGCCTTCACATTATGAACCTTTTGATAAGCGTCTGTGTTGCTAGTGGAATGAATTATAAGTTTAGTCCTAGAGCTACCTTCACATAATGAGCCTATTGAGTATGGTCCATATTGTTAGTGAAAGACCTAGATCTGCTGTCACATAATATTCTGTTAATCAGGGTCTGTATTGCTAGTGAAATGAATAGTGTAGACCTTGACATACTGATCCTGTTGACCATGGTCTGTATTGCTAGTGAAATGAATAGTGTAGACCTTGAAAAATACTGATCCTGTTAAACATGGTCTGTATTGCTAGTGAAATGAATAGTGTAGACCTTGACATACTGATCCTGTTGACCATGGTCTGTGTTATTAGTTGAATGAAATGTGTAGACCTAGATCTGCCTTTGCCAAATTCAAATCTGCGACCTTCTGATTGTAAGTTTAGCTTGCCAACCATTTAATCACCATAGCTCCACCATGGATAGAAGTCTGAATGTAATATAAGTATTGAATACTGTGTGAAAAGGTGTTTGCTTTAATAAACAGTAAGATAAAAGACCTATGAATATGGCCGTTATTATTTTATTGACACTGGTAGACATAATATACCTGATAAGGTTGTTATTTAACAAAGGCTTAGTGTTATTCAAACTTGAGTATTGATTAATCTGTCATACATGACTAAACTTTGTTATTCAACTCTAGGGCTTCTATTGACTGGTTCTTGATAATGTCATCATATTGCAGCCAGTAACAGAGTTTATGGCCTATGCTGATATCATAATAAAGGGTCTCAGGTAACACAGCCCATTCTTATTACAATTGGTTGTCAGGAAATATGTTTGGAAAATTGCTTTATTCAACCCTGCAGCTCCTGGATTGCATACTTTAACAACCACTGCTGTGTTCATCTTATTGTATTGCTTATTTATGTAAGCAAACCTATGTATGCAGGGCTTAATAACACTGAATTGATATTTCAACCACCATATACAATGTTTGAAATATGATGTGCATACTGGTATATTCCATACAGTTATATAAATTGATCTATTTTTCAAGCTGTGGCTTATGTGTACTACTCATAAGGATCAGACCACAGGGTGATACATTTTTTTATATGGACTGGGTCACCATTATCATTCTTATGAGCAGCATTTATCAGACTTTAAAAAACAAATTGTAGGATACTTGAAAACTGCATACAGAATGATGATTATATGAATATGAATGGTAGAAATCAATCCCCAGGTGTATCTTAGACTGAGTTTCCATTATCCTTATCAGCAGATACTACAGTAACAAATGTAATAATTATTACACTCTTATATTTCCCATATGATGGTCAAAAAGCAATTCTGACTCAATTTATTCAGGTGTTCTTTCACTTTTTTTGACACAACAATAGCCCTTGTTATTTCCTTTAGGGCTAATGGTAGGCCCAAAAGGGCTATGTTAAAAAAACACCAGTGACATTTTTGTTAAATAGATTTCCCCAATTTTTAATAGTTTCTGTATTAGACCTAAATGTTGATAGCAGGGGTCTCAAGCTCAAACCACCCTGAGGGCTGAATGAGGGCATTTTCGATGGCCCAAGGGCTGCACCACCTTTGTTATCTCTCATAACACCTTGTGATGCCAATCATTCTGTGGGCCACAGGATACGGCTTGGCGGGCAGCATATTTGAGACCCCTGGTTTATGGCATAAATTCATTTTCCTCAGTACTTCTATTCTAAATTTCCTTCTACCATCACAGTCTATCCAGCAATGATTCTGAAAGCTAAATTATATGTTTGTCTCCTTTTTTGAAATAGCTCAGCCACACTGTAACAGGATTCTACATGAAATTTACTGTGAATTAAATTCCCTACATAAATAATTTAGTGCAGACAATTTCTATATCAAGAAATTTCCAGTCTGAATTGTAGTCTGAGTGGAACACACCTGGAATGTGGCAGGAACCACCTGGAAAATTTGATGCTTTTGGTTTTGTTAGTGTTTTATGGCACATCAACAAGAATAGGCTACTTAGTGGCAAGTAAAGCACCTCTGTGACTGACCTGGGCTGATTTGATGGTACAGTTCAAACTCACACCCTTCTGGTCATGAGTCTGGCTCACTAACCACTTAGTCACTGTGGCACCCAAAAGTCAGGTGGAATAAGCAGTCTGATTATATATCGGTATCGGTACAGAAAAATTTCTGGTAGGATAAAAATGTAAAGTCCATCAAGAATAAGCTGACAGAAATTTTATGCAGAAAAGAGAGAAAAGTTGCAAAGTTGTATACTATTGTTTGTGGCTACTGTAGTTAACATAAATAATCAACATCCTCCAGTTTTCATGACACTCCATTTTCAAATATGTAATAATTGTGAATAGTACAAAAATTGTCTGGATACCAAGAAAATTTGGGATGGAACTTACACTGAGGAATGCTTTACCAGAACCAAAAAGGTGATTGAGTAGTCAATTCTCACTCTGTGAAACTGCTTTGATTTACTAATTATCTCTAACTGAAGGTGTTGCCAGTAGGCAGCAATAAAAATAGATAGGGGGTGACCAGAACACCCCAGCAGATGGAGGGGAACACCTCCACATCCAGTCAGTCATTATCTTCCCTAAGCAATAAAAATAGTTGACATTCTCCACAACTTATGATGAAGAAGTTCACATAAACAATGCCAGTCACAAGCTCATCTCAAAACAGTGATTGGCATTGTTCAATAGATCAGCATGATAACTGTGCAACGAATGATCATCACTGTGATAACTGTACAATGATCATCACTGATAACTGTACAATCAATGATCATCACTGTGATAACTGTACAATTAATGATCATCACTGTGATAACTGTTCAGTGAATGATCATCG
The DNA here is from genome assembly GCA_016617855.1 of Megalonaias nervosa. NCBI lineage: Eukaryota > Metazoa > Mollusca > Bivalvia > Unionida > Unionidae > Megalonaias > Megalonaias nervosa. The sequence continues at coordinate 78,329 of JAECUM010000859.1, read as the reverse complement.
CTGTAATTGTACAATGATAATCACTGTCATAATTATATAACAATGATCATCACTGTGATAACTGTACAATGAATGATCATCACTGTAATAACTGTACAGTGAATGATAATGACTGATAACTGTACAATGAATGATCACTGTGATAACTGTACAATGATCACTGTGATAACTGTACAATTAATAATCATCACTGTGATAACTGTACAATGAAGGATCATCAGCATAATATACATCAAGCTGAAATGTGATTATGAGCTTCTTTTAATTTTACTGCTGGAGAACATACAAAGGGAGACATAGCAATCATGCATATGTAATTTACAGTGAGTACCGTCAGAGGAAACCATTACCAAGTGGTGTAATTAATTGTAATTGTCTTTAAATGTATCTTTATTGTCTTATTTAACCAATGAAAGTTGAATAATAAGCATGTGTTAAATAACAACTTTGTGCATGTTAAGAAACTTTATCCAGTGTAATATCTTTGTTGTAATAGGCAGATACATTGTGCCTAAAATTTTTTGGTTGAAAACATAATTATGGGCAAAACAACAGCACTCACTTTATTAGTTCAGTAAAATCTAGTTTTTTATAACTACCATGACAACATTTTACTTTCACTACTCTCTAAGGGAAAAGTATTTGCTTTGCCACTATTGAAATCCTCTTTAGAGCTTCCAAAAAGAAACAAAAGAAATAGACTAGTTCAACTGCAGAATGAATGCCTTAGTGGCTGAAAGTTACAGTGCCAAACCTGAACATGTTTCAGAAATCGCCACGTATGATTATGCCAGGGATATTTCTGATATGGAAGTATGACCTAACATTGTGGATGACAAGAAATTCATGGAAAATGCCAAAATGGACAATATCAGTGAAGTGTGAGACAGCTGGCATAAGAGCAACAGCTGCAAAGCATAGTATTTCTAAATGAACCCTCTGTGACTGGAATAATGCAGATTTTTCTCCACCTGTTCAGAGAATTGGCAAGAGATCTATACCCAGCGCTGGGTGCCCATTGTAGTGGAAAAACAACACAAAGTTATGTCATAGATTCTATGCATATATGATCACAATGTTCTTATAACAATATAAATAGTGTAGAACTTATAATGCTTGGACACTAATCTACCGGTAGGAAGGCTGGTTAGATGTTTATATCGATAAGCCATTTTAATTTCTCAGTCAGGGAAAATTACATGCAAGTTAAGATGCAGAAACTTATTGATTATCAAGAGACGTGATGATACACCCTAATGGATCTCCTCACTATCCAAGCATATTATGGTACTGATTTGATTTATGCCTCAAAGGGATTACAAAAGTGCACAGGCAGGGTAAGGTCAAGGTTCAAATTGTCCAAGGGATGACCATCTATTCTGAAAGGATGACATTTTAGAATTCCTCTTTGATGCTGATATTAGTGAAGAAGAATGTTTTGAAGGTTCTGAACCTGATGATTTGTATAGTGGATTAACTTGTATGTGTGTTAAAGTGTTTAAACATAAATTATGCAGGTTATCAGCTTTGTTTTCCAGCAAACAAAACTATGTTTACATTTATTTCTGATAAAGCAGTCAGTATTGTTGATATGTGACTTTCACAAGTTCATTTAATCTCAGTTCTGTTCAATTGTAGATTTCCCTTTTGATAACCTTGGTTTGGATGTTATCAGTTTGGTGTTTACACCTTTAATACCAGTACAGATAATGGTAATCTGCAAATAAATTCCTGAACCAGTCTTTGTGATTTGGCTTTGAGGACAATTATTGCTGTATTTTGATTTGTACACTTAAGATTGCTTGAAGCATTTGTAAAGGAAATTATGGGACTTCAAAAGTACTTCAATCCATGACATTGTTATTTTAGATTGCTTGTAATTATCATAAAAAAATGCTTAATAAAAGAAAAGTAGACTTCTTGTGATATGTAATATATGCAGAAACTATCGTATTATACTGGCCTTCACAACCCAAGTTAATAATTCACCAAGAAATGGATGGCCTTCTATGTGAGCATTATGAAATAAGTAAACCTTGAATTATCAGTGTGGTCAAAGATAGCTTCCTAAATTTTGTATGGCACAGTATAACTTTTCCATTAAGCTGGTATCAGTGTGAGTGAATTGAATTTAATTGAACTGAGTTTACTCAGATTAATGTACTAAAGATGTCATGTCAGTTTCTTTATTGATAGTAAAGAAATAATTAAAATTCATTGACTCCTCTTATTTTTAAAAATACCTGCTTGCTGTTACTGTGATTTAGTATATTTGTAATTGTAACTACCTCAAGTCACAGAGTAATATTTTTGGTGGAGATAAGTAACTTTGGATGCAATGCCTGTTGACAGCTATCAGCCAACTTTAAAATTTTGCTTCTATTTATACTTTAAATAAGCTAGTCATGTGATTTTATTCTGACCAGGCATTGCTTGCCGGACGCAAGAAAGGAGTCAGGTTGTGCCTAACAGATACTCTATGGCCAGTGACATAAAGGGGTGTGTGTGATAATGAGACAATTTAATTAGCATTACTTGCCCATCTATACTAAAGGAATAGCTAATAAATAAACAGTTTGTATTATTTCATGTCTTTTAAAGATCATATCCTTTTAAGTCATACCCAAGCATGCTAGACATGGGTTATGGAGTTGTGTGGAATTAAATGAATTTAGTATTTGGAACCAATCATGTAATCTAGGATCGTCCATCATGAATTAACAACAAATTTTGTTGTTTAAGTTGATGATATCGTCCAGCATACAGCTATTGATTATGAAGGGAAATTAAAGGCAATAAGAATATTTCTGAGTGCGAAAAATACATATGATCTATTACATTCTCAAAGATTCATGGACTATTTAATAATTTGCAAGATTGAATTTGACAGAAGGAAAGTTGCTGCCCAAATGACCAGTGATCACAATGAACACATAATATAAACAAATCTTCACATTGGAATCAGTCAAAATTTCTGTTTCCAATTATTTTATGATGTTCAAATTCACAATTTCAGTTGTGCATAATCATGGATAGTAAGAACATATTTGATGTATGAAAGTGAAAAATCCACCCTCCCAAGCCGTCATATTTGATATGTGAAATGGAATATCCATCCCCCTACCCAGTCCATCATATTTGATATATGAAATGGAAAAAAAACACCCTCCCAATCCATCAGTTTTAAAGCTTTTGAACCGCAGTTCATTAGAATATGAATGATGATGGGTGTATCAGTAATACATTCTGTTGTCAAAAACAATCTTTACATTAATAAACAATATTGATATTAGAACTGAGTCACATTAGTGTATACTTTTCTAAAGAGACCTGCCTGTATCACCAACAGCAGAACATGAACACAGTGAACAGAAAAACAAAAACCAGAAATGCAACAAAATTCCTTTTGTAATATGAAACACTGAAACATTATCATGCAGGATAATAAGGTAACCTTGTTTTTCTGCCTAGACCACTGCCAACTATCATTGTATTTTCCAGGCACATCGATTCACAATCATGATAAGAAAGATAATAATTTTGCATACAAGATAATTCAAATAAATTGATTATTTTCGTTAGTACATAAATTATCCATACAGAGATAAAACCAGTTTTTCAGCATGCAGATATTTGGATTAATAACAGTTCTTAAAGGAGATATGATTGAGAAATTAATATGTTTATTCATGGAGGCCTTAAGTATCCATCAGTCATCTTTTAGTGTATTCACTAATTGTCTCTTATATTCAACAATTAAATGAATATTCATCAACTGACATGTGTCATCATTTGGAATGGTTCTGTCTTGTAGGATTATCTTTGATCGTATCTTTTAACTGTTTAGATTACAATAATAATAAAAGATAGTGAAGAGTGCCTAATGATCATAGGAGTATTTCCAGTATCATTTACAAAGCCATGTAAATCTAAAAGCCTCAAAAGCATCTACAATCCTCTTTAAATCTGAAATGAGAGTTTGGTGTGAAATTTGGAAATGTAGCATTTAAGCTGGCTAAGAAAAAAGAAGTTAATGACCTTTTTGTTGTCGTGGGTTAAATGCCACTTTTCAGCACAAGATAGGCTATATATGGTGGCCAGTATAGCTGGTGAAGGAAGAATCCGGGAAAACCCCCAGGAAGAACCACAAATGCACAAGAAGCTACAGGCAAGCTTTCTCACATTAAGACTTGAACCCCCACAGACAGAGATGAGATGTCAGTGATCGGACACACTGAGTGCTTTAGAACACTTGGCCACTTGGGGACCCCTCTAACATTTTGTTATATTGTGTATCACATGGACTTTAATAATTGTTGTTTTGACTTGTGTTGCAATTTTATCACAAATTTAATTAACGCACTTATGGTTTACTCATCAACATTTCTGATGATTTCCAACTTTTTGTATGTCCTCTTCTTTTTAAGCTGAAATTCCCATTTCATTTCAACATGTAGCAGCACCCACACCTTTATTGGATCAAATGAGTCTTCACAGGCAATACTAAGTTATTTGCCTAAATTTACCCAGACAGCTGTACAAACCACTGATTATTTGCCTAAATCTACCCAGACAGCTGTTCAAACCACTGATTATTTGTTATTTATCCAGACAGCTGTACAAACCACTGATTATTTACCTAAATTTATCCAGACAGCTGTTCAAACCACTGATTATTTGCCAAAATTTATCCAGACAGCCGTTCAAATCACTGATTATTTGCCTAAATTTATCCAGACAGCTGTACAAACCACTGATTGTTTGCCTAAATTTACCCAGACAACTGTACAAACCACTGATTATTTGCCTAAATTTATCCAGACAGCTGCACAAACCACTGATCATTTGCCTAAATTTACGCAGACAACTGCACAAACCTCTGATTATTTGCCTAAATTTACCCAGACAGCTGTTCAAACCACTGATTATTTGCCAAAATTTACCTAGACAGCTGTACAAATCACTGATTATTTGCAAATTGCCGTTCATTTGACAGCATAGGGAAATTAATGGGATTACTCTAGTTTGATGGCAGCATATTGGGTGTGAAGTTTGCCAGAAACAAAAATAAAGCTTATGTGAATCATATTGAAATCTTGATTAAAAGATTAAACGACTGAAATTCATGGAAATAAAATTTAACAACCAAACTTTTTTAACTGTCGGTTTTTTGTTACATTCACTCTCTACATATCTTGATAGTGATACATTAGAAATTGTCAGCTTTTACTTTATGCCATTTAAAATTTCCAAGTCACAATCTGCATTTCTCATCTTGCAGTTGACAGTATGTATCATTTGAAAATATTTAAAAGATTCTTTATTTATGAAGCTATTATATTCATTCCTGTGATGTACAGAATTTCAGAAACTGTATTTAACTGTATAGCAACTGCCCATCTCCACTACAATGGCAAATTGGTTCTGAATGGACATTGAATTTGCTGGTCTGCGTGAGTTCTTTACAGCAGGGCAGAAAGAGAAAGACTTGGGTTTACAGTAATTGGTTTGAAGGTCAGGCATTCCCAGAAACTGTGTCTCTCTAGAGTGTGGATACTTGTGCAAGTGCACTGACCTCATGAAATAATACATAAAATAAATTTTGAAGGAAAGAAATGCTGTTGAGACCAGGATTCAGTACTTGATGTAGGCAAATCAAAATTATTTTTGTTTTCACTATACCACTTCCAGATTTGATATTGCTTCAGATATATATCTACACTGATGACATATGTTGCCAAATCTTTACTGATAGTACTGTAAAAAGATCCCAAAATATGACAAACATAATACTGTCTACGTAAGTTGTGAAGATAGTATTTTGCTTTTAGTAACATAAAATGAAAATATAATGCATACCAGATTTAAAGTTGGTAACATTTTGTGTGTGTGATTGTTAGGGAACCAAAGTTTTCACTATAAATTATATTCGAGAAATACATGTAGTGAATTTCCAATCTTTTAATATTTAAATTTAACTGGAAGAACTTTTTAAATGTAATCATCACAGGAAAAAGAAAAACCCATAATAAATACCGGTAGAGACAAATCTACATCCAAATGTTTTCATAAAACTAGGAGAGTAGATGACAAATCAAAGAAAGCTTTTGGTGTCATTGAATTCTCACATTCATATCTAACTAAAGGGTGATACACTAGTGTGAACATTTACAATCTTTAATCTGCAATAATTTCAAAAACAGTGATATTAATATTTGAAACTCATTTCTTCTTGCTAATTAAAACATTGTTACTCCACTATGCTGTCTGTTTTATCTGGTATATATTTTAAGCACATTGCTGGAGTGTTTTCCACTATCCTAAATTTGATCAAGAAAATGTATGATGATGTACCACTCCAAAAAGTTGTGGAATTTTTGAGAGGATGCTCTTTATATGACAAATTTTGAATGTTTATTTTAAGGATTTTTTATCATTTGTTTTACATTTATATTTTGTTTTAGATACATATTACATAATTTTGACAACTTTGCCATTTATCTTGTTGTAATTATTGTTTTAAATGGCTTTATCTTCCTAAACTTTTGTGCAGTTATTTATTGTAACATCTTTAGAGATTCATTTCCAGTTAGTACCATATAGTCATTATTGTGCTTAGGTGCTGTTAAAGTCTAATACATACTGTATACATATCCACTATCTATTGTCTAAGTTTTAAAATTGCTGCTTGAAATATTTTTTATAAAGTTTCCTATTCCAGCTATAGCAGTTAATTCCTGCTGGAGTGTTCTATTTCTACTGTATTCAGTCTGGTTCTAAGTTTCCAATTTCTGTTTGAATCCTGTCCAAGTTCAATATTTTAGCTATAAGCAAAAACTTGAGCCAGAATAGTTCAGTTCTGTTTGTTCTGCCATGATTTTGGCCAAGTATAAAACTATAAGCAGGAATTTAACAGATCTGCCATATATGCCTATGTTCCAGCAAGAAAATAAAATTCCAGGTGAATTTCACCCCTTTCCTGCCATTGTCGTGGTGGATTGCTGATAGAATTTTTGTAGGACTAACATATTTACAACCTAAAATTCTGCCCAATAATTTTCTGCAAGATTTTTTTTCATGATTCTTGGAATTTTCATGTTTGAAGATACAGATGAAAGTTATGGTTAACTTGTGGCCCTATTTTTTGTGTCAAAATGTGTTAGCAATAGTCCACATTAATATATTGTATTATGTAATTTTTATTAACAGTTTCATTTTCTGATCCAGGTATTGATTATATTTTCCAGAACCAGAGTTTGGAGATGTGGCTACAGCTGCTGCCATTAGAAACATTGAGTACACTGGAGAGCCAATGGATATGCCTGGTCCCCTTGCCCACATCCCACATGTTCCCACTGACACAGAGCAAAGACCTGGTCAGTATTTGTAAAAAAAAAATTATGTGTATAATGTCAACTAAAATGCTAACAGTATAGACTTTAATCTGCTGTCATATAATATGAATTCAGTTATGAACTGCTGCTGCTGCTGTCACATAATGTGAATTCAGAACTGTGAGCAGTGTTGACTTAAATCTGCTGTCACATAATGTAAACTCAGCTGTGTATAGTGTTGACTTTTTGATCCACTTTTAAATATTGTGAACAACTTTGAGTAGTACAGATCTATTGTCACATAATGTGAACTCAGTTGATTTTATGCAAATATTGTTTACCAGGCTGACCTGCATCACAAACATGGACAGACTTTGTGGATGGCTTGCACATGGGGTCAGAAATAATTTATCAATTTTGAGGTGAAATATTGAAAGGTAAAGGTCAATGTGACTGAGAGAAAAATGTTTTCTGCTCAAAAATGTGTTCTTAGCCATATACTTTCAGCAAAGTTGTTTGTGGATGACTTACATGCTGGGAAACAAAGAAACCTATTGATTTTGGATCAAAAGGTCAAAGGTCAGAGTCAATGACTGAAAGAAGAAAAATGTTTTCTACGTTGTAAGTTTTATTCTAGACCAGGTTTATAGAGCTCTTGCACTTGAAGTATAGATGAGGCTTATTGATCGTTACATCTAAAAGTCAAGGTCATAATCATGAGATTTTGCTGAATAACTTTTGTTCTAGGATAATTTTCTTGACCAAACTTTGTGGATAGCTTGCACATAGTGTAGTTAAGAAATATACAGATTGTTGACACTGAAGGTATGTGGTAACAATCATGGTAAGTCGAACAAGAAAAGAATGATTTCTGCAATGTAAGTTTAGTTCAAGACCTTATACTTGACGAAATGTCAAGGCCATTGAGACTCAGTGACAATAATTTCCAGAGCTATCCATGCACTCTTACTGCCTACATAGAGGACTATAAAACACTGGATTGGCATATAATATGCCACTCATGGTACTCTTGTTAACATTATTTATTTATTCTTTTGTAGACATCATTGATGGGGTCTGTCTTGTTTTAGTAGTGGAATCATTTGGTGGAACATATTATGCCATGATTCAATCAGACCATTTATGTTTCTGGCAATCAATCCATCCATTTTTCTGTTCAACTGTCTATTAAATTTTTTATGTCAGCACTATAATTAAGCTCTACAGTACTCACTTTTGCCAAACTTTACATGCAAATTTGTCTGGATGACAGAAAGAACCTTCTTGATTCATAATCTATGGTTACTTTGACTGAAAGGAGAATAATGGCCCTCATACAATAACATTAGTACTATATTGCAGACCAGGACCAAACTTTGTGAATGGTTTGTGCTTGGGTTAAGGAGAAACCTATTTATTTTGAGTCAGAATGTCAAAGGTCAAGGTCATCTTGGCTGAAAGAAGAAAAATACTTATAGGCAATAACATAAGTTGTACAACGTGGAGATGGAACAAGCTTTGAAAATGGTTTTGCAATTGTGTAAGGAAGAATATAATCAATTTTGGGGTAAAATGTTCAGATGTCAAGGTCACTGACTGAAAGAAAAAAATCATTTTGTGCACGCAAATTTAAATTCTTAACTGTGTACCTGCACCAATGTTTGTGGATGACTTACTTGTTGCTAAGAATGAAGCCCGTTTATATATTTCATATCAGGAGATCAAAGGTCAAGGTCACTGACTGGAAAAAGACAAATGGCTTCTGCAGTTACGTTAGTTCTTCAACACAGACCTATACCAAAGCTGTGTGGATAGTTTGTACTTGGAATAAGGAAGAAATTTGTCACATTTGGGTTTAACAGGTTAGATGTCAAGGTCCTTGTGCGTGGAAAAAGAAAAAATGACTTTTGCATAAACATTTCAGTACTTGACCGTGTACTGTTACCAAAGTTTGTGGACAATTTGTATGTTGTGTAACAAAAAAGCTTCTTGATTTAAGGGTCAGAAGGTCAGACATTAAGGTAACTGTGACAGAAAGAAGAAAAATGTTTTTTGCATACTAACTTTACTTTCATACCACATGCCAAGGTTTGTGAAGTGCTTGCAGTTAAGGTATGGAAGAAACCTGTTGATTTTGGGGTCAAAAGTGCAAAGGCTAAATTCATTGTGGCTCAAAGAAATATAAAATGTATTTTGCAAAATAACTTTTGTTCTAGGATAAGTTTCTTGACCAAACTCTGTGGATGGCTTGCATTAAAAGTAGTAAAAAAACCTGTAGATTCTGGGGTATAAGGTCTGAGGTCATGATCACTATAAGTCTAATAAGAAAATAATGGTTGTTTAGTCCAAGAACACATACCAGTAATTGAAATTCATTGGTCAGTAATCTCCCGAGTCAGTCATGCCATACTAGTGCCTACATAGAAGACTGTTTAACATGGGATGTACACATAATATGCATAGTAAAAGAAACCCCTGTATCATTTATATATATTTTTTGGTTATATGTAATAATAATAATAATAATAATAATAATAAAACCACTCATTCAGAATACCACTCTGGTGGCCAAAGTGGTTAGAGCATCTGCCTAGGATGTGAGAGGTTGCGGGTTCGAACCCCAGATAAGTCATACCAAAGACTTATAAAAATGGTACTAGCAGCTGACTCACTGGTTGCTCAGCATAAAGAGGCTCATGTTAGGACTGGTCAGCCTGGCATCAGGATAATATGACTGGGTGGAACACGATGCTACATGTCTGCAGCATGATGACCCAATGCTGGACATCACTATAAACTATCACATTGCAGACATCATAGCAATATGACTAAAAAAGGCTACATTAAAAATCTAAATCACACACTCACACTTATTCAGAAGTTTGTTTGCTGTGATTAACTGAACCTGTAAACTCTGTATCTGTCAACAAAGATATCATGAAAATTCATACTGAGCTGAATAAAGATTCCCACAGCATTTTTATTCATGAAAATTCATACTGATCTGACTAAAGATTCCCACAGCATTTTTATTCATGAAAATTCATACTGATCTGACTAAAGATTCCCACAGCATTTATATTCATGAAAATTCATACTGATCTGACTAAAGATTCCCACAGCATCTATATTCATGAAAATTCATACTGATCTGACTAAAGATTCCCACAGCATTTTTTATTTCAGGTTGCTAGTATTATACTGGTCCTTTATATCAGTGACTCCAATTGTTTGATTTTTCTGGTACCAAATATGTTTCCTCAACACAATAATAGATCAGTCAAGCATTATCCTTCAGTATATAATTAATTAAACTGCTTTGCCCTCTAATTGTGAGGGTGATTATGTATCATATACTCATTTTCCATCATATACAATTATCATCCATAACAGGAACTAATTTTATCATGTTATTTTAACTCTATGTTGTTTTAATGGTTTTATTTCATTAGGCTGCATTTAGGTACCTTGCACTTTATTGGTTTTATTTCATTTGTCATTTGGTACCTTGTTTTTTAATGGTTTTATTTCATTAGTCTGCATTTAGGTACCTTGTTTCATCTTTTTTATCTACTTCATAACTTTTTAGCTTACATCAATGTTTTTAGTCATTTCTGGTTTTTAATATAATTTATAAATCATAGTCAAGAAAAGCTTGACTTAGCATCTACATGATATTAAGATGGAATGTTTCAGTCTCAGTCTCACTAGAAGCTGGTGATGGTCAGAATTGGGAGATTTAACATTAATAGCAAACCATGCATTAATTAGGATGGTAATATGGGGATATGTGCCATTATTTTTGTTCATTTATTTGACATATATCCTCCCCCATTTCCTTATAGGATCCTTTTTACCTGAGATAAAAGTGTGTAAGTATGTTTGTATGATTGAATATCCAGTGGAAACTATCAATCTAACAAAACAATTACATATGATTTTTAATTTGAGAAATATGCATGTTTGTCAAAGTGCTGTGCAAATATCAGTGTTCTGGTTTTGTAATAAAAGTTGGTGATTGGGTAAAAATTATGCATTACACTAACCTAAATCAGAAATAAAAACCAAACATTTCCGGTTGTTTTTATTATTAATTTTAAAACAAACATTTCCTGTTTTCAGTTTTGTGTTTGATTTGAATTGGGGTCACTGATTTTATGTTATATGTATTGAAATGTTCATGAAATTCACAGTTTTATGGTTTTGCACAAGAAAAGTTTGTATGAATTCCTGATACTGTGGTTGCAAATTGTACCAGTATCAAAACATGTCACATGTTTTTGAATAGAAAGCCACTTTGTGCTGAGAGTAATTTTGGACTATATGGGAAATGGCTATTTATTATGTAGAACATACATATTTCTCAAAAATTATGTCTTGGGATCTTTAAAAAATAGACACAGATATGGATTTCATTTTCATGGATTTTATTTTCTAGTTTGATTACACTAAATTAACCATGGTGTTTTCTTTTATGTTTTTGTTAAATCAATGTTGAATTCATTGACTGCGTTCAAACATATTAAACTTATAAGTATGAAAAAAATTAATATTCAGCTTTGTATAGTTACAATTATTGAGTTACTGTGACACAGTAAAATGTAAGCAAGAAATCTAATTAAATACATGAGTAAAATCCATGAAATTTAATCTGAAGCACATATTAATTTTAGTTGGAGATAACTGCCATAACAATGTTAAATTTATAAAGAGACCTACACAAAAAGTGAAGTCTGGTGAAACAGTATATAGCTTGAATTTCTTTAGGAGAGATTCAAACCCCAGCTGAGTCATACCAAAGTCTTATAAAAATGGTACTAGCAGCTGTCTTGCTTGGTGCTCAGCATTAAGAGGTTAGTGTTAGGATTAGTTAGTCTGGTGTCAGGATAATGTAACTGGGTGCAACATGATGCTATACGTCTGCGGCATGATGCTCCAGTGCTAGACATCACTATAAACTGTCACAATGTAGACGTCATAGCGATATGACAGAAAAATAGTTAATGCTTCGTTAAAAATCCAACACACACACACACAGACACTAAAACACACAGACACACACACACATGCACACACACTTTCCCTGTACACTGTGCCAGGTATTTCCCCATACACTGTGTCAGACATTCCCCATACACTCTGTCATTTCCCAGTACACTGTGTCTGACATTTGCATCCTGAGGAATATATCTTCCTGCCTATAGATCCAGTTATACCTTGGATCATTTCTTGTCCAGCCCACTTTAGTTGAAAAGCAAGATTATTAATGGATGAGAGCAAATTTCCCTTTGTTTAGATGTTGACCCATTCATTGTCCCTCCAATGGGAATATTTCTCATAGAACTTCTTATTCCTCCTCTCAGAACCATTTTTCTTGGTTAAACACTAGAGCCCTGTTTGTGTCAAGGGGAAATACTATTCTGGAACCATTTTGCCCAAATATATTAAAATCAAGACTAATTTTCCTCTTGGAAAAATGGCCCTAGAGTAGACTTCACTAGGAATAAACTTTTTGAGAACTTTTTTACCCTGGGGAAAGGTCATTTTATAATGGTTTTTAGCAGAAAAGCATTTTATTGAGATATAATTTTGCAAACAAGCAACATATTTGCTGTTCAGCTTCCAATATATTTACCCTAACACAACTGTAGTTGATCCATTCACCAGCGTGTGCAAATGTAAATACATTATCTATCATCACATTTTTAAAAAATGCCAACTGGTTGGTAAATTTCAAAGAAATATTTGGGGTGAGTGGGGAAGGAATTCCACTTTATGGGGTTTGTGTTAGGATGTGTATGGGAAACTATCTTGTAAGACCAGCATCAGTATCCCCAACAGTTTTGTAAAGTTGTAAAGTTTTTCATTTGCATATACTTCCCAAACCACATGATGGAGTCCATCATGTTCATACCTGGGATGAATCATTATGTAGCAATGATAATTCATTATTCAACACATTCTCTTGCCCCTTTGACCTTAGGGTCAAGGTTACAGCCAGAGAAAAATCATATTAAAACATTTGGTTTAAGATTTTCAGTTGCTTATATTTCCTAAACCCCATGATGGATTCTGTTTATAAATGGGATGAATCATTTTGAAACTGATTCTGCAAAACCTAATTCACTCAGTTAACTTTTTAGTCAAGGGCAAGGACAGAAAGTTATGTCTATAATTTTGGTTTAAGTTTTTCATAGTTTATATTTCCTTAACCCATGATTGATTCTGTTCCCATTTTGACTGAATCATTATAAAGCAAAGATGATTCATTCTGTAAAGCATTTGACCCTTAGGTTAAGGTCATTGTCATTGAGATTGCATTAAGGTTTTTGTTCAAGTTGAAAATTTGTATATTTCCTTAAGTCTCTCATGAATTCTATCAACACTTGGGATGTCCCATTATTAAGCAAAAACAGTTCATTCTGCAGCACACTTGCTCAGCCTTTTGATATTGGGGTCAAAGTCACATGGTTTGCAGCAATGAGCAGTGCTTTTGGCATGGGCTTGACATATGGCATGGCTTTGTGTTGTGGACAAATTACTTAACAATTTTTATGGAATATTATCATATGATTCAGCTTGATGTACTCAGCTTTAATTAAAAAGGCAGTACCTTGCAAATTTTCTTAAGGAAATTCAGGAAAATTGCAGTTTACTTGTTCCCACTATTACTATGGGAAGAATTTGTTGATACTGGGGGTTCAGCCACAACCCCCTCCAGCTTTGTATTAATTTTTTAAATATTGTCTATCAAAGCTTAAAATTTTGACAAACTGTCCCCATGTTTTACAAAAGATCATAGTAAAATCATCTTGAGGACTATCAGACTGAAAATACCTGCAAATTCAGATTTAAATTTAACAAATATTTTTGGGTTAAGTTTTGACCCTATAATTAAAATAATTTTCACTGTTATTATAATAACTTTATATAATCATTAAATATTTGTTTCTGGTTTGAAATATTTGTCTTAACAGTTCTCCATATATGTAGATTAGAGAGTCTCTGTTAACATAACAGTTAAGCTTGACTGGAGAGAACATAGACAGACCATGTCACTAAAACAACCATTTCTATGCATAACCCTGACTGTGTAAGGGATTCTTACTAGTACTTGAAAAATAACCATTTCCATGCATAACCCTATCTGATTCTTCTTGCATATTTTGTAAACCTGAATTGCTTGATGTATTGTCACCCATTAGGATTGGCTTTTTATGTTCATGTGATATTTGTACATTTTTCTTATAGTAAGCTGATCTGCTTATTTTTTGTGTTTCTGCCATATTCTATGTGGTGGTATTATAGTTTTCACTATATCAGGGTTCCTCTGCTTCATGCTCTGCATGGGTATTATAGCACTGTCTATATGTGAGTTACCCTGGCTTACTCTATGCAGGGATAACATAACATTGTTTATATCAGAGTTACTCTACATTACTCTATGCAGGGGTATTATTGCATTTTCTATATCAGAGTTACCCTGATTTAATTCTTATGTGTTGGGGTATTATAGTGTTGTCTATATCAGAGTTCCTATATGTAACAAATTTTGTTTTCACTGAACAACCTTTGAAAGATTGCACAATCCAAATTTGGTATGGAATTTATAATATAGTCTCAGTAAAATTTGATTTTAATTAAAATTTGGATGATATAAATAAAGAAATGGCCCATTTCCTGTTATTCTGTTGACGGGCAGTGGCATCTGTGTCCTGTAGAAACTTTTATTTTATGTGAACATTAGAAAAGTACATTCTATCGAAGGATAAATACAGAAATTTAGCAAAGTTGATATTGGCTGCTATTTACTCAGTGTAACATAACCTCTGATCAGCTGGTAATGTTAGATACAACCAGAATGATCCTTCTATGTTTACCATGTCAAGGGTCAGCTATTCTCCACTTGTACTGACAATTCGAAACATTCTAGTGTAGTCATGTTTATTTAGTGCTCTCTTTCATACAGAGTTAAGGAACATTTAACAATTTTGATGGTGGTGGACTTGAATGCTAATAATCAATGTTGTCTGCATTTAGTTCTCATTTAACCTATTTGTAGAGAAAGGAGAATTTTTCTGTATCTCTGAATAGTAATGGAATTTTCACTGCTGATGCCATAGCTAGGACATGCGGTCATCTGTGTTAAGATTGAGTCCTTTTAGAATATTACTTTATCTGAGTAAAATAATTTGCCCTAGTATATACATGTAATACATGTGTAAATAGCATATATACAGGTAATCCATTGTGTAAATAGCATATATACAGGTAATCCATGTGTAAATAGCATAGTCCAAACCAGTCTACAGTACATGGTGACTCATATTGTCAATATTGATCTGATGGATGAGTGTGGAGTTGTCAGGATTTAAATAGTGTCTCAGCTTTTGTGTTGCTACATACTTGTAAAATTTCAGTGATATTACTGGAATTGAAGTTAGGTACTTGTGTAAGGGTATTACAGAATGCCTGTTGTAAAGTATCAGAACCATTCTGCTTGGATTCTCTAATATTTTCTTAGATCTCTATGAGTTGCTAATGAGAATCCATAGAAGAAAAACAAAAACATCCCCAAATCTCACAAAATCGACAGAATAAAGACAACAAGTCAGGCACATAGATTCAGACATGTGATGATAACTGCAAGCATGGGTCTGTTTCATTTTTGTGAAAACAGACATTATAACTCAAGAAACACTGATCCTTTCTCTTTCTTGATTCCCAGTTTTAGTATCTACATGTATTAATGGTACTTTAACACAATCTTAATTCAGGTACCATAATCTTTCTGTCTTGTAAAAAACAAGTTTTCAGTATTTTGAAACAATGTAAATATTAAAAAAGTAACTTATGTAAGAATCAAATATATGGTTTACTACAACATTGAGATTAAAAAGTATTTTTTAATCCAAATATTTATTATGTCATTAGTTGGTCTTCAGAAGTGTGTTTCGCTCATCCCATGCAAAGACCTCATCACCAGAGAGGAGTTAAAAAAAGAGATTTTGGATAAGGAAAGTGTAACATGCCTGGTTTGAACAATTTGGGGGGTAATTTCTGTACTTTTATTCATTTAATTATTAAAGACAGAAGGATTCATGAAATTGGGAGTGACATAGGTATTTTTAAGTGGGCAGGCGAGCCTAAGGCACAACACTGTAAGAATTTAACACAATATATAATTAAGGACGATTGCATATGAGTATTGGAATATTTCATTTTTTTAAAAATTGATATTTTTAAATAGCTAGCATACATGCAGTCTCAAAACACAGGTTTGTGTGCTTTTTCTTGTGCTGTTATTAGTTTATTATGCATCTCCCAATAAGGTCAGCACGTAGAAGAGTATAGAAAAGTTCCGTCACCAACTGCCCATCAAATAATAGCTCAGTAAGTATGTAGTAATTCCAATTTGAAGGTCACAGTCCCCTCTTGTCAATACAAATGAAAGATGTGTGTTGGTGAGTGAATTATATCATTGTCACACAGATATTGAGATCATATTGGTTTTTTGCAACAGAATGCATGTGATTTACAGCATGTTGTAAAAGTGCTAATGGATGCCCTAGGTCTTGTATACTTTTCATTAAATTTATTATTGTATTTCACAGGACTGTTATGGCAATGATAATTGTGGAGTGATTTTTCTCTTTCCTTATTTATAAAGAGACAGAAGTTGCAACCGTCTTATTTCATGTCCAGTCTCACTCTGAACTTTTAGCACAGTGATACTTCCAGGTAAAAAATGAAGTTATGCCAATGATATAATGTAATGATTATGTCATTTTAAACTGTAAAGTAAGCATGTTAAAACCATGCAATAACTACAGGGCTTTTAAAGGGTTACTGTCAAAACCATGCAATAACTACAGGGCTTTTAAAGGGTTACTGTCAAAACCATGCAATAACTACAGGGCTTTTAGAGGGTTACTGTCAAAACCATGCAATAACTACAGGGCTTTTAGAGGGTAGCAATCAAAACTATGCAATTACTCCTGAGTTTAGTAGAGGGTCACAGCCAAAACTATGTAGCAACTCCAGGGCTTTTAGAGGGTTACTGTCAAAACAATGCAATGATTTCAGGGCTTTTAGAGGGTAACTTTCAAAACCATGTTATTACTCTAGAGATTTTAGAGGGCTACTATCAAAAGCATGCAGCTTCGAGAGGGTTGCTGTCAGGGCAATGCAGTAACTACATGGCTTTTAGAGTTACCTTTAGAACCATGCAAAAACTGCAGGAATTTAGTGGGTTACTTTCAAACAAGCATGCAATGATGCCAGGGCTTTTAGAGGGTTACTGTCAAAACCATGCAATGACTACAGGGCTTGTAGTTGTGTACTATCAAAACCATGCAGTTATTACAGGGCTTGTAAGTGGTTACTGTTAAAACCTTACAGTGATTACGGGAATTGATGTTGGTTACTGTCAAAACCATCCAGAGACTACAGGCTTGTAAAGAGTTACTGTCTAAACCATGCAGTGATTACAAGGATTGTGGTGGGGTACTGTCAAAACCATGCAGTGACTACAAGGTTTGTAAGGAGTTGCTGTCCAAACCATGCAGCAATTGCAGGGCTTGTACAGAGTTAATGTCAAAAGTTACAGGGCTAAAAAATAACAGAAGCACTTTGTTTTGAAAAATATGACATTACATTCATGTCAAAGCATATCACAGTCAGTTCTTAGATTGTTGCATGTTAATTTATGGAAAGTTTGTAACTGTGTCAATAAATTTGATATGAATGGTTATCATATAGATTGGTTGTTTAGCCTTGTTTAATTTAGTAAATAAGCTACCACTATCATAAAGGTTGTAAAATAATGACTGTAACCAGTCCCAGTGTGATCATAAGTGTGACTCAACACTTCTGTGTACGAGTATGATTATTACACAAATCAGAGGTACCAGTCAGAATACGTTTTGAACTTCATAATGGTGGACATTAGAGTTACAGGGTGACCACAAAACTTTACAAAATACCTTCTTTACCCCCAAATCCACAAGAATCCACTGTCTAATAACTAAAACTATTTGCTTAATGCAAAGTCCATTGTTTTTAAGAACTGGCATTAAGTGCAAGTTCATCTTCTCCCAAAACATTTTACTTTGTTTGAAACCTAGCAATATCATTATATAACTTAGTATCAGTGTCTACTTGTAATTCATATTAAAGTATCTTGGGCTGAAATGTTCATATTTAGTGACCAGAAACATTTTGAACATTGAATGAATTTAAGGAATTCTACAGATTTTAAAATTATTAAAAAAATCTGCAAACTCAGTGAAAAATCCACAATTTGCAGAAATTTTTCCATGAGTTATTACCCTGGAGTTACTTGTAATAAAATATTGCACTTGGTGTAGTGTGCAGTCAGTATAGCCTTGTTTCTAATTGGTTTGGTTTTGTCAGATTTAATGCCCTTTTTCAGTACATGATAGGTGGCCAGTATATTTGGTGGAAGAAGAGCCTGGGAATAGTTTGGGAAGAACCATTGACCCAAGGGAAGCTGCTAACAAGCTTTCTCACGTACCCATCTTGGTCGAGCCAAAACTTGGACATGTGAACAGAGGTGAGATGTGAGTGAGCTGTAAAGGTGAGTGCCTTTGACCACTCAGCCACCTGGGCCTCTTGTTTTTAGTCGAACTATTAGACCACTCAGCCACCTGGGCCTCTTGTTTTTAGTCAAACTATTAGACCACTCAGCTACCTGGGCCTCTTGTTTTTAGTCAAACTAAAGTAATTCATTCTATACAACATAATTTGTTTTACTTTTAAATTTGGCAAGAAATGTGAGAGTCAGTTTGCAAAAATGAATAGTTGGAGACTAAAATAGATGTGATTTACATAGCTACATCCATTACACTCAGCATAGGTTTGTATTTATACATGTATATAGCTCATCATACATTCCATTTTACTTGCCATTGCCTTGGCAGTAGTGTTAGAGTTTATGTGCTACTTAATTGAACTGATTAAAAATTTACATCTGGAAAGCATCCAGATCGTCATCCTATTACCAGTAGTAACTGAAATAAAGGGTAAGTTGGATGGTACATGCACAGGTATTGATATATACACAGCCATAAAGACTTGCAGGTTGAGTGGAAACATGAATATTTTAGGAGAATGGGCCATTTGAAAGTCGTACAGTTATAGTATGTTCGGATGTCTACCACTTTAACTCAGTGCAGATTTTCTGAAACTTTTGATTAGAAAACAAAACTCTTGTTCTTTAAAGTTTATTATTTTTTATTACTAAAAGTTTGTTCCTGAGACACATAAATTGAAACTATCTTCTAATTGAAACTAATGTCTAATTGGTAACTATATAAAAAACTTCACAACTCTTAGATATTTTATCTCCTGTCTACACTTCTAAATGAAAAATATTCTGAGACAAATGCATAAAGTTTAGTGAAGAGAAAATTAACAACCTTGAAAATGTTAATTAAAATTTGAAGACCACATATCTTTTAAATGATTCAACTGTATCAAATGAACATTTTAAATTAAAATTTTCACAGTAACACAGACCTGTTTATACATTTTTAAAAGTTTTAGAATAAAGAAAGTTAATTTCAAATCCCTGATGAAAAATCATCCTTGTGGTGAGATTGAGTTGCCATTATTTGGCATAAAAATTACAGAAATAAATTGAAGAATGTTCTTGAAACTCTATTGTTTAGAGTTTTCGTTAAGTTATAGAATGTGAAAATTCTGAGATTTGATTCTAACATATAGGGCCAGATATTCTCTCCCATAGTTTACATAAATATGTGTTTTATGTTCCAATTTATTTCACAGCAAAATAAGATGAAAGAACATAAACCAAAATATTGAATAAGAAAATCCCATCAATGATTCCCTACTTCAGTAAATGTATTATTCAATGAAATCTATTTGAACTAGCATTAATGACCCGCTGACTTCTTAAGCCTATTTTGTCCTTGCTCATGGAGTGCAGAAAAAAAAGTTACTTTAAATTTAAAAGAAAAAAGAACATTCAAATTATGATGATACATTTGAATGATGATTCAGAGCCAAAAGATGGGGGATTGGCATACTTAATGGATTACTCATGTCTTGTCATGGAGATTCTTTCCACACCTTTTGAAATTAATGGAAATCAACAGATAAACTCATTATCCACTAATAACTATGCAGAGAAATTTGGAAACAGCCTGTAGATTGATGAACAGCCTTCGCAGATCCTTGGTGATGATACTGTTTGGCAGATCCTTGGTGATGATACTGTTGCCCTGATCAAAGTTGTGATTCTGTTGCTAACTGGGCAGCAGTAGAAACATCCATTAAATTATTCAAGATTATGAGAATCAGGATGTGGAGTTTTACTTAGATTTCAAATTGAAACAGTTTCAGATATCTTTAATAGTTTTTCACTGCTGATTACACTATTTTTCTGCCAGAAATATTGGAATTTAATATCCTGATTAATTCCAGAAGAACCTTATATTTGAATCAGAGAAATTTAACTTGTTTTTGATCAAAAGGCAGCAACAATGTCTATAACATTCATAGGATGTAGTCCTTATCGTAAGTATTTATATTGTACATTAGTTCATAAGTAATTTTATTGTACAGTAGTCTATACCATCAGTAATTATACATTCTACAGTTGTCTATATCATAAATGATTCTGTTATGCAGTTATCTATATCATAGTTAATTATATTGTACAGTTGTGTTAATTTTGTTGTTAGAAATACTGTATAGTAAGTTCGGGTAATGGTTTTAAGTTGATGTGTAAGCAATATTGATATGATAATCAGTTTTGTAACTAATGTAATGGTACAGTGCTTCTTCACTTTAAGTGGCCAATATATAGTAGTTACTGTCATAAGGTGGGTATGGTCATGGATGCCATTTTGTTATTAGCAGTAATATGTATAAAATACCTCAGTATAAGTTAATCTCACCTATAAGGCAGTCCACTTTTTGGACTTTCACAAACATTGAACTGATAATGAGGGAATACTGTATTTTCATGTTTTACAAATTTTCACAGTGACATGGTCTGTCTTTTATAAAATGGGAAATAATAGATACACTTGCACATGTTCAAGAGAGCCATCTTTGGGACTTGAAAAAACTGGGTCTAATATAGTGTTGGTTGTTATATGGTGATAATATGAGATTTGTTAAGTTTTATCTTAGAAATATATTTCTGTGTAATAGAGGTGACTTGTGTGGAGCACATAATATGCATATCTCGTGCTGTATGTGGAGAGCACATAATATGCATATCTTTTACTGTATGTGGACAGTACATAATATGCCTGTCTCTTATCATATGTGGACAGTACATAATATGCATATCTCTTACTGTATGTGGACAGTACATAATATGCCTGTCTCTTACCATATGTGGACAGTACATAATATGCATGTCTCTTACTGTATGTGGATAGAATATAATATGCCAGTCTCTTACTGTATGTGGACAGTACATAATATGCATATCTCTTACTGTATGTGGACAGTACATAATATGCCAGTCTCTTACTGTATGTGGACAGTACATACTGGTAATATGCCTGTCTCTTACCATATGTGGACAGTACATAATATGCATATCTCTTACTGTATGTGGACAGTACATAATATGCATATCTCTTACTGTATGTGGACAGTACATAATATGCCTGTCTCTTACCATATGTGGACAGTACATAATATGCCTGTCTTTCACTGTATGTGGACAGTACATAATATGCCTAGGGAATGAGTCATAATGTCCACATTATTTATTTTTGTTCTGTAGGTCAATGTGTGACTGTCTGAAATTAGGTTCAGATCAAAACATTTTCATCTCATTTTCAAATGACTCTTGGCTGTAAAATTGTTCTTAGCTTGTAGCCTCTGACCCAAATCATATGTTTTTATTTTATTATGTTTAAATTCTTCCCATTTGTTATGTTAGTGTGCAACGAGTTTTAAAAACAAAACAACATTGAACATTGACGATCATTACATGACCTCTATCAAGAAAAAAAGCTCTTACTTTCAGGAATGTTTTGTTTTGCAGCTCCACAAAAGTCTAACCTTCTGCCTAGTCGCTCAGCTTCAAGAACTGCAGTCCCAATGGCAAAAGCTACAGGTGTCAGTCTCCTGGATGACCTGTACCCTTCAGCCCAATCACCAAAGTCTGCTCCCAGCATGGCTGGCTATCAGCCGCACCAGTCACCATCAGGTCACCTTCTTGACAATGCTGCTGGTGATAGGCAAGTCATAGCTACTTTTATTTTTAGTTGTAACATCTTTTGATAAATGTAATCTGGCAGAGAAGCTATAAAGTTCTTTTAATTAATCTTTAATCTCTTACTCAGCCAACATAAACAGTTTTACACTTGTAATGTTATATTTTATTGGTGTAGAATGTCAGTGAAAATTTTTTTTAAGGATCATCATCTTCAGGCAAGATTTATGCTCCCAGATGAGCATTGATTTAGTGTTCATATTATTTTGGGGTGTAACTTCAGCTGTCCAATTATTTAGTGTGTTCGTGTTATTTAGGGATGCAACTTCAGCTGTCTAATGATTTATTGTCCATGTTATTCAGCAGTGTAACTTCAGCTCTCCAGTGATTTAGTGTTCATGTTATTTAGGGTATATTCAGCTATCATAACTCCTTAGGATACAAGAAAAGTTTTCAAGCAAACAGTAGCTTGGTTATTAATTAATGGAGAGTGAAGTACAATAATATGAGGGTATGAATTTGGTTTGGATAAACTAATTTTATAGGTAATGAATTGTTACATATTACTGAGAGACTTCATGATACCAAATGTAGGTTTTACTATGCAATTTTAGATTTTTTATTTCCATCAAAGACTTCCACTGAATAAAAAATATGACTGATAATGGTATTGATTTATACCAGTGGGACTGTCTTACAAGGGAGATTGTGGATCATGTTCTTTTATTCTCTATCTTACTTAAATAAACACAGCTATTTTATCAAAATACCTATGTTTAGTTTTTATTCTCATGACTATTAATACATTTAAAAATAAACAGTTTGCTGTGTTTTTTTCTGAAGTTGGTGGGTGTTGAAGGCAACACTTGCCAGGGGCACCTTTTTGTCCAGTTCAAATACTTGCAGTGACCCTATTTACCAGAGGTGAACAATTATAGCCAGTGGGCTACATGCTACCTTCCAACACATTTTGTGCAGCCCACACTGCTTTCTCTTTTTTAAATGCTGGCAAGCTTGTTTGTACTCGTGTATTTTTTTCTTGCACAGGAACCTTTGTTATGTGATTGTGACTGCCTAAATTATGACTTTTAGTCAGACATTACTTGGATTCAGCAAAACGTTTGTGCAATCAAATACTGTTCAGTCGAATATCCCTGTTGAGCAAACAGACAATGAAAAAACAATCAGTGTAATAACAGACAGTGTAAAAACAGACGATGAAAAAGCAGTCTAAAAAGGGCAATAATTAAGTATAAAAAGCATAACATCATCTTTTTCTAATCTTCATAAATTAAATACTGATATTTTAAATTTCTATAATGCAGATCTATCAGATCATCATTATTGTCATGTGTGGCATATCAGAGCATCAGTATTATCATTCATGGCATATCAAAGCATCAGTATTATCATTCATGGCATATCAAGCATCAGTATTATCATTTATGGCATATCAAAGCATCAGTATTATCATTTATGGCACATCAAAGCATCAGTATTATCATTTATGGCATATCAAAGCATCAGTATTATCATTTATGGCATATCAAAGCATCAGTATTATCATTTATGGCACATCAGTGCATCAGTATTGTCATTTATGGCACATCAAAGCATCAGTATTATCATTTATGGCACATCATTGCATCAGTATTGTCATTTATGGCACATCAAAGCATCAGTATTATCATTCATGGCACATCAGTGCATCAGTATTATCATTTATGGCACATCAAAGCATCAGTATTATCATTCATGGCACATCAGTGCATCAGTATTGTCATTTATGGCACATCAAAGCATCAGTATTATCATTCATGGCATATCAAGCATCAGTATTATCATTTCTGGCACATCAAAGCATCAATATTATCGTTCATGGCACATCAAAGCATCAGTATTATCATTCATGGCATATCAAAGCATCAGTATTATCATTTCTGGCATATCCAAAGCATCTGTGTTGTCATTTGTTGCAAATGAAAGTATTGGTTTTATCATTTGTGGCACATCAGAGCATCGGTATTATTATTTGTGGCATATCAAAGGCATGTTTATTATCATTTGTTGCACATCAAAGCATGGGTATTATCAAATGTGGCATATCAAAGCATTTGTATTATCATTTGTGGCAATTCAAAGCATCGGTGTTATCATCTGTGGCATATCAAAGCATCGGTATTATCATTTGTGGCATATCAAAGCATGGGTATTATCATTTGTGACATATCAAAACATCAGTATTATCATTTGTGGTATATCAAAGCATCAGTATTATCATATGTTGCATACCATGATAATTACTAACATGTTTAGTGCCATTGAAGTGATTCAAAATTCTTGACTATATAAATTTAACAGTATTACAGTACCAAATCATAATGTCATACTGGGAAATAGCACTTACCAATATAAAATTGCTCTCATGAAAATTAGGCTTCTTTTTATTAGCATAACAGTTTATATGTGCACAACAGTAATGCATGTTTTACCTATCTCACAGTAACTCAGCACCACAAAACAATATATTCACTTAGGAATATTTTAAGAACATGGTATGAAACAGTAATTTCAGCTGTCCAAATACCATGTTGTGAGGATATTAGATCACTGTACAAAAGAAATATAACATATATGGACTTTTGCTTTGCTCAATACATTGTGTTATTGTGCTGTGAAATATAGATATTGGCTGATGGGGACAGGTCAGTAAACAATTTATTTTATACTTGTCATTAGACATCGCATGATAAAGGCTACTTTTCATGTGGTTGATCTGAAACCTTGTATCAAATGCCATTTTTAGACAGATTTAGATTCATTGCTGTAAACAATGATGTCACCTGACAATGGTCGCATGAAGGGAGTAGACAGATGGAATCAGAGTTAAAGAAAAATAACAACAGGCAATCTTGTGTTTATTATGCAGTAATTGTGTATGATCTATAATAAATGCATCATCATTACAGCATGCTTGTATCACATCTAATTTGTTAATGGATTAGGACAGTTGATCATGCTTGACCCTTTGGGGTTTCACAAGAGCTGATGTCGTTTCACTATCAAATTCATTGTGATGCAAGCACCTAGATCAAGTTACTTTACTGATGACCTGTATGTACCTAGCTGTTCAAAAACCTATAATTGTATAACATCATGTAGAAATGCCAAGTCATCTTGATCAGACATGTCATCAGACAAGTATTGATCAGACAGGTGTTAATAAGACATGTTGGACATGTCATCAGGCAAGTCATATTGATTGGACATGTCCGACAGGTGGTTATTAGATATTTCCGAAAAGTCATCAGGTAAGTTATGTTTATCAGACAAGTTGTCAGAGAAGTGTTGATCAGACATAAAATGCAAGACAATTATTAAATAATTTGATAATTCTTGACCTGCATAATAATATCATTAGACTTATTTAATTTCGTATCTGAAACTGACCACTTGGACCCCTAATGAACAGAGCAAATCACACCCAATTATAAATCAACTCAAATGATGTCTTTACGTATTTTGAATAAAGGCCTTTACTCCAATTTTCAAGTTAAATATTGACAAAAAGGTCTTGAGAATTAGAAGCAATGTCAGAAATCACACTGAACTTCATAGAGAGACAGTTCACATGATGCCAAGTTATAAATATTCCAAAGATTGCAAAATTAAAATTTTTCAATTTAAAGTTTTAAATTTTAAATTTAGTTTTTCTCAAATTATCAGATTATAAAATTGTAAATTTTTTAAATGCCAAAAGCAAAAAAATACAAGAATTTATAGTTTTGTGGCTTCATTAGTGAACTCAAAATGAGAGATATAAGAATTCTGCACCCCATCATTTAAGAATTGTATGTCAGGCCTCTGGTCATAATTATTTTCATTATGTTTTACATATAACCATTCATCACTGTACTTTTGTTAGTGTAACTGATAGATCTATGTAAATTTCTGCACTCATTAGCACACCTTAGTGCATGAAATCCTGAAAGTTTACGTTGGAGTGGGTTGGGTCAGTGTGTAACTATAGTAAACAATTTGACTTTACACATGATTGTGTTCATTACAGAGTATGCCGTTTTAACAAGATATATGCAGTTGTGTCTAGTTTTGAAGTCTGCACTTTTGTTATCAACATAGCTTATAATATTTTGTAATCAATCAGGCATGTCAACACACAATTCAAACTTGGTACCATTCAGAATAATTCCTTGATTATGATCAATCTCAAAGGGAGGTAATTGTGGTCTGAGTCTAGTGTTAAGGGATATTACAGCTGTGGCCATGGCAAGTAGGCAGAAGTCAATGAAAGTCGAGATTCTTAAGTTATGAATTTCTCAGTTTGTTGTTTTATTGATGAGCCCACATTATTGAAAGCTCCTATCCCCATAGCAATCATTTTGGCATTTGTGTGCATTTCCATTTTGTACATCTGTCAACTCTTTAATCTTTTGTGACTATATAATCAGTGGAAACATGAAAAAATGTGTTTTCTTAGTACTTTGTATTTTATATCTTGTGGAAACATGAAAAAATCCTTCCTTTTATTTTGTTAGGACTTTGTATTTTATATCCCGTGGAACAAATTCTTCCTCATGTTTTTGTATTTTATATCCTGTGGAAACATGAAATTAACATTCTTCCTTGTGTTTTCATAGGAGTTGTATTTCACTTTCTGTACTGTACAGTGAGCTGTATGATTGAGATAACCAATTCAGTGTTTTACATGTACTTTTTTGCTTGAACCTCTTGTCATTCAGGATCTATGATGGTATAGATACTAATCCATTTTGCATTTTGAAACGAATCTGGCCTGTCATTTATATGAAAGCCCTATCATGCTTGTTACAAGTTTTGTCTTAGATTGTCAAAGTGCCTAATCCCAGTCTAATCTATATGCTTTATGTTAGGTCCCGAGATATCTCAATGTCTTTCTTTTAAAGGCCTTTTGCCCATCAGTGTTTTGAATGATCAACTGTACCTTTGTAGCATTAGTTTCATGACTGCTACAAGTCTTTTGGTATTTAATAATTGTTTAAGTTTAGATCATTTTGTTCATTTTTCAAATAAATCATTCATTTTTAGGATAAACCTTAGAATATTGTATAATCACGCTGTTAAGAACAGAAAAAATTTGAGGTCAAGGTCATATATCAAACTGTTGTCATCTGTTTAAAAAGAGAAACTTGAAATAGTTTGGCATAACAAAGAACTTATTGTCAAGAAGGTAAGAGGTTTCTGTTTATCTCATACACTCATTTACAACCCTCCCCCCCCTCCTTCCCAGGATATGAGTCTGGCAATAGTTGGAAATTCCTCTTTTTGTCACCAGTATTCAGTGTCCAGGTTTCCTGGGGTTCTTTATTATTTTCTGTTGAAATAGGTGAGCTAGAAGGTCGGGGGTTAGAGTTAGAAGGTCAGGGGTTAGAGTTAGAAGGTCAGGGGTTAGAGTTACACTTACAGTTTATGGAGTATGATTAGAGGACACATTGTATCATAGTCAGATAGTTGAGGTCTTTGAATGAACTTGTTCATAATCTTTCAAGCATACAGTTTGTTCTCATAGAAGAGACTAGACACAGATGGTTAAACATTTACCAGTACATTAGTACTGGAATTTGTTAACAAGTCGATATTATACATGACATGATGATAGAGAGTTACCATTTAATTGTGGGGTGGGTGGGCTCAGACTTTTGAGGATTCAAATTTCTAGCTTCCAGACAGGTTGAAAAACAATACTCCTGCTCTGTTTTGTAGACAAAAAGAAATAAGTTTATCAATTATTCAAGTTGATAAAGAATTATCTTAAGATAAAAGAAAAAATATCGTGGTTGGAAAGAAAATTTGAGCTCCTCAGCAGAGATTAAATGGTTAGACCCATATTCTGTAACTTATTGGTGTGATGCAGACATCAACTTTAGTTCTTCCTCATTATTTTGGAATTAATGCATACTTTCTAACAGCCGTCTATTGAATTTGAAATTTTTAATTGCCTTCCTCTTGGCTTTAAGGTATTTAATTTTCATTCAGAAAAATTGATTTATCAGAATATAAATAATAGGTTCACTTGCATGCCCTCAATACTTTGGTTGCAAAGGGAGATTTTTCACCGTTTTTTAGTTCAATGGCATTTTTGCCAGAAAGTAGAAGAAGATAACTGGAACAATTGACAAACCTTCTGTTTTGAAAACAGAATGTATCATAGAGATCAGTCTGAAAGGAAAGGTTTCATGGAGTTAGCAATAATTACTTTGTCTATTTCAGTTGTGATGCATGAATTGAATATGAATGGACAAGTAGATTTTGATTTTGATTGGGTGTTTTATGTCACATCAACACATGTAGGTTGTTTAGTTACAAGGCAGTTGGAAATAAAGTGCCTTGCCAAAGATATACCAAAGTAGTGGACCCAGGCTGATCTGATGGTATGTTTAAGACCTGGAAACAGTTGATGGTTGAGAAATAAAATAATCTGTGAAATATATCAAGACTGTAGTGGAACAGTCTAATCAGTGTATTACCTGCATATGAGCAATCTCATTACTGTATTGCCTTCAGTGGAGCAATCTGATTATTGAAGTGTCTTCAGTGGAGCAGTCTAATTTCTGTATTGTCTTAAATGGAGCAGTCTGATTTCTGTATTTTCTTCAATGGAGCAGTCTGATTACTGTATTGTCTTCATTGTAGCAATCCAATCACTATTATTTGCAGTGGAGAAATCCAATTATTGTCAGTAGTGGAACAATCCAATTACTGTATTGTATGACAGAGGAGTAATCCATTTGCTGTATTGTCTGAAATCCAATTACTGTATTGTCTGACAGAGGAGTAATCCATTTAATGTATTGTCTGAAATCCAATTACTGTATTGTCTGACAGTGGAGTAATCCATTTACTCTATTCTCTGAAATCCAATTACTGTATTGTCCGACAGAGGAGTAATCCATTTACTATATTGTCTGAAATCCAATTACTGTATTGTCTGACAGAGGAGTAATTCATTTACTATATTGTCTGAAATCCAATTACTGTATTGTCTGACAGTGGAATAATCCATTTACTGTATTATCTCAAATCCAATTACTGTATTGTCTACAGATTAGTAATCCTAATACTGCCATGTCTGAGGTGAAGTAATCCAATAACTGTATTATCTGCAGTAGAACTCTTATATCACTGTACTGTTTGCAATGGAGCGATCATATGACTGTATTGTCTTCAGTGAAGTAATTCAATAATTGTATTATCTGCAGTAGAGTACTCTGATTACTGTATTGTCTTCAGTGGAGAAATCATATTATTGTATAGTCTGACAATGAAGTAATCTGATGACTGTATCATCTGTGGTGGATGTATCATATGACTGTAATGTTTGCAGTGGAACAATACAATCAGTGTTTTGTCTACAGTTGAGCAATCCAATCACTGTTTCATCAGTAGTTGTTTTTTTATACCCCTCATATTTGGAATCTCACTAATAAAAAGAAAATAGTAATTATTCATTGTCCTCTAGCTTTGTACAAGCAACATATTTTTTAAATTAAATATTAGGTACTTGAGAAAATTATAATTCATACTTTTACTAGAGTAATTGTAAACCCAGAAAAAATATTTAGTAAAAGGTTTATGATAGATTTAATTCATTATAGTAAAAAATATCATCATTTAAACTAAAATTATAAGTTTAATTCATTTGTGCTTCACATGTTTTATGGCATATCCTCCTCAGAGAGTGAAATACAGTGAAGTTGTCTGTGCTTGAGTTGAAACATAGTGAAATACAATGTAGTTACCTGTGATTTAGTTGAAACAAATAGTGAAATACAGTATAATTGTATGTGCTTTAGTTGAAACAGAGATTGAAATACAATGTAGTTGCAAGTGCTTTAGCTGAAACAGAGACTGAAATACAGTGAAGTTGCCAGTAATTTAGTTGAAACAGAGTGAAATACAATGTAGTTGGTTGTGATTTAGTTGAAACAGAGCGAGATACAATGTAGTTGCCTGTGATTTAGTTGAAACAGAGAGTGAACTACAACGTAGTTACCTGTGATTTAGTTGCAAAAGAGAGTGAAATTTAGTTGTAAGTACTTTAATTGAAACACATAGTTTAGAGATGACTGAAAATGTTCAGGAATCAGTTATCTATCAAAGGGGACTGGTATGCATTAAATAAAAACTGAACTTTCAATTTAGCCTGTTAAAAATGGAAGAAGATATTGAATATTTTCATGTTTTCCTGTCTTAAGCAAACTGATAGAATTGATATTTTGTCATATAGCTTTTAATTAATTTTTTATTCAGATGATGTAACTTAATGTGTTGTTTTTAATGGGAGTCTGTGGTTATATTTATCTGGAAGTTTCTGTTGAGTTTTTGATCTGAATCTTTCAAAAGGGGTTTTAATTGGGTTCATTTTTGCTCATTTTGCAAGAAATGATGTTAATGTAAACTTTTCATGGCACATATTTTCCATTTACAATTGGTTGTTATATTACCCAAAATAAAGTTGCTTGTAAAAATTAAGTGTTGAAAAATAATAAGTCATATCAGTGTCTGTTTTTCCAGTCTTCCATTCAAACCCAAACCTCCATCTCCAAAGCTGCAGCCATTACAAAGATCTCACAGTCTGGATCAGCTGAAGCCAGGAGATAAAGTTGCCACACCCCCAGGCTCTGCCTGTGGTCACCCCAATGCTGGGCAGGAGCTGTGTTACCTCTGTCATCAGCGATCACGACGGAATATCCCAGTGTCATTTGCCGAGGAGAAAAAGAGGCGGGATGAGGAGGAAGAAAAATTGGTACAACAGTATCAGGCTATGAAGGATGCAGAAGATATTCTAACAGAACAGGTGAATTGTAAATGCATTACAGTGTATTCTTTTTGTTGGAAATCATCTGTCCATCTGTCCATCCATCACACAATCTTGTGAATGCAATTGATCCTACAGTTTTTATTTCCCCACCATAAAAGGGGTAGTATATTTTATTATGATGTTATCCAGCAAGCCAACTGTCAATCTGATACCAGTTTTGTTTCTGCACATTAATTTGAGTCCTCTACCACTTGGTTGCCAAACCTTTTGGATGGCTTGCACTTGGCCTCATGAAGAAGCCGTTAAGTTTTGGTGTCAGAAGGTCAAAGGTAAATTTTACTGGCTGAAAGAATTAAAATATGGTTTCTGCACAAAAGCTTAAGTTCTCTATCATCTACACTTGCCAAACTTTGTGGATGGCTTACATGTTTGGCAATGAAGAATCCTGTTGATTCATCAAAGTTTGTGAATAACTTACACATTTGGTAAGAATGAAACTTATCGATTTTGGGGTCAAATGGTTAGAGGTCAAGGTTAAAATGATTAGAAGAAGAAAAATGTTTTTTGAATAAAATTTTAGTTCATTGACAAAGTTTATGGAAGGCTTGCACTTAAGGTATGGGAGAAGCTTATTTATTTTGTGGTCAAAAGATAAAAAATCAAGGTCATTATGGCTCGAAGAATAGAGGAGTTTGGACAATAACTTGTTCTAGAGTAAGTTCCTTGACCAAACTTTGTGGAAGGCTTGCACTTAAGGTAGTAAAGAAACCTGTAGATTCTGAGGCCAGTAAGAAAATAATGGTTTCTGCATGTTAAGTTTAGTTCAAGACCACACATCTTGACCAAAGGTTAAGGTTATTGAGCCTTCTTAAACAGTAATCTCCCATGCCAACCATACCATACTAGTGCCTTCATGGATGATGATTAAACATTCAGCATTTGTACAATGTGCAATTCATGGTACTCTTCTTAAAGGATTGTCATAAAACTTGTTGAGTGTTATGGCCATCACCAGAAGATGTGCATGTCTACAAATCAGTGTGCTTCCATATACATTTTTTTTGCCCTATTTGTCTTGCAACTGATTGCAGTGCATGCCAAATTTTTTAATGCAACTACTCTGACATTTTTGTCTGGATTTCTATGAAACTTGATAAATATTATCTAAAGATATGTTCTGCAAAGATTTACTTCTGAGAGTGACAGGTGCGTTGTGATTGTGTTCTGGAGAGGTTTATTTCTGAGAGTGACAGATGCATGGTGAATTTGTTCTGCAGAGGTTTGCTTCTGAGAGTGACAGGTGAATGGTGAATTTGTTTGCCTTTGCAACATGCACATTGGAATGAATGTTGGCATATCTCTGTGCTACTTTCATTGACTGAGACTGAAATATCTTTGCATATCATACTTGTGGACATTGCGCATGGTCTAAGCACACAGCTAACCAAAATGGCTGAACCCCTGTGCTTGACAAGTCAACATGAATTAGTCTAAAGTACACTATCTTTAGCAGTTAATAAAAGGAGGAAGGAAATTGCGAGAGTAGGCTTCTGAAAGTGCAATGAATGAATTACAGAATATATAAAAAGTAAATAAAAGTTATCAACTTGCTTGTTTACAGTTTACATTTGAGTCCAGGAAGTGAAAAATGACCAAGTGTAGCTAGCAGGTTTTTAATCAATGCACATCTGAAGTAAGTCCAAACTGTATACTCTATAACCCAAATTACAAGCATACACAAAAAATAAAGGGAAAAGTTCTTTTAACAATACCTAAGATATACAAGGTCTTTTTTAAATAGTAAGGATAACCAGTGAGCAAAACCTGGGAAATTCTATTTCCATAAAAGCTAAGCCTATGTGAAATACGAAACTGTAGACGGCTGCTGTATCAGCAAATTACTGTTTCTGTACTTTTTCTTAGAGTTATTGCCCTTTTTGACTTGGAGCTGGATTTGGTGCATGACTGAATTTTCCAAATGCACATAATTTCACAATTGTTAATGTGCCTCTGTGAAATTTTATAAATGTTTTGTTTATTGCTGTGTAATTTAGTAAATATTTTGGTTATTATCTGAAGATGTGCCTATGGTCAAATTACTGTGCTCTTGCACTTTTTGTTAGAGTTATTGCTTTTTTCTCTTGTGGCTGAACACAGTATATGACACCATTTTGTGAATTGGTACTTGTCTTGCAGTTTTATGTGGGTCAATGTTAGGCATGCTACTTAGTCTTGTCATCATCCGAAGATGAACATATTGGCAAATCACTGTGGTTCTCCCATTTTTGTAAATGCTGTTGTCCATTTTGTGCCCGTTTATGGCATTCTCCATCAGTCCATCTGTGTGTGCATGGATCTGTGCATCTGTCTGTTGAATAACAATATATTATCTGGTCCACAAGTTTGTAATAAATGGCTAGATTTTCATGATTACAGCGATGCCTCTACCTCAAGGTCAAGGTCACAGCAGGGGTAACATAATCATGCAACTGGTATCCTTGTTCAGAGTATAACTTTTTAACCAAAGAAGTAATTTTAATGAAACTTTTCCAAAACATATATATCATGACTATTCAATGTGTTGTGTACCATAGTGATTCTCCCTACCTCAAGGTCAAAGTTACAGCAAGGGAAAATGCAATTCTGGACTAGTTGGTTTGTTTCATATCAATAGCCATGTCCCCTGCCTCAAGATCAAGGTCATATGAAGGAAAATGTAATTCTGTGAGTCGTATAACTTTTGAAAGACAGAAGATATTTATTGAAGCTTTGCTAACATATATATCTTGACTAGCCATCTCCTTATCTAAAGGTCAAGGTTAATGCAAGGGAGTATGCAATTCTTTAATTGTATCCTTGTATGGAGTATAGCTTTTAACCAGCGAAGATATTTTAATGGAACATTGCCCAAGTATATATCATGACTAGACATTATGTCATGTACCATAACTATGCCCCTTAGTCAAGGTCACTGCAAGGGAAAATGTAATTCTGTGACTTATATCTTATCAGGATTAAACCTGATGACCTTGGATGTAGGAGAAATGGCAAAACATTATAAATGTATATACTAATTATTAATTAGAAAAAAATCATATACATCAGTTATAGTGTACATTCCATGTACACCATTATTATTACATTGTATATATTTGTATAGTAATTAATAGAGTTTAAATGTTAATTCCTTTTTCTCACAATGTAGTCATGTAACACTGTATAGTGCATATCTAGCACACAAACCCATAATGTTAGCATACAAATGCATATGTAGCACACAAACCCATATGTTATGCACAAACCCATATCCTAGTCCCCAAACCCATAATGTTAGCATACAAACATATGTATGTATACAAACCCATATGCAGTACACAAATCCATATATTGTGCACAAACGCATATGTAGCACACAAACCCATATGTTTTGCACAAATCCATATGTAAGCATACAAACATATGTTAGCATACAAACCCATATGTAACAAACAAACCCAATGTGGTACAAAAATCCATATAATATCAACGTTGTATCAATTTATAAATTGAAATTTATTTTTCTCATCAGGAAAAAAATCTGGCAATGAGACAAAACCTTCAGAAGATGGCTGCGTTTAATATAGGAGTGGCTGAAGCTCTTCATTCCAAAAAGCGCTCCAGAGATAAGGAATTTCATGTAAGGGGAGTTAATTAGTGCTGTAACAAGCACTCTTAAATGGGAATTTGAATTAGAAACTCAAGTACCATGTGTGCTTGCTAATAAGTTGGGTCGAACTACAAAAAACATAGATCCTTATGTGTCATTGCATAATGTGGTGGCAAATCAAGGTCTTTGTTGTTTGTTATACTGATTCCTCCTAACAAACTGCATAGACCCAGATCCGCAGAAGCATTATTCAATGATATTGTCTGGTTTTTATGTATATTTATTTAATTTTGAGTGCTTGACCTTTGTTGCTGATTGAGAATAGAGGTTTGGTGTGGACGTTCTTGTTTCTTGTTAGTTAGCTAGAAATAGGTTGTTTACTTGGGTTTGAGTTCCAAACCCAGCCTTGATTATGGCCTTAGGATATTCTAGAAAAGAATTTGTTTTCAGTTTGGATAGGTTTCCATTAAGATGAGTTTTTTTTTTTTAGAAAAGGTTATTGCATCATAGGTCAAGTGGGTGTGTGTATAAGGTTACTTACATCAGAATTATTTATTCCTATTTTAACGTATTAGCATTTTTTCTATTTCTAGTGGAATAGTCTTTTAGTTGTATTTTGTTATAATTTTAGAGGACTTATTTATTTAAATTATTCATAGGAATTACAATGTGCTCATTGACTTTAGGACTAAATCAATATTTTGGAATTATTGTGAATTCATCAGAATTATTTATTCCTATTTTAACGTATTAGCATTTTTCTATTTCTAGTGGAATAGTCTTTTAGTTGTATTTTGTTATAATTTTAGAGGACTTATTTATTTAAATTATTCATAGGAATTACAATGTGCTCATTGACTTTAGGACTAAATCAATATTTTGGAATTATTGTGAATTCATTCAAGGACATTATGGATTATATGATTGAGATACATGAAAACTATTAGTACATTAGTACATTCAAGGCTATTGGCGCATAAGTACATTCAAGATTGGAGTTCATTTGGAACACCACTGGAATTCATTCAGAACAGTCTATATTTTTGGACTTGTGATAGAACTTTTGGGATCATTTGGGATTCAATTCACAATACCATACGTTTCTTTTAAATTGTCACTTTTGTATTATTGGTCAATAAATTATTTGTTGAATTTTCCTTAAATTGTTGGTTGCACTGTTTTCTGTTACTTTAAGACCATAGAGTTGTAACACTAGGTCTTGGTTTGTGCAGTTTACAGATGGATCTCTCGTATGCATGAGTATATATGTTGTTATTCATCAATTTTCCTTTAAGAAACATGTGACATTATTCCATTGAAGTAAGACTTTATTGAAAGTAACACAAGTGACTCGTATCTTTGTATACATATACAAAACTTGCACACTTGACTTTTATCAAAGTGAGAAAACTTTCATATGACTTATTTTTGATTGACACATAAATTTCAAGTTATATTATGTGTAGCTTAATAAAAGTGGTATCAATGTGAAGTTTAAATGTTTTACTTTCCAAGTTTTGTCAATGTTGGTTTTGAGTCCTCAAGGCCAAGTTTAGTCTGCGATTTTGAATATTATCCTAAATATGGTGCCTGTTGCAGATGAAAGAAAATTGAATTGAGGTTTGCAGATGTAGTTGCAAATGATATGGATATATTTATTTGGTTTATCAAGTAATGTCAGGCCCAATCTAATGTGTATATTGGCTTCATTTTAATTTAACATTTTTTTGCAAGTTTTTGTTCAAATGTCAGAGCATTTTGTAATGACTGATTTGTGTTTGAGCTGTTAGAGACCATTTGGATGATACTAAAACCAAACAAAATGTTTTGGGAATTGGATGATTCAGTCTTTAATGAGCAGTCACTTCAGATAAAAAGGAAAGGTGGCATGCTCAAGTCCTAAAATACTTGCTATCATTCACCTGTTCATTTTTGTTGCCAATACTAATATGTTACATTAATAATATTTCTTCTTACAGAAATCTTACATTTTTCAACGAAGGCCCCTTACACCACCCAGGTTCCGCAAACAAGAAGAATATTCAGGAGATCTGGCAAAACAAGTAAGATCAGAATCCAAAATTCAACTCTTCACTTTATTTTCAAAGTGTTAATGCTGTGTGATTGATAGAAAGTTAATGTAATGCATATCTAATTTGAATCTCTGAAAATTATGGTTCATTTTATAATCAAGTAATATTTAATTATTATCTGTGCTAACTTAAGCAATATTGTCTGTGAAAAGTTGCCTTCCTTTTATGTCCTTACTTCCATTCAAGATGGTACCATATATACTTGCTTATAAGTCAGGTCTAACTTCAAACAACATAGACCAATATGCTGTCACATAATGTGCTGGAACATTGTGTATATTTGTTTGTTTGTTCTACTGATTACTCCAAACAAATTTCATAGATCCAGATTTGCCAATTCAATACAGAACTGCAGATCTAGGTCTGTGTAGTTTGCATTTGAACCTGATTTATAAGCATGGTATATGTAGATACAGTATATATAATCCATATGATGAATTTGTTTGGATCCCAGCACTGTCCACACATCTGCTTAGATGTACATGGTATAATTTAGAATTATTCCATTTTATTTTAATCCTACATGTATTACATTGACATGTCATAAGTCATGACCAGTAAATTATGGAACCTTTTATAGTTATATGGTTCATGACTTGCAGTGATGATAATGTGAACTTGCTGTCATTGTTCCTGCAGGTGAAGGAGAAGGATGATTTGAGGAGGAAGAAGAAGTCAGATGATGAGTTCCTGGAAAGATTGGAGCAGGTGCAGTTAGCAGAGGAGTAAGTGTCATTCAGTTTATGTATGTCTGCCATAAGGTGGAGCATATTTTATGTTTTAATGTTGCCTGTCTGTGCATATGTCTGTCCATCTCTTTGTCTATTCATCCATCTGTTACCAATCTTGTTTCTGCAAAATAACTAGACTAGTCTATTATTTACAGTTATAAATTATAGATGGACTAAGGAAGAAACCTATTGATTTTATGGTCTCAAGGTCAATATCCAAGTCATTGCAAGTGAAAGGAGAAAATGGTTTGAACACAATAACGCAGGTTTTCTGTCATCAGCATTTATCAAACATTTTGGATTGCTATGGCTAACATATGGGGAAAGGTAGAATTCTCTTGATTTTGAGGTCTAAAGGTCAGTGGTTAAAATTCCTGTAACTGAAAGAAAGCAAGTGATTTATGTACAATAACTCCAGTTCTTCCTGATCTACATTTACCTAACATTGTGGATGACATGCACTCGGAGCAAAGTTAAACCTTACTGATTTTGTGGTGACAGGTAAAACATCAGGGTGACTATAACTGAAAGAAGATTTTTTCTTCTGTATATTCACTTGAGTTCCCCACGATTCACATTTACCAAACCCTGTGGATGGTTTGTGTTTGGGATAAGAAAGAATCCTATTGATTATAGGTTTTAAAAGTCAAAAGTATAGGTCACTAGGACTGGAAGAAGAAAATTTGTTTTTGCACAACAATATTAGTTTTACATCACAAACTGAGACGAAATTCTGTGGATAGCTTCCACATATGGTAAAGAAGAAGCCTATCAATTTTGGGTGAAAAGATCAGAGATCAAGGTCACTGTGACTGAAAGAAAAAAAAATGGTTTCTGCAGAAAAATTATTAATCAGTTATGTACCTTCACCAAAGTTTGTGGATGAGGTACACATTTGGTAAGAATGAATCCAATTGACTGTGGGGTCAACAGGTCAGAGGTCAGGGTCACTATGACTACTAGAAGAAAAATGTTTTTAAGAAAATAATTTGAGTTCTAGACCACATATATTTACCAATG
Organism: Megalonaias nervosa; assembly: GCA_016617855.1. Lineage (NCBI taxonomy): Eukaryota > Metazoa > Mollusca > Bivalvia > Unionida > Unionidae > Megalonaias > Megalonaias nervosa. The sequence goes on along the minus strand of JAECUM010000859.1, from coordinate 39,464 downwards.
CTTGTAGAGGTCTTGCAATTAAGGTATGGAACATGCCTATTGATTTTGTGGTCAAAAGGACAAAGATCAAGGTCACTGTGGCTTGAAGAAAACGGGGCTTTTGAAAATAACATTTTGATCTAGAATAACTTCCTTGATCAAACTTTGTGGATTGCTTGCACTTGGGTAATAATGAAAGCTATCGATTCTAAGTTCTAAAGGTCAGAAGTCATGGTCAGTCTAATAAGAAAAGGATGATTCTGCACATTTAAATTTAGTTCAAGACTTCATACCTTGACCATAGTTTGACATCATTGAACCCCATTAGTAAATAATCTCCATAGTTAACCATTCCCTACTGGTGCCATTAGTGATGACTATCAAACATGCGATGGGCATATAACGTGTCATTCACAGTACTCTTGTTACTTTATGCTTTCAAAATGGCTACAGTATGTTTGTTCCAAGAATTGACAAGTAGCCAGAACTGAGATAACCATCAATATTCATTATCATATCATTTTCTGTAAAACTGGTGTTTTTCTCATTAAATTTTTCACAGATGCATTTTTGAGTTAAAGTGAAAATTTAGCCCATTTTGAATGAGCAATAATGAAGTTATTGCACACTGAATTTATACCTGATATATACTGCAGACTGTTCAGGTGTCTAACCACAAAAATTCTTTTAGTTTGTTATGTGAAGCTCAACAATTGTCATTGTTTAATGTACGTCATGTTGCCTGAGAAAAGATTGGCTAGTGGTTCACTGGAATTTTGAATAAAGAACAAAAATAACTGACAGCTGGTGGTAGATAGGTGGAGTTAGTGTATTTGTCAGTTACTGACAGCTAATGGTAGATAAGTGGAACTCAGAGATGCATCAGTTGACTGGCAGCTGGAAGTAGGTGGAGTTTGTGGTTTTTCAGACTGATAGCTGGTGGTAGGTAAGTGAATTCAGGGATATGCCATTTGACTGGTAGCTGGTGGAGATTGGATATTCATCATTTGAATGACAGCTGATGGTAGTTGGGGGGAAGTTTGAGATTCATGAGTTGACAGGCAGCTAGTGATAGGTGGAGTTTCAGGATTTTTAGACTGGTAGATAGGTGGTGTTTGGGGATATGTCAGTTTATGGGCAGCTGGTGGTAGATAGGTGGAATTTGGGAATATGTCAGTTTATGGGCAGCTGGTGGTAGATAGGTGGAATTTGGAGATATGTTAGTTGGCTGGTAGATAGGTAGGGTTTGGAGATTCAGTTGTGACAGGCTAAAAATGCTGATGATACTGAGAAAATTAGGATGCATTTTAATATGGAATTAATTGTCTCTTTAACACCAGAATAAGCAGAAAGACTTTAATAATTTTAAATTTATAACTATTAAAGAACTTAAAAGATGCAAATAAATCTGAACTTTTTATATTTTTTTTGTATCAGGCACATAAATTGTTAAAATTTGATGAGTCTTAATGATTAGGAATACATCATAAAGCATGTCATATTTGACAGATTGTACAATATCCTTAGATATCACCATACATTCAGTGTCCTTTCTTGATTTTTGTAACTTGGTCACTTATAAAGAACACTATTTGAGTAAAAGAGCACATGTTATATCCAGCTGGAAGATACAGTCTATACAAAATTATAGTGGCTGCTATTTCTCTTGCAGCCTGGCCGCCCAGAGAGAGCAGTACCTAAGGGAGCAGGCAGAGGACATGGACAAGTACAAACAGGCACTAGAGGCCCAGGTTTGTATACAATATTTAGTATATGTCTTACTTGTGTAGCCAGTAATCTACTGAAAGGTCTTTGTGTTATAAAGTGTTTTACTTGCTAATTATTTATTGTTTTATGTTTGCTGTGTGGTTGCTGTTCCATTCATTAACTCTTAGGATCCTATATTGCTGTCATTATTAAAAGATATAGGCTTTAATTGGATTCCACTGAAGTCGGAAAATATTAATGTAAATATAGAATATAACAGTATTGAATTGCATATCAGCCTCTTTTCTGCAGAAAATAAACTTTTTCTTCACATCAGTCAGTTTGTTTACAAATTCCAGACAGTGCTTTCTTGTTTATATGGGTGAAACATACAAAGAAATTAATAATGTTCTTTGAGTTCCTGACCTCGTCATTTGAGATAACAGGGCCTGTATGTGGGGCAAAAAGTTATTGTAAACAAAATTGTTGACTTATTTTGTGAATTACAGTTGTGAACTAACCACATTTTAAAAATTTTTTTTAAACAGAAGCTAACTCTAATCCTAATCTCAAGTTTAAAGTCTTTGATAAGAATTCATCAATCAGACAGCTTAATTAGATTGTAGAAATCCATGAAGGAAAGTAACTTACAAGAACAAACTCTAGTTTTAAAATTTAATGGATTTGATGATTTGCTACCCTTATTTGAAAGTAAAGACAGGTCTTGTCTTTTAAGTATGAACAGAATTTCATAATCACTAATATTTTGTGGGCAGAATACTGTTAACTTTGCTATGAAGCACTCATCCAATAAGCATACTACCTTAGCCATATGTATTGATCCTTACATGTATCTAACCTGACAAGATTGACATCTCACTGTGGCACATTGGCTTTGAATAACCTTTATAATGCAGTGTTTCTAACCTGACAAGACTGGTATCACACTGTGTCACATAAGCAAGGAACAGCCATTGGAACACATCAGCTTGCTGATATTGACAAGATTAAGATGGGTATGGAAGGGCATAAAAGATTGATACATCATATGGCTTTGATGAGAGTGTAATTATAAAGTTAACAATATTCCTGTCATTTTCTTATTGCTCTTCATTCTTGTACTGCACTTGCTTACTTACTTTATTAATTGCATTTTTTATTCTTCTTGATTGTTGTGTATGTTTTTGTTTAATGCCAAATATAAACATATGCAGAGGCAGTCAAAAGCTCATTGTCAGTTCAGAAACTTTATAACTATTCAGTACATTCCATTTTTTGCATTTAAACACCATGACTTCTGTTGGAAATGCTTTTATTTTTGACAGATGAAACTTAATAGACCCTTTTTAGCTCTGATGGTCATAGACCAGAAAAACTTACAGGATGGCTGTTGTCCGTCATCTGTCATCTGTAATCCAGCATCCATTGTTTGTTATCTGTCCAGCCATTAGCACAAGTTTGTTCTTGCTTCTCCTCCTAAACTACTTGGAGCATTGCCTTGAAACTTTACACATACACCTATCCTATTGTCTAGTTGGTCATAAATGAAAATGGTGCTGCTCAGAAACCCCAGTAGAGCCAACACAGCAGCCATCATTAAAAGCATGTCTTCATTACTCATCCAGAATAGAAAGTCATATTGATATGGAGTTTTTTCACAGGAAGACTTCTTATTATGTCTAATTGGTCCTTAAAGAAAATTGTTAAACTTGAACACCCAATATGGCTACCACTGCAAAATCTTGTTAATGCTACTCATCATGAATAGATGGACATATCAACATTGTGTATTTCCTACAAGACTCCTTGTGGTGTATAGTAAGTTCTAAATGAAAATGGTTCCAGTCTGATTTCCAATATGGCTTCCTACTGCAATCGTGTTGAAAATATTGTCAAGATGGCCGCTATCGCTTAACCAGCTTGAGGCAGATGTCCCGGATTTTTGTGCCGTTCTTCATGATATATGCGCTTGTTGTCTGTCTTCGTCTGCGTTATTGTGTTCATCATGCGCTGGCTGTTCTATTTGAATGTGTTTCTTCATCTTCTTGTATTGGAAACAAGAAAAATTAGACTTTTTCTCAGCTGTCTTGCTCCACTGTTACAACTTCCTTTGTTATTGAACAAACCGCCATCACATGATACTCGCCAGTCCACTTGTTTATGCTATGATGGACCCTCATTAATTGCGTTAAATGACCACTCCTTGTCTCTCCACACTACATTGTGCACTAGACTAAACGATCTGGGACTACATTCATCATTCCATAACTGTAAACGGAAGTGAAAAAAGATGCGTTGTTTCAAAGCTGGCCGGCGTAGAACAGGTAGAAGAATTCCAGTTATCTCCCTTTCGCCCTTTCCGGCACAGAAATTTAAAAATTCGGCCATTAATTTAGACAACCTAATTCAAATCCCAATTAAATCGTCAACCTTTGTGTCAACTATCGAAGAGATACCACTGCGCATCGCATTATTCAATGCCCAATCAGTAGGACCATTGGAAAAGCGCACAGAAATAGTTAATTTTATCAACGATCAGAATATTGACGTCATTTTCCTGACAGAAACATGGCTAAAAACATCAGGCGATGAACCCAAGTGCGCGGATCTAACACCCACCGGTTACTCCATCAAGTCGTTCCCCCGCCACTTTCGCGGAGGTGGAATTGCTGTCATCGCAAAGAACTCCATGATCAACTGTCTTAACTACACTACAACCTTCAATTTCTACCACACATCGTTTGAACTAGTCCAAACTACACTCACATTGGAACAAAGGTCAGTCCATTTTTTCTGCCTCTACTGCCCTCCTCCTAGTAGAAAAAACAAGCTGACAGAATCTCTCTTTTTGGAGCAGTTTCCGAATCACCTGGAGTATGGAAATTGGATAGGTGGCAACCTGATTATTCTTGGAGATTTCAACTTTCACTTTGACTGTCCTGGAAACCCATGCACATCAAAACTCCTAGATTCCATTCACGGTTTCAACCTCAAACAGTCAGTTAGCCAACCCACCCATAAATATGGTCACATTTTAGACTGGATTCTTTACAGACCTGATGATAATATTCTACAGTCCTCCCTGGTGTCCCACGAACTTTCATCAGATCACCTCTGCATTATATGCCATCTTGATGTATCAGTCCCTAACCCTCCACCTTTATTTGCTACTAAGAGAAACCTCCATATGATAAACAGAACCCAACTAATGCACGACATCCAAGCAAACCTAACAACTAGCTTACCTCCTACAGCAGAACAACTCGATAACTGCCTGCGTTCATTGCTTGACAAACATGCCCCAGCAACCAAGTGCAGAGTAGCAATTCAAAAGTGTTCTCCATGGTATAGCAGTGTTAGGGACCAGCTTCGCACTGCTAAAAGAGACCGCCATAAAGCTGAGAGGCTTTGGCTTTCCACCAGACTCACTATTCATAAGCAAATCTATGATGCTGCTAAGAAGAATGTCACAAACATAGTCCATGCAGCGAAATCAGCCCACTTCAGTACTAAGATCACGGAGAGTTCCAGCTGCAAAGAGCTATTTGAGATTACTAACAAGCTAATGTCAGGAACAAATGTACACCACTTCCAGCTACCTTCTCTCTAGTCGACCTTTCCAGACCTGTTTGCAAATTTCTTCCGTGACAAAATACAAACCATCAGAGATAAACTTGACAACACAATTTCAATTGACTCATCGTCACCATACAGTTGTGATACAGAATTTCAGCGGCAACTGTTAGCAGCATTTGAACCTGTCTCTATGGATTTAGTACGTACAATCGTGATGAAGAGTGCACCAAAGTCATGCGAATTTGATCCAATTCCAACATCACTGCTGCTTGAGTGCTTAGATCCAATATTGCCTTCACTAACTGATGTTATTAATACCTCTCTCTCATTTGGGGAATTCCCATCATTTTACAAAACTGCCATTCTAAAGCCTCTGCTGAAGAAACCAACACTCGACCATAATGATTTAACGAACTACCGCCCAGTTTATAATCTCCCATTCATGTAAAAAATCTTAGAAAAAGTTGTTCTATCCCAACTTGTATCTCATCTGAATTCAAACAGTCTTTTTGGCAATGTGCAGTCTGCATATCGCCCTTGCCACAGTACTGAAACTACTCTTCTGAAAGTAGTCAATGACCTTCTCTCTGCTTTGGATAGCGGAAAGATTACAGTCCTCACTCTCCTTGACTTGTCTGCAGCATTTGACACTATAGACCATGATATATTACTTCACCGTCTCCAGCATGTATTTGGTATTCATGATACGGCCTTACTATGGTTCAAGTCCTACTTGGTCAACAGGACACAAATTGTGTCCGCAAATGGAAAACACTCCAGCCCAGTTGATCTATGCTGTGGTGTTCCACAGGGGTCTGTTCTTGGACCTGTTCTCTTCATTCTATACACTCAGCCACTCTCAAGTGTCATAGACCATCATCCAGTGTCTCACCAATTGTATGCTGATGACACCCAAATATACAAATCTAGCCATCCAGCTGAAGTTGAAGCTACCATCCAAGGCGTAGAGAGGTGTATTTCCGATGTGAAATCATGGATGACATGTAACAAGCTGCAGATGAATGATGATAAAACTGAAGCCATCCTGATTACAACACAAAGACTTTCTCATTCACATCCTTTACCTCAGACAATAAATATCAGCAACACCATTAAATTCACACAGTCAGTACGAAACCTCGGTGTTACTCTTGACAGTACTCTCTCACTGCACCAACATGTCATGAACATATGCAAGGTTGCATATCTTGAGCTGAGATGCATCAGCTCCATTCGCAAGTATCTTTCAGTTGATGCCACTAAAACACTTGTGTGTTCCTTAGTACTTTCAAGACTGGACTATTGTAACTCAATTCTGTCTGGTTCGTCTCAATATCTACTTCAGAAACTTCAAAAAGTTCAAAATACAGCTGCTCGGATCATCCTTAGAGTACCACGATCAGAGCACGCCTCTCCCCTGCTCTGTACCCTACACTGGCTATCCATACAATCCAGAATTAAACACAAAATTTGTTCTCTGTGTTACGTTTCACTGACAGGCTCCAGTCCAACATACCTATATGACCTCACCCATGTGTGCACACCAGCAAGATACCTACGCTCCTCTTCTGACACTCGTATTCTCATTAATCCCACTATGAAAATGAAATCATATGGACAACGCTCTTTTGCATACCAGGGCCCAGCATCGTGGAACGAATTGCCCACTGCACTTAGACACAAAGACACAGTGATCTCATTCAAGAGCGCTCTTAAAACTCACCTATTTCAGCTGCAAGAACAGACTTAAAGACCTAATAATGTATCCTTACCTTAAATATTTACAGCATGTTTTCTGTTTCTGATTTCGTGGCGTTTGTTTTTATTTTTGTAATCATAGCATTATATATGTTTTTTAAATGTTGTCAAATGTTATAAAGCGCTTAGAGCTTCTAAAGATTAGGCGCTATACAAAGTCCTCATTATTATTATTATTGTTATGACTAGTCATACATGCATGGAGTTTTCACCAGAAGACCTCTTATGATGCCTAGTTAGTCTAAATGAAAATGGTGCCATGTAGACTTCTGCAGTGGCCATCTTGAAAATTTTTCTATCACTGCTTGGTGTGAATAGATGGTTGTACCAACATGAGGTTTCCAGGAAAAGATTTTTATGATGTCTTATTGATTCAGAATGAAAATAGTGCTGATCTGACATTCAGTATGGTTACCACAGCAGCCATCTTGAGAATCTTCTTCTTGGTGCTCCTATGGAAAGTCCTATCAAAATGGGGTTTTCACTTGAAGACTTCTTATGAAGTCTAGTTGATCTTAAATAAAAATTGTGCCATGCTGATATCCAGTATGGCTGCCACAGTGGTATCTCAAAAATCTTATAGCCACTCCACTTAGATGGAAATTCATATCAACATTGGGTTTTCACCACAATACTTATACTGTATGGTTGGCACTAAATGAAAATGAAAAGGGTGCCAATCTGACATCCTAAATGGCCACAATGGCTGCCAACTTGCAAATCGTGTTATTATTACACCTCCCAGATAAAAAGTCATATTGATATGAGGTTCATACTGAATATTTCTTAGGGTGTCTGGTTGATCCTGGCAGAAAATTATTGTGATCTGACATCCAGTATGGACACAATGGTTGTCATCTTCAAGACCTTGTTATTCTTACTTCTCCAGAATTGTCATAATGACCATGGGATTTTCACCAAGACTTTTTATTATATCTAGTTGGCCCTAAATGAAAATGGTGCCATGCAGGCATCCAGTATGGCTGCCACAGTGAACATATTGAAATCTTGCTACTAGGTCTCCTGAATTAATGGTCATATTGGCATGGATCTACATTCATCAAAAGTCTTCTAATGGTGTCTAGTTTCTCCTAAATGAAAATGCTGCAGATTTTACATCTAGTATGGCTGCCGCATTGACCAGTTTGAAAACCCCTTTGCTCAAGAACATCAGAGATGGTTTCAGCACTCAACAGTTACAAATAAGAAATGGTGTTATCTTGAATTAGTGTGTCCCTTTAACAGACACTTATTTTTAAAAAGAGTTGTACTAATTTTAAAAATAGAACCGGAGAAAATTTGCTGATTGCATTTTGCATCATGAATTAACAATTTGCTTTTGATTGCATATATCTCTACTTTTAGTTCAAAGCATGCTTATACATGTATTTTTCTTCCATACTAATGCCTTTTTTTCTTTCTACCACCATCTATTGCTGTGTGAAATAGAGACTTATTAAAGCCAAATATGATATGTTTGCTGAATACCAATTGCAATCCCAGATGCCCACACGATTACCCATAATTCCCATCTCCACTGTTGTGCAGCCATTTGGTGACTTGAAGTTGCAAAGATTAAATGAGAATCTTAAATCCATTCAAGGAAGGGTATTATTATTTTATTGCATTTTGTTTTCACTGCTGTCCTTATGGTATGGGCCAATGCTTCTGTCAACAATTAACATTTTTTGCATGTTTAAAAAAATAAAAATAAATGGAGGTATTTTTTGAAACTTTGTAAGGGTGTTCCTTCAGACATCACATAGCGATATGACTGAAAAATTGTTAAAGCTACATTAAAAATCTAAATCACACACACACACACACACACACACACACACACTCCTTCCATTTTTCTGTACCCCACTTTCTGAGTGTTGATCATAGTGATGTATACTTGCATTTTCTTGGTATTCATTTCTAAAGTATTCTCTGTGGAACTTAAGGACTTTTAACAAATCTTAATCTAGAAGTTATGGAACTTACAGTTGTCATTTTTATCTTGAATCCAGGCAGTTGACTACAGACAGTTGACATAAATTATGTGTAATATCCAACACATACTATTTATTTTTTGTCTTTATAAATTTGCTATATTTGCTGTAGTTTGTTGTAAAAAATGTTGGCAAAATTAGAAGCATTTGCATGGTAAATACAAACAAAAAATGGGAAAGAATACTGTTCCCTGCCTCTAAACTTCAACTACACATGTAAGAGTTACCTGGTATTAGAGTCCTTATTTTCTGTTTTATATATATATATATATATATATATATATATATATATATATATATATATATATATATATATATATATATATAGCACTGTCCTCTGTTTTTCAAATATAGATCTTAATATATATCTTGGAGGCATAGAAAACCACAAGACTGTATGCTAAGTTCCTACATTTGCTGGAACACAAGAGAGAATAAAGGCCCCAGTAAAGTGCAAGAACTCAGTTTTTTCCATGTGTTCTGGAAAATGGTTAACATCTGAGCTTGTTATTTGTATGCTCAATCACAGAACAAATAAATTATTTACATATCACCCACAATTTAAAGATTTATAATAAACTGTAATAAGTGTTTCTTAAATGCTTGTTACTGCAATATATTAGAATAGCTAGTATGATTAACACATCAGCTTGTTTACTGTAGCTGTATCATGTAAAAATGTCCATTCATTTACAATTTTTCAACTTCAGTTATTTAATCATTTATTTTTTTAAACTATTGCAGTTGCTGACATTATCTTTCCATCATAATTAATGACTGAAAGACAATGATTTTAGTTACAAAAAATGTTTTTAAAAAATTACAAACCAGATTGTTCTAAATCCAAAGTATGGCTTGATGCTGTAGAAATTTATATTGTTTGTTTTTATTTGTAGTTCTTATCTAATTTAGAAATACATTATAACAGTTTAATGCTTTTCCTAGCTGCGTTTCAAACCTCTGCAAGTTCCACCCCGTGAGCCAGACAATGAGGTCTTTGGGAAGAATGATATGACCAATGAAAAAATGGCAGAGCGCAGAAGGCGAGCATACGATTTATTCCAAGAGCAGCAGGACCTGGTAGCACATAAGAAAAGGGAGGCAATCTTAAAGCGACTTGCAGAACAGAGAGAAGAAGAGGATGTACTGGATCAAACAAAGAAAGAGTATGTGTGACATTAACTTTTAGCACATTTTCAGACAAAACTCTTATGATCTTTAGCTGGTTCAGAGATGGAAATGGTCCCAATCTAACCTCCAATATGGCCACCACAGTGAAAATCTTATTGCTACTCATCCTGAATGGTCATATCAAAATGGGGCTTTATGTAATTGGTCCTAAGTGAAAATGGTATCATTTCATCCCCCAACATGGGGCAAACTGCTTTGTCCCACTGTAGAAAGAACATAGAAAGGGAGGCTACCCCTGATCTTGGACTAACTTGCCTGATGCTAAAACAGTATAATCTTGGTTCTGCTTGTAAAAGATTTCATCATTCATTCATTGTCATCACAACGCTTCTAAACTATATGGATAAAAGTGATGAAACTTGGCAAACACATTTAAATAGAGGTCTTATTGGTCTTAATTGAAACTGGCACCCTTCAGAAGTCAATTATGGCCACCACAGAGGTCATCTTGAAGATCTTTTTAAGCTTAATAGAAATCATATCAACATGGAGCTATCATAAAATGAACATATTAATGATATGAAGTTTGTTTTAAATCAGAATGGTTCCAGTCTGACCTCCAGTATGGCCACCACAATAGCCTTCATGAAAATCTTGTTATTGCTACTCATCCAGAACAGAGGTGATATTGAAATGTTTTTTGTTGTTGATAAAACACATTTTATTATATTTAATTAGTCCTAAATGAAAATGGTATCAATTTGACCTTCAACTTGGCCACCTTGGCACCCACCTTGAAAATCTTATCATTACTCCTGAATGGATGATAATGTTGACATGTGATTTTCATGAAAACACTTTTTATATAATTTGTCCTACATGAAAATGTTGCTGTTCTAATTTCCAACATGGCTACCATAGCAGCCATCTTTGAGATCTTGTTTTCACTATTCTCTTTAAATGGAATGCCATATTGACATGAAGTTTTCAAGAAAACACTTGTTGAAATACAAAGAAGGAGGCTAAAATGACCTATGAAATGGCTGACATAGTAGCCATCTTGAAAATATTGCTATCAATACTCCTTCTGAATTGATTGTTATATTGACATGGGGTTTTCACACTAAAACATTTTTATGCTATAGTGTGTAGTAGGTCATAAATAAAAATTGTGCCCATTTGACCTCCAACATGGTGAATGCATTTGTCCATCTTGAAAATCTTGTTATAGTTACTTTTATTGAAAACATAGTTGTATTGACATCAGATTTTTACTGTATCACTGACTTCATTATGTGGTTTGTATTAGTTGAAAATGGTTGTTGATCATGTAACCTCCAACTTGCTTGTTGTAGTGGACATTTTGAAAATGGTGTTTTTTTATTGCTACCTCTTCTGAAGAGTTGATTGTCAAGGAATTTTCACTGAAGGACTTATGACAAGAAAATTGGTTCTAAATGAAAATGATGAAGATCATGCCTCTGTCATATATACTAATAAATTTTAAGCAGCTTTTATTTGGCTTCATTTCAGTAAACAGGTTGCCATGAGTATCATGACATTGATTTCAGGATCAAAGGTCATCAATTGAGTTTTTATCTGCCATGGCAAAATGCACATTATAACAGAAGTATGAATGGAATTTTATCAAACCAGGCATGTAGGTATGTCTGAAGATTGGCTTGAATGAATGCAAGTTCAGTAATCCTAACATGGACTAGTTTATCCAGAATGGTTTGTGATTGTAGTTCAAACCTGTAGCAATTATGGCAGTTAGGATTGGAAAAAACACCGCACTATTTATCCCCCACCATAGCCAGTTGTGACTCAACAAAAAAAAAAATACAGCAATATTATCTGCCTCCCACCATGGCCAGTTATGAGTGAAAAATCCCCCTGTAATATTAATCCCCTACCATGGCCAGTTTTGACTGAGGAAACCCCCATCCAATATTAATCCCTCACCATGGCCAGTTAGGACTGAAAAAAAAAAATGCCAGAAATATTAATCCCCCACAATGGCTAGTTGTGACTGAAAACAATCCAGAAATAGTTATCCCTTATCATGGACAGTTAGGTCTGAAAACAAAAGCAATACTTATCCCCCATTGTGGCTAGTTATGACTGGAATCATGGCCAGTTGTGACAGTAAAAAAACCCAGCAGTATTAATCCCCAATCATGGCCAGTTATGACTGAAAAAAAACAGCAAAAGATACAGATGCATTTGTGAGTGACAAATAAAGCTTCTGATTTCTTGCTTCCAAAACAAGAAGTATGATATAAAGAGTTTATCAAAATGCAGGTGCCATATTATTTTCATTGTTTTTTTTCTTAAATTCCATATTCATCAGAATATGGAAAAATTTGCCGGGGTTATTTTTAAGCCAATCACATTTCAATAAGTATTTACAAATGTGGATAAATGTCAGTATCTAGGTTGATTAAAAATCATTGGCATACAAATAAAAGATGCACTTTCCAAATTATAAATGGCATCAACTTTAATTGATTATTAACAAAGGATAGCTGATACAAAATGACTGCCACAGTAGGTTTGTAGTCTTAAAAATCAGTAGTATTTCATAAAGACATTAGGAATTACTTTGCACTTATATTAAAATGTCTTCTTTTTTCTTTCAGTGTACTTGAGGATAGGGCAGCCAGATACTCAAGACGGCTTGATGCAAGAAAGCGTCTTGAAAATGAGTGGTCACAGGCTGCATTGTACCGACAGAATCGTGAAATGGAAGAAAGAATCCGAGCTATGAGCCCAGGAATTTTACTGCATGAGCAGTGTGATAAATACCATCGCTGTCGACAGTGTCAACGAAAAATAAACAACTGTGGAGAGTCTAACATCTGGAGTGAATCTAGATATATACCAGGGTCCCGTTTAATGGTGTGAATAAAAATAGTCAAGGATGAAAATTTGAATGTGCATAGTCTGTCTTTCACACCTACCCTGCATTCAGTATGGAAACAAGTTTGATATTTTTCAAGTCAACATATTTTTCTGATCTGACAATCTAATTTATTTTTATGCATGTTATGTTTTGAAGTGTTTCAGGTTTAGACATATATATCATAATTTTTCAACTTACCTTTTTTCAAGTTCTATTTATAGAGGAAGTGAAACATCTTACACACATTTGTAGATGTCATACAGATACTGCCAGCATAATTTCATGTTTTCAACAGAAAATATTTCAAAAATGTTACAATTCCTAAGATGTATTTTAGTTCATCAACAAATTCCATGAAGATTAATGTTATTAAAAGCATAAAAGTGTGATATTAGAGGGAACTTTGATCTCTTTACTATTATGTGCTGCTGTCGGTTATGAATTTACGTGAAGAATTCCCATCATGACTATACCAGTATATGAATTTATGTCTGGAATTTACATCTTGACTCTACTAACATATAAATCTACATCCAGAATTTCCATCTTGAACCTACCAGTATATGAATTTACATCTGGAATTTACCCCCTTGACATTACCAGTCAGTGAATTTACATCAGGAATTTCCCCCATGACCCTTCCAGTATATGAATTTACAACTGGAATTTCCATCTTGACATTACAAGTCAATGAATTTACATCAGGAATTTCCCTCTTGACCCTTCCAGTATTACTGTTTGAATCTGACTCTTTGCAATGTTGTTGCTTATAGGTTGCTTAATATGGTATGCCTGTGAGTTTTGTATTTATTGATTTTCTTTGTTATTTACCTATTTTTCTTTTACTTGGCTTCTAAGGGACAGGTGGTGTGTACATAAGACGCAAGTTGACATTTGCACTTCTGTATGGACTGTACAGCACAGTGGTGTGTTAACAAGACATAAGTTGACATTTGCATTTCTATATAGTGCTGTAAGGCACTCTAGACAAGAATTTGTATACTTGTTAGGGGTGGGTATTACCAGAAAAAACTGAATTCTGATTTATTGCCATATGGCATATATGTATTGCACTAATACACATTGTTCATTTACAGCATTTATGTTCCAAATGTTAATTTTGCATATTATGTATTGAAATAATAGCAAATTCCTTACAAGTAATAAAAATTAACAAGAAAACAAAAACATATTGCTTTTCATTTCACAAAAGCACCCACTGAATACAATAAATCACATCCTTGATTTAGAAAAAAATATAGACATATGAACATGAGTGGAAACAAATGCCAGCAGTGGGGCAAAATTGAGAAAAAAAATCAACATTATTTTGCCAGATTTTTAAGGTCTTTTCTTTACAATATAAAATAATGCAAAAATGTAAATCTTGCAGTAAACCATATAAAGGGATCAAAACAATAATAACGTGTGTAATGCTGACAAATGTCTTTTGTCAATAGATGAATGAAAAAGGAAAAATCATGATTTTACATCTACTGTGATATTTAAGTACATATCAGTGACAACTCTCAAAGAAGATGTGTCTAGATGGTACCGTCTGTCATAGGTTAAGTACTGACACCATGTTTAAGAAGCCCTTGTTAGACATGTCAGAGCAAGGATGTAAATCATGAATAACAAAATTAGCTATGGCTTACATGATGAAGATTTGTATTTATTCTGTACACCTAGTATGGTTATGATTGTAAGTTTCCAACCTGCAACATTTGACATTTTTTTTCACAGTTGTGCTGGGAGTTGTGTTCATGTTAGCATGGTATTGATGGCTGGTGACAACTTCAGTGTGTGGCCAATTTGTCATCTCACCTGCAGATTTGATTATTGTTTTGCATAGATTACAAAGGTCTCAAATTTTGTCAGATATATTGGTCACTAATTCCAGTGAAAATATTTCCGAATTGAGCCCTTTCATCCAGGGTTTTTCACAGTACTAGGCAGTGAATATAATTCTAAGCCTAATGAGACACAGAGATGCACTCAAAATCAGTTCTTAATACACAGATATAGTTCAAGAAAAAAACAACAACAAACAGTATTCCAATATTATTATATCATTATATACCATATATAGTCCTTTGTATTGCAATTTACCAGCAAATCTATACATTGTTACACTCTTAATACTTTTAGTCATTAAAGGAAGACCACAATGTTTGCACATATGAATAGTTTAGTTTAGTTTACTGCTTTTAAATGTTTACAAAATCAGTAAACATATAAACAAACATGCTTGTGGCAATCAGTGACAGAACTACCCATTCCAATTAAATTTTATATTTCCACATCCTACTAAAGAGGATGGATGAGTGGGATTTTCTGTTCATTCTTTTTCTAAAGCAAGTATGATTTTCATATTGAATATGGTATCACTGGGAAAAAGCAAATGTTGCTGACAGTTGGTTGCACTGTACATTAAACAACATTACACATCAGATTGGTTTACTGATAATGCTGACTTTTTTAAAAACTATATATAATCTATCTTTGAAAACAATTTTTATTAATGGATCCTTCAATTAGGAACATTCAATTTAATGAACACCACTTCAAGTTTGTAAGCCACTACATAGTTTCTTAGTCGTGGTTGCCACCAAAGTATCCCATGCACATGTTCAGGAAGTATGTCCTATTGCATTATTGACTTGTTTAATCATGTACATTTATGTAGCAGTTGGAAACAGTATCACAATGATTCTAGGGACATCATACTGAAATTGTCAGATACATTCAACAAAAGCTTGTCTTACAAAATTAATCCTGTCATGATATGAGGTAAAGATGTACAGCAAATGAAACAAGTGCAATTTGAATGAAGTACAATATGCACATTACAATAGCTTCAGCTGTTCAGTAAGCTAAGCAAACATAATGGGTATAGAGGGGAAAGGCTGAGTTTATAACAATTTTGATGTTGTACACCATGTACATGTTTAGATATTTTGATAAACACTGCAGCCCTAGTCTTACATAAATGAAATTTGTATTCATACTTCCTCTATTGTATTTTCCAATCTCAGTTAATATATAATTAAGATAGGAAAATATCAATTTTAGGAATACTTAGTTTCAAGGCATATCTTATCTATATCCATGAACTACAGCTCATGATGATAATCAGCCCTAAGGAGATTTTTGTACCATTTTGTTGAGATCTTTTTTTTTCCTCCAAATTTTGTACATTGTATGCACAAGAGAATATTGCTATAATTGTATATCATTGTACAAAACTTTAGCTTTTTTAAAAAAAAATAACTCTTCTTTAAATGTTATTTATAATGACCACATCTGCTTTTAAACATATTTACAATACTTCTTATTTTTTTTGTGATTTTATATTCTATACCCAAAAGTTTGTGAATTTTTGTAGAACAAGCCAGAGTGCATGCCTTAAACATGAAATTCATATAACATACTTACTTTGAGTAACATTCTGTCTAATTGATTTTATTATGTTTACTTATGCACACCAGGAGACTCATTTATTTCTGACATATAAAACAATCTAAGCTGGTATTTCTAGGCATATAAAAAAATATTTGAAAGTGTTGACCTGTCTATTGTTATTTCACATGGAAACTTTCAAGAGGTACAGAGGTTTAAAAATCTCACAATGGATGGTTTTTATCTTGAGGTGATAAACAACCCAGTTTAAAGCTGTAACCTGTGATATGATGATAACTATCAGCTGTTAAATTTTTGTTGTGTGTAGGATGAATTGCATTACAATATTTTAATATAATTAATATATATGCTGCCTAGTTTGTGCATAGGACCAGTTGCATTATTATATTTAAATAGAATTAATGTACATGCAGCCTTGTATGTATATAGGACCATTATTATATTTAAGTAGAGTTAATGTAGATACAGCCTAGATTGTGCTATGCAAGATGAAGAAATTGTTAACTAACTTGTGGAGTATATAAATTATTCATTCAGCATGCAGAATGATGAATAAAACAACAGTATTGAACTAAAATGTCTTATTTTGTTTGTTTTTATAATTGTCTCAATACAAGAAGCATTTGTGTTTAGTCAGTAGTCATAAGTTTGTAAAGAACTATATTGCTGACATTATCAGGGGTGCTTTCTAATATCTTTTAATAAGTGTTCAAAAATTTACAGGAAAAATATTATAAAAATTCGTAGGTAAATAAATTTATGATAATACAAAATTCTTTGTACCCTGAAAATTGTAAATTTTTTGAAATTACAGAATTTGTTGTACAAGAAGTGGCAATTATTGCTAAGTTCTTTATACATAAAATGACAAGTTTATGAGACTACAAAAATCTTTCTACAAACAATTGGCAAATTTATGACAATGCAAAATTATTGGTACAGATATTTGACAATTGTATGAGTATGCAAAATTCTTTATAAGAGTACAAAATTCTTTGTACAAAACTTGGCAATTTTTATAAGAATTGAAAATTCATTTTACAAAATTTCACATACAAAAAAATTCAACTAGAACAAAACTTTACTAGGATTTTGCTCTTTTTTTTTTGTCAGTAAAATGTTTTTTTTGAGGGGGGGGGCACCAATTTCCATAGATTTCAGAGTTCTTACAAGCCGCACATTTAAATATCCCAATGAACAATGATACTTCAATGAAAAGTTGTGGACCCCTTCAGCCAATTCATGAATTGGTTTAATATGGGTTATTTTTAGCAGATTTTTTAAGGACTTTTCAAGGATTTCTGAAAGTTTTATATGAGTGTTTTTTTATATGGATATTGAATTTTCGCCAAATGCTACTTTATCACTGCATAAATAAGTACAACAGTGGAAGTAAAACACATAATTGTATCACTCATTCAAAGGGATGCTACTCCATATGGTAACTACCAGTGCTGTGTATTTTTGTCCATCCAGTTTTATCACAATTTACTTATTTATTACTTTTGAAAAAATAAATAACAAAATTCTAAAGTTTTTTATTTTGACCTTTTTGTATTCCCACAGATAAATTTAAGGAGTTTTGAGCCAAATTCAAAAACATAAAGAATAAAGCCAACTTTTGAAAATTCAAAGAGTTCTCAAAAGACAGCCCATAAATTCAAGGACTTTTTTAAGATTGCATGAACTATGAAAGTAGTACCTACAAAAATAAAATATATTTAGAGTACAGGGTAATGTGCATTGTAGAGGATGCTTACATTTGTGAAAAGATGAGGGAGGGTTTAATGTGACTGGCTATTTATTCTTCAAGAATCATAATTTGCAATAAAATTTCCTTTCTCTGTCAAAGACATTACTCAATGACATTTATGTAAGAAGAACTGGTAAGAGGAAGAGGACTGTGATGTAACAGCATCCAACTTTTGCCCTGGTAACCAAGTGGAGTATGTGATAATAGGGATCCTGGTGTGAAGGATGAGATCTTCATTCTCCTAATGTAGAGGCAGCACACCTGTGGAATAAATATGAAGTAGTGCAACACTCCATAAATCTTTAACTTGATGGCAAGAAATTTATGTCCTTTCCTCACTGAAGATAATTTCAGGGTGAATCCATAAACAGTTGGAAACCAATGTCTGTGGTGAGGTTGTGCTGGAATCAACAAGGTCTGGTTTACATCTAGGCAGCTATCACCAGACCAACCAGATGCAACTCATCACTGCTATATAATTACCTCTACCATCCCATTTAGGTGGCAACCCATATGCCACACTTTTATTAGTCAGAATTGAATGATGCTTGTACAGGGTAATATCATGCAATATTGAAACAAGTCAGTTAACCAAAAAAATGTTGCATTTTTATCATCTTGGCTTTACGAGACACAGCTATGAACTTAAATTTATGCATTTTAAAAGAAAAATACTTAGAAAAAAAATTGCATACTAAATTTTGAATGTTTTTTTTTCAGAGAATAATGCACTGGTACATACATGTTAAAGAAATTGGCAAATAAATAGTACAAATAGTGTATTTGTCAACCAGTATCATTGCATTTCTAACAGAAACAATGAATTCATAATAATTCCCTTAAAAATATGCACAAAGAAGCAACATTTGAATCATCTTATGAGGGGTCATCAAGCACCTGAATTCAATACAAACTCTATTATTAGAATAACAAGGAAATATATTGCACACATAGATTTCAGTAGGAACATATATATTTGTCAAGGTCAATAATAAAAAATGTAGTCTAGAATTTTCTCTGCTATATTCCATTTGAATCGGAATACTTGCATCCTTGCTAATAAACTCCGAGAAACTTATGAAACACTGTAAATCAGGTCTTTAAAAAATATTCATATATACTGCACATGCCTGATGGAACTGAATGTTTATCAGCAATAAGGTATCCTAAATGGACACTGGAAGTTTTTAATAAGAAAATTATTTGTTACGATTGAAGCTCATATGTGGGTATTGACCTCATATTGTAGTTAAGCCTTGCATTTTAACGGGTGAAATTGCTTTAGCTTTCTTTGTAAACAGTACAATGTAATCACTATATCCAGTTTTAAGTAACTATTAAATTACATTGGTAGAAAGATATCTATAACAAACAGTTATTTTCCAAAAGAGGTAGGAAGTAATGAATTAACTGAGCCCAGTATATTAACTGAAAATATGTTGATAAATATATGGCTTTGAATTGTCACACAGCTGAAACTGAGAGTATCATGTTTATTATAGCAGCAAACTCCTTCAACCCTTTAACTTGAATGGATATGTTCTAAAGTCATGTGACCTACAACGACATTACTTGTATCTTAAAATTCTCATATAAAAATGAAAGACAATAAATATCTGATCATTAACTTATCCTGACACCACAATGACATTTAGCCCATGTATATCAGTGTGATCTCAAGATTTATGAGTTAACTTTAAATGGTAAAAATGAAAGAGGAAGGGTGAGGGTACATGTATGAATAATTGCCAGAACTGCCCCTTGTGTATATCTGACTGGAGTCAACAGGTTTTTTTTCACTTCTGATATACTCATATGAAAGCAATATATCTCATTCTGCTTATATCAACTGCTGGTTGATTGACTCACACAGCAATTGGTAAGCAACAGTGTTCATTTTGCAATATTTATTACATTTTAAAAAATTTGTTGATAAATAAAGCAGTGTGAATAGTTGCAGCAGCCATTTGCTGTGGCATTAATTTTGATGATTTGCAATTATATAATAAGGACAGGTAAATTATTTGTTAGTTTGAGTGATACCATGATCTTTATAATTGCATTGTTTGGTACATGGGTGTGTATGTCTTTTGAGTGAACTAGCTTTGGAGGTCTATTGTTTGACTTGGAGTGAACAACAGTTACATACAGTCCAATAAAGACAAACACAAAAAGAATGATAGACTTCATTGTTAATGGTTCCATTCAAATTAGAATAACAATTATAAGGTATTTTAAGATCTGGCATCTTTAAAAATGACACCACTAACAACAAAGTCTAGTGAAATGACACGACTAACAACAAAGTCTAGTGACATCCTATTGGCAGATTTGCACAAATTCACAAACATTCAACAGATAGTAACATTTAGTGTCTTAATTTAAACAAAGAAATCATACCTGAAATATACAATACATCTTGCCAGATTAATAAATACAACTTTTGTTTACTGTAGCAATGACACTTTGTAGTAATTCAATAAAATGGGAAAAATTATTGAAGAGGTAAATATTTTGGAGCCATGCCACAGCCATATATCCGAATTCTAGCTATAATGAAATAAGTTTAAGTAGGGATTCTGTATATAAGATTTTGTCGTAAATTAACTGAGTACAAAATAATAAGAGGCTACAAAAATGGCAGTTAAATAAATCAGCCATTTCAGGCTTGCATCATTAACAATATTTTTAGATTTTCAACAAGATAATCTTTTGACATTTTTGCAAACTTTATCACATTTACCCGTATCAACACTTGGTGATGATAAAAGTAAATAAAGGCATTGTCGTGCAGTTATGGGTTTTTGAACCACAACCTTTTCCAACAGCTTTCCATTCCTTCTTCTGATAGAATGCTACATAATAAATGGAGACAAAGAGGTAATTAATTTCCAGGTAACTGAGCAAGTAGCTAGGCAGCAAAAATGTGTAGGAGAGTCTGCACTCTAACTTTATTGTAGTCATTAATTGGAACTCTCATCTGTGAAAAATAAAGACTATTTTGACCTTATTGTGAAGTATTACACTAATTCATCCCCCACTCTAGCTTATGTTCTCTGAAAATACTTATCCAATCATATTTATCAGAGGAATTAACTTTCATTACCTCCTGAATCCAGCACTCTCAGAAAGATTTAACATTCTGTATTTCTCATTTGTATCCCACATAGACTTCAATTAAACATTCTGTCTTTCTCATTTGTATCCAATGTAGACTTCAATTAAGCATTCTGTCTTTTTTATTTGTATCCCATATAGACTTCAATTAAACATTCTGTCTTTCTCATTAGTATCCCATATAGATTTCAATTGTAGCATAGATGAGAAGACACACTTTAGATATACTATTGTTATGTATATGTAATTTAATTACTTGTGTGTTAGTTTTTTAAAAAAAAATTTTTTATTTTTATTTTATTCCATTCCATGTTATTGTAATGATAACTTTATTCACTGGATTTGACATTTTTCCAGAAAATTCAGTTCAGTTCTGTTGTCCTGATAAACAGGTAGCAGTAGAAACATTGTAGCTAATTGGTGACATAGATTCAAAGCCAGTTTCAAGTTTGGAGTAAACAACTTTTAAAAAAAAATAATTTATTATTCAATCTTATAGTAAGATTCCTTCAGTAGAATCAAATCCGTACCTAGCGTACGTGATAATCGGCATGTAATGTTTCTACGCAGCTCGTGACCCCATACGGGTATCTGTTTTGCGTTGTAGTTAGGCTTAAATCTCACGTTATCATAGTGATTTTGGCCAGTCTTGCTTTTAACCTTTGGAGCTCAAAGGTGTTTTTGTTGTGACCAGTTTGAGTTGATTTTTTTTAAAATTCAATTTATGGTAATTTATTTTCCCTGGAAATTACTAGTGTCCGAATTCTTGGACAAAGACATTTATTGGAAATTATTCGGAATTCCAAACTGGAATATTATTCTTGGCGATCCAACAAGGAACTGTTGACACGTCAGGACAAAGCAGGTTATTGAAGACGTCATCGCCTTCCATCTTGGAACTTCATCGGGATTCGAACTGTGATTCACTTAGGACTTTTTATTGATAGGACTTACATTTATTAATTCTAGGATTAATTTTGGATTAGTTTCATAAACCGTAAGTCCTTTTTCTTATTTTTACCTTGTTTTCTAGGGAAATAAATTATTTTGTTAAATTTTACAAAGTTTGTTGGCTTCACTCTTTTCTTTGTTACTTTTGTACGAGCCTAGACACGTAATACTATATAATCATACCTGCCATAACACGCTGTGTCACACAAAAACACGATTTTGGACTCCACCCCTACCCCGACATGGGGTCGTGTTTGGAAAACAACGATTTTCAGGAATCGTAACCCCAAATTTATTTCAAAAACAGAAAACCCTATACTTCTTGACCACCGCCGTATATGTTCTATGTAGACACCTATTAGCCACTTCCCAGCATATATTTCTGGTTAGGACTTGGAGATGTTTCATCGTGTTTCTAACGTTTAAATGTTAGAAGAAAAAAGAAAGTGTTCCTTTGTCCATTCTTTTTGTGGTTTTCTTGTGAAATAACATGATAACAGTGAAATTTTTTTATTATAATAATTTTGTCGATGTTGCTCTTTGTTTTATTCAGTCAAATGAATGATTGTCTTTATCCCTATTGTTGCTCTGGCCTGGGTTCGTACATTCGCCCAATACTGCCTCTACTGTGATTATTTCCCATACCCGAGCCTTTGAATCTGGGCTTGTGCTATCCTCCCTTCTGACACAGAGCCAAGAGGGCTGGTTTCCTTGCCCTTTGCCCCTTATGCGAGTTGCTTTGGCTTTAGTGACTTTTGTCAGTCTTTATTTTCATTTTGTCCTCATGTTGTAAAATAAGTATGCTGGTGTTGCTTGTGCTTTTTCTATGAGGACTGGCACCATCTAGATCATATTTCTTAGTTTGCTTTTCTAACTAGAAATTGCTATCATTTTTGGAAGAAAGGCAATCTTTACCCGTAGATTTATCAAAACAGGTCTTAAACAAAATAAATAAAGTGACGAAGTGTGATTGTGTTATTGTTTTGTGTGCATGTGTGTTTCTCTCCGCCACCCCCTCCTCCTTTATAGGAAGTTTCTTTATGTCAAATTTGTGAAACTTCTTTTTTATTCTAGTTTTGTTTTAGTCTGTTTCTTTAATATAAATGTCCAAATCAGGCTTACTATTCAACATTGGATTGAAATTTTCTAAGAAGCAGACGTGAGTATAAACATCCATTTCCTTCTTGTTATGCTTTTACCAAATTATTATGTTGTTGTAATAAATTTGTTTCAGTCTTGGTTGGTAGAAAAGGATTGAAATATTTTGTAGCATAGACTTAATTGAAAACATCCTTAGTTTTGTTTTGTTCACCTTAGTGCACATCTTAAGCAGTCTTATAGTCTGATTGTAGAGTTGATAATGTATAAAATTAATCGATGCATGCTTACTTTTCGAGATGGGATAGAAATTTTCCACACAACGGACGTAAATGTAAACATCCATTTCCTACTTGTTATGTTTTTACCAAATTGGATACACTATCAACGTGTATTTGTCTCTAGACAACATGTAATGTGTCAGTTTCAATCTTAGTACGTAGAAAGGGATTGAAATAGTTGGTAGGGCGTACTTTATTGAAAACATCTAGTCAGTTATCTAGGTCATCCTTAGTTTTGTTTTGTGCACGTATTAGTCTGATTTGTAGACCTGATGACGTACGAAATTAAAATATTGTTTCACGCAGACGTGATTGAAAACATAATTATCGTTTCCAATCCACTTGTTATGATGTTTTGTGTATAAAGGTTTCTGTTATCGTGGTTTTAAATAAGATCTTGCAATTTATTAACTTACTTGTTGTGCTTATTGCGTTTTTAAAGATTTCATTTGCCAAATTGTGGTTTGGTCTTTTTATATGCTCCTTAGCGTATATTCTTATAATTTTAAAAACTTATCCAGTTATTGTGAGGATTGAAATTTGATTTAACACAGACCTCATTAAAAACCTTGACATATGTATTCTTTAATTCTTTGTTTCCTTCATTTAGTATTTTGCCGCTGTTTGATGAGGATGCATCTCTTGCTGTGTGGACATGATATAATTGCATGTCTCAGTCGTCTTGGTGAGTTGCCTTTTTTGTGCTGGCAGAATCCCGATTGGAGAGTTAAGTGGAAGATCACATGTGGAACTGTTCCCAACATGGGTGAATGATCTAAACAGTATGAAACTCTAGCTCCAAATATACCATGAAAGTGTAAAGTTTCATACTTTTTAGATAATTCACCCATCTTTGGAACAGTTCCACATGTGATCTGTTATCAGTTGGGTGAGAATGACTTTCGACTTCATGCACCAGATGTGATTGTTCGTGTAATCGTTGATTTATATCATAGAACTTTAGGAGTTTCAGCAGTTTGTGTGGGTTCAATATTGCCCCGATCAAATCCACGATATCTGAGTGTCATCAGTACACTCGAATTGCAGGGCGCGTCAATCGAATGCTTGCGAGAGAATTAGGCAGTATTCCCTATGTGAAGTTTTGCCCATATTCTGGGTTCCGTCGAATCTATTTGGGTTCCGATGGTGTTCATCTAAGCCCTCAGGGGAATCGGTCGTTGTACACCCGTTTCCTATCGTCAGTAGTATAGTGGGGCACATTAGCGTCAATGGGAAAATACATTAAAAACACCCCTGCGGCACTTTAGCATCAAGATTTTTAGCGTCAAATGGCACACCCTGGGGCACTTTAATGGGAATTTTGTATGGGAACAATAGGAATGGAACAGGTAGGGTGACGTCACGGTACTGGACAATTGCAACAATGCAGCAAATGGCTGACCTGAATATGCGCAGCTACTCTAGGTAGGGACAAATACAATAAAGAGAGAGATATATATACAACACATAGATAACACATATATAGGCAAGAAAGAATAAATCTTTTCGAGGCATGTGAAAGTGGCCCTGAAAAGGGCCTTTGGGTTCTTCTTCTATTTTCTCCACTTCTTCAACCAGTTCCTCACTTTTTTAATGATTCCTTTCTTCTTCTTATTTTCATCCTTTGGAATCCAGTCAGAATGTCCCATGGCTCTAAATTTTTCCTGCGCCTTCATCCAGTTGTTGTTAAGTCTTTCAAACTCTTCTTTTCTCTTTCTGTTTTCCTTCTCCTTTCTCTCTTTTGTCCAGGTGTCTTTGATTTTCTTTACTTCTTCTTTCATCACTTTTCTCATCATGTCTTCAGATTTCCTTAGTTGTTGTAAGCCCCACTGGACAAAAGACCACTCTGTCCAATTAAATATATCTTGCAAGAAGCTCCTCACTTGGATGACATGATCAAGGGCTTCCTTCAATGTCCCCATTCTCACATACGTAGGCTGGATGAAGCCTCTTAATTTCTCCACCTCCTCTTCTATCATACCTTGCACCAGATCCCTGGCTACTTTGAGGCTAGTGACTTGACTGGTCATAAAGTCTTTCGTGACTGGATAGCTCCATTCTTTTTCAAGCCTTTCCACTACGTAGGCTGCATCAATCATCCAGAACCAACTGTCTTAATTCATTAAATACATTCATCTCTAATGGTGTCGAATAGTCAACGCGGGTAGCCAGACTGGCTGACTGACTGAAGGATTTAAGTCGCCTATGCACTTGGGTACTTTTGCGACTGGTTATAGCCCCAGGCTGGGCTCTTCGCCCCGGGCTGGGCTATTTAGTCTGTTGGAGGTGTGTGCATGGTGCCATCACAGCCTCCGGCAACGAGGATAGGCGGAAAGGATCCCAGAAGGCAGCAGCGCAAAACGCCACAGCAACGCTCCAGAGACCCCCCCCCCCCCGGGGACACCCCTGAATCCGCAACCACGCGCCCCAAGGCCGGACTTTCTGTCAAATCTAGTCCAGTTTTCCTAGTGGACAGCCCTATACCAATGATGTGTAAGCCACCTGTGCAATTGTTCAAGCGTTTGAGGTTGTGAATTTAGAATAATTTGATGAATTGGAAGTTTGTGTACTTAGTGTATTTGAAAAAGATTTCCAATTGTGTGGGGCTCTAGCCATCCCATTAGCGTTATTTGTGCTCAGGCTTTTTTGGTGGTTTTTATTTTAGACGGTGGAGCCAAAGGATCAAGTTTGTTTTGTTTTTGGTCTTCATATGCCAAACAGAAGACCCTTGGTTTTTAAAAAGGAAAGGGGCTCTCTCTCCTCAACTCCCACAATTTTGCCTCGTGAGCGGGTTCTTGGTGGGAAATCTGTTTAGTCAGCCTTGGCTTGCCGCTATCAGGATCCCACCCGGATCTATGCTAGTATGTTTTCCCTAGCACCCGTTTTATGCCCGTTTTCGCTTGTCTTGTGGATAAGTGTGAGGAGAGGGATGTTTGTCCGTTTCGAGTGGAGCTTCCTGGACTGCTCCTTGCTTTGATATTACCGCACTGCTTGTCCCGAAAGAAAAAAAAAAAGGGGGGGGGGGAAGCCCCCCCCCCTTCCTGTTCAGGTCAGATGCCGGGACCTTAATGGGAAATCTTTACTCAGCACTGGCTTGCCGATATCAGGATCCCACCCAGGTATTTGCTAGTCTATTTTCCCTAGCTCCTGTTTTATGGTTCCAGTATCCTTTGATTTGTAGCGGGTAGTGCTTCCCAGCTACATAACCCCTTTGCTTGTCGTCTGTCCTCTGTATTCCTCTTTTTTTTCCTTTCCTTGGATCCTTTCTTTTTTGCAATCTGTTCTTTTGTTATTGTCCGTTAGGCTATTGTTCTAATGTTTTTAATATTGAGGTCTTATGTAGCAATTAATTAGTAATGTTGATATGTTATACATATGTGAGTTAGCGTCTTAGTTTTGATGGATTGGAATGGTTAGGGATTGAAATGTTTCAGTGGTTTGGTTTAACTAAGTCGGTGGTTGTGACTTTTGTAAGGTTCAATTTGATTGGTTGTTGGTCTGGTTAGTTTCAATCCCTCTGCTTGATACCTAAGCTAGTATTGCAAATTTGGAGGATTGAAATATAAGGGATTGAAATGTTTCAATTGTTCCGGTTTATCAGGGTGGGAGATGTTGCGTTTGTAAGGTCGATTTTGATTGGTTGTTGGACTGGTGAGTTTCAATCCTTTTGGTGTGTACCGTTGTTTGTAATAAAATATTCTGTTTTACATTGTTATGTGGTTGAAATTTGTGGTTTTATTTATCGAAGTTAATTCTTACTAGTTATTATTGTTATAAACTTGAGTGCAGTTGTAATGGTATAATAATACAAGGTAGAGTTAAAGTGTGGAATTTAATAGATTATTCCTATAATGGTAGTTAAATGTTATTGGATTTGTGGTTTTATTTAGTGAAGTTAATTCTTACTAGTTATTATTGTTATAGGTTTGAGTTCAGTTGTAATGCTATAATAATACCAGGTAGAGTTAAATTGTGGAATTTAGTAGATTATTCCTATAATGGTAGTTAAATGATATTGGAAATAAATGTTTTCTTTACCTTGGGCAGTGAGCATAAAGCGTAGTCTGTTTAGGTGAATTCACTGTCTACGGTCAGTGGTCAACGGTCAGTTTTCCTTTGTTCCTTTGTTGTGGGGAGGGGGGAGATTCCCTGCTGCTGCAGCTGTGCGCCTGTGGTGTTGGTTGTTAATTTCGGCTGGATATCTCGATTTCGGCTGAAAATTTCTCCCGAGTCCTGTTTGTTCACTTTTCGTCTGTTTTGTCGTATTTTGCATCTCCCTTGAAGTCAAAATTTGTTGTTTTGTACAAATTTCTGGTAGTACCTCTGCAGCGGCGTGGCACACGTCCGACCTCTGTGGCGTCCTCATTACAATCAGTTCACATATTATCTACTATCCACACAAACCAACGCTAATGCATAAAACACACACACTATACTATCCACACAAACGAACGCGATCGCATAAAACATGACATATCTACCATCCACACAACGAACGCGAATGCATAAAATACACCATACCTACTATCCACACAAACGGACGCGAATGCATAAAACACACACTATACTATCCACACAAACAAACGCGAATGCATTAAACACACACACTATACTATCCACACAGACGGGAAGAGAAGAAAACTGGTGGTAGAGGCTGTGGCAGTCTTTGTTGTGGAAGTGGTGGCTGTGGAGGCGTTGGTGTCCTCACCTCAGGCTTGACCTCACACAGAGGTCTTAGCATGAGGTGAGGCAGGATCCCTCGCTTCTTTTCCTTCTCCTCTTATTTCTTTTTCTTCTCTTCCTCCTTCTCTATCCTGGCTTCTTTCTGGATTGCCTCCATGGCTAGTTCGTCCAGGAGTCTCCTAGCATACTTCAGGTGCATCTGGAGCTCGAACAGTTTTGTGATTCTACTATTCATTTTCAGTGTTGACGAGTCAACGTGGGTAGGCAGACTGACGATCGCGCCGTTTATATACCTGAAGCACGGACGTGAAGGTAAACATCCCCTGACACCAAAACTTACAATATCACTATTACCATCACATCAAACGCGCGGACCTAAGCGAAAGACTCACGTTAACTTGTTTTACTTACGAAGACAGACATGCACTATCAGACAGGACAGAGAAACGATGTGTGGATTTTTTTACTGACAAAAGAAACGAAGTGCTTATAGACACACTTCTATTTTTTTAACATACAAACACACAAATGTTTTTTGGCAATTGAATTAGTATGTCTTTTCTAGAGTATTGCGGTAGCCCTGAAAAGGGCTGTTTTTGTTGACGGGGAGTGATGGCAATCTTTTATTGTCTAAGATTGCGTCCCCGTCTGGCAGCAATCTTTCCTACACGATACGGCCTGCTTCTGCGGAAATAGAAGGAGAACTCTTTGGTGTCCACACGACAGTCAACAAAACCTCTGTCTGGTTCTTGCTGCTGCTGTTGTTGCTGTTCTCTCTGCTTCTGAAGTCTGTACTTCTCTGTCCATTCTTCATGTTCTTTCTTGATTTCCTCTCTGAAGACCTCTTCTACCAGGTCTTGGGCTATGGCTAACATCCTTACATTCTCTATCTCCTCAGGCTTTGGTATCAGGTTTAGCCTGACACGATGTAAATTCACGTAAGCTTCGTTCAGCTTGGCTAGTCTGGAAGGCATGTTCATAGGTAGACGAGTCAACCATGGATGGCCAGACTGACTAACTAACTAACTTTGAATTAAGGTCGCATTCGTCCTTTCGGACATGCGCGACCAGTTAATATCCGCATGGCGGACTTCTAAATGATCCTGGGAGAAGGAAAGCGTGCCACATCCCCCAGGCTTTAATGCCCTCAAAGAGGGCTATTAAATATGCCCAAGATGTTTCTTTATTCTAGCTGGTGACGACTGAGTAATGTTGCAGCCATTTCGCCAGCTAGGGGCAGCTGCCAGACTGAAGACCAACCCGCTTTATAAGGTTTAAACGCGGACGCGATAGAAAACATCCCTATTAGGGTTTTTGTTGGGACGAAACGTTGTGATAGCTAATGTCATGGTGAGGGATAGAGAGAAAGTCAAAGAGCATATATTCACAGTCTTTTTTGAAAACAAACGACAGACACATTTTTTTCAAAACATAACATTTTTATTCAATAAACAATTAACCATTAACAATTGACAATAACATTAAACAAACTATTTTTGACAAGGCTGACAACGTTGTGAAATCATGTGAGATTTCCATTGATGGAAGTCATGAGGCGATTGATGTACACTACGTTTCCTAGCTGAAGACAAAAGATAGCCATAATGGTCACAAAACTTTTATCTACTTTCTCATCGTTTCTAGAAGAGATACGATCAAAATAAGTCACTAAATGTTCTAAAGAATATCCAAGACTGCGCTG
Source organism: Megalonaias nervosa (assembly GCA_016617855.1). NCBI lineage: Eukaryota > Metazoa > Mollusca > Bivalvia > Unionida > Unionidae > Megalonaias > Megalonaias nervosa. Next base: position 9,406 of record JAECUM010000859.1, on the reverse strand, counting down.
ATGAAGAAAATACACACAATATTGTCCACACACCATGGAATCTGTGCCTTGTAATTTCACATTATTGTATCGCTTGGTCTGGTCATTTCTTCTCATAAAGTCGATAATGTCGTCTTCCAAAAGGGGTAATCCATACGAATCAAAATACTCCACACAATCCTCTTGAGGAAAGTAGACGGCGACCCAGTGGGTTCCTGGGAGATGACTGTCGTCCGCGTTGATGACATAAGCTTGATGGTCTTGAGGTTTGCGATGAGGTAGTTCATCTTTAGCGCACACGACAGGATTCCAAGAAGCAGTGTACGAACTGTTGTTAAAAAGGTAATAAAGTTCCCATGTATCCATTTTTTGTTTTGTTGTTGTTTTTTTTCTCACAGGTAATGATAAGTCATCAATTCAATTCTGACTTTTTGTTTGAAAATCTCTGACAAGTAACCGTTTCTTTGTTTCGTCTCACTACTTTGGGCTAAGAGAGCTTCGATGCGATAGATCCCTTTAGCAGTCAGTGGGGGGCAGGAATGATCCCGCAAGCCTTTATACCACTCATGCAACACCACTTCTTCCGACCCCAATTCAATGGACACAGTTCTCGTAATAGGTGTTGATTATCCTCCACTGTCTGAATATTGTCATTGATTTCCTTCCATGGAATCTGTTGTATCACGAATGAAAGGCACGTGGAATGGCAGTTAGTTTTTATACCTCTTGTCGGAGGTAATAAATATTTTTTTGCACAAAAGTGATCGTACTCCGTCGACGTATCCAAAATATTTAGTCACTAACTTACATACCACACGTCGCACAGACGTGTCCTCTTGAACTAAGTTTACATTGTGTAAAAGATCTTGGTAACCCTCCAACTCTTCTTCTTGAATTCTGTGTAGAATGGATAGCTTGTAAGAAGTAGGGTGAGTAGCAATCAAAGTCTTCTGGTCCTCGTCCAGTTGAAAAATGTCTGACCACTGGGACGCTTTCACATGAATCAGTCCTCTTATAGCATGTAGGTACCAGTGGTTCAAACATCGGTGACGTAACGGATGCAACTGTTCTTTGAGTTTCACTTGTATTTTCACCAACTCTAAGTAAATGCGTTCTCTCAACTCCACAGGCAAACCACGAATGTTCTCTTGTAAAGTATCCATGACTATGTCAGTCAAATACTTCTCCTAGAGCGAAAGTAACGAATGTAGTGAATAATTTCTGACCACTGCCATTCCAGGAATCGGTCAAGAAAGTCAATAAAATCTTCAAATGTAAATGGTCTAAAGCGGAATATTCGGAAGAACGCACCCTTGATCCAGAGAAATCTGACTTGTTTGTTGACTTTTGTCAATATCCTCTTGTGAATTTCTCGACATAAAAGTTCCTCAGTCACCCATCGAGATTTTGCTCTGACAATTCCTAGCCAAATTTCCTTGTAGATCTTCTCTTGCAATTCGTTTGGTAATGTTTGAAGATTATTTTTCTAATGGGGTTTAAATACTTGTCTAGGTGTTGTCCAACGTTTGACTCCTAGCCAAGCTGGTTTCTTAAACGAAATGGTATGCCACTTCAATGACGAGGTGCCACTAAAGGTAGGTAGTGACGATCCGGAGACCATCAAGCATGTTCCAGGTAAGCGGAATCTTTCTGTTCCCACTCGTGAAGTGACAGACCGCAACTGAAGCACTTGACTTTATCCCCTCAACCCAAGTAGATAAATCCGGCTCTAGCTAATTCTTCGGGGGTAGGTCCTCCCAGATATTTTGGCCATTTTCCTCGGAAGGTTTGGAATCGACTTTCAAAGTCGCAGTATTCAGGCAATTGCACAGGGAACGAATATTCGTCTTTCACAGGTTGAATTCGATGAGGGTACGGTGAAATATGCAGGAATTTGCTCAGTTTTGGATGACATCCGTTGTGTGGTAGCCGCATGGTTTCATAATGATGACATCCGTCATGAAAACCAGTAAAGTGAAAAGACGATGACGAGTGGCATCACTATCGCATTCGTCAGGTTTGACACGCACAGCATCACTTTCCACAGTAGGTACAGTCATAGCAAAGTTTCCATGATGTGGTACTGAATCGCTGAGGTCATAGCGTACGGCATCCCTGCCATCGCAAGGCATAGCATCGTACTCGAGTTTCTCGTTGGACTTGAGTCTTACGCTTGATACTTGCTGTTTGAAAGGATTCATCTTTCTCGCTTGGCGTTGGTAGTTCCAATGAATTATCGGTCTTGGACGTTGTCCCTTTTTATATGCTGACCAATATCAGCGTGTACGTACGGTAAAGTGAAGTGATTGGGAAGCCGTACTCGCTTCTGGTACATGATTTGATAGACTTTTTCCAAGGACCGGCTAACGATTTGGTGTGTGGGTAAACGTACAATCTTGAGCGGTTCGTGGGTGGTCACTTAAAAATTTCCATCCTCTCCAGACTGCAAGGCTTCTTTCAAGACGCCAAAGTTCACCAGTCGACTGGTGCGATAATTGATAATTGAGAGTCAATCCTTTCACTTTACACTCGGTGTGCACTTCTCCTTGTGGGTCTCGGTATTCGTAGCCGTACATTTTGGGACCGCCACTTGCAAAACTTAGAATCTTGTCGTCGGGATGCTCGTCCGTCCAGGCTCCTAAACGGTCTCCTTCGATGTTAGGGTGTTGTTGACCCAGACGATCGATGTAGATGCAACTGTCCGTGTCAAAATACAGCACACGATCTCCTAACAGTTCTAAAGTTTCGTACAGTTTTAAACGAGCATGGGCTGTCACGTAAGCCGCAATGATGACATTTCCAAATTCGTCGGCTTCTACAAAGTCCAGTTCTTCTTCGTAATTGACTAAGATCAAGTCCTCACGAACGACGTGCACGTGTTTCATGTATTTGGTTTTGTTGTGAATCATCTGGAAGTAGCAGGAATGTTCTGTCAAATATTGCGTCTTGGGTAAACACTGTTTTTGTGCCAATTTGCCCCACAAGCCATTTAACATCACTTTGGCAAATGATCGCCTTCCTTCGTTTTTCTCCACGAGGTCTAAAGTGATGCCTTCCTGCTCCCAGTAGTTCTCTTTGAATTTCTTTTGGTCCTCGGGAGTGTGGCACCAGGAGGGATAGCCGCTGGATTCTTGTTTCAGTTTTTAAAAGGCATTCACGTAGTCTGCGAAAATGCCTTTTTGAGTCTCGTCGCCCTTGTGGTATTTTTCTGTCTTGGGAAAGTGGTAAATTTCGTACACTTCTAACAGTTGGTATCCCAGGTCCAGAGCTTTGAACAATTCCACGCTGACCCACGTTCCCGTCAAGGCGCGTTCTTCCTGATTGTGCTGACAAGGTCGGTCTTGGTTGCACGTTTCGGCACAAGTACGACACAAGGGAAACATCAGTTTTCCTTGGCAATGATGTGGTAAAACGGGATGGTACAAGTTCGTGGGAGGCAAGACTTTGCACTTGATCAGTCCTTTGTATTGTCGAATGTTGTCCAGGTCTGTGTGTTCCGTCAGCAATTGCGGATGCCCTGATTGAAAGTGACAGTATTTGCACACGTACGGATACAGCGAACACACGTCCAAGTATTTGACTTCTTCTCCTTTCCTCGTCGGCTTGGTACAGCAAACAGGTGGCATTCATCCGTCCTCCGTACAAACTGTCCCGTGGGTTCAGTGGGTCCACTAGCTTGTAACTTTCCACGATGCACTTAAAGTCGGGATCGATTTTCAAACGGTGATCGTACTCGTGTTCCCACATTTCTACCACTTGGTATCCTTGCTCTTCTAACATCAAGCGCCGCTGACAAGTGGCCTAGTACAAGTCTTCCATGGTCCGTTGTAAAAACTGATTTGTAGGGCCACGTTGAGGGTAACAGATGCGACAACCGTGAAATAAGCGCCCGTTAAACTCGTACACGATCTGGGGGTTTTCTAAGTCCCAACCATCCACTGAATACGTTTCGATGGTCTTTTCGCCTCCTCCGTTGCGAGCATGTTGGATCCATTTGTCTTCCTTGTCGCACAAGTAATGTAACCAGCGTAGGGCTTTGACGGAGTATTGGCGCTTGACAAAATTCGTCGTTTGAGGACTTATGACAGCTAGGGTGTTTTCGGGCATGAATCGTTGGCGGTACACTAAGGAACACGCTTTGGCAATGGTGCAGGCTTCTTTCAAAGGATCGATCCCTCCGTGATCCATGAACAGTTCTCGAAATTTTCCACAGCAACACCGTAAAATGTCCACGTCGGAACGACAATATTTTAGTATTTCTTCCTGAAAGTCGAAGGGGTCCGAGGTGTGAGTCTGGTACCAAGGGTCGAAAGCTTCTCGTTGTTCGGTACGCATGTTGTCGGGGTCGTAGTAGTGAGTCTCAGGCAAATGGAGCAGAGCGGCGTGTTGATTGGCTTCGGTATTGAAAAAGTGCGGTAAATAGCCTTTGGTCATTCCAAACGTTTAGGCATGCGACTCAAAGGCATGGCCAAGTAACTCATCGAATCTTTAAACTGCACTTGGTCCACTTGCATGGAAATGATTTTGGCTCCGTTCAAAGTCACTTTAGGACGTTCGGTACTTTGTTCCGTATAGTATCTAAAAAGAAGCTGCCCATCGTATCCCGAGAAATTGTGAGATATTACAGTGGCATAGCGATGACAATCTCCGTAATGTTCGATGTCTTCTTGGTTCCACGTCTCGTCGATAGGGTCTAAGATTCACTGTGCGAAAACGGCCAGTGTGTTCGGTCCCCGAAAGATTTTTTCACGTACTCCAGGAATCTTGCTGCAATGAGGGCAATGAGTAAAGATAGGTTCTTGGATGTACTTCTCACACACTCGGTGAGCCACGCAGAAATTAGGAATGTGAATGCCAGTCTCTTGCATGCATTCGAAATCGAAAAAGATGAAGTTCCTTTCTTCTCTTTATCTTCTTCCTCTTCATGTTTGGAATGGTATTTTTGAATGTAGCATTGGTGTTCCAAGTCCACGATTTGGCAACAAATATGACATCGCTTCTTTCCTGAACAAATGTGCGCCTTGGCATTATTGGTACGTATGCCTTGTCCATAAGTAGGGCACAATCTCAGGAGTTGACAAGGAGATTTCTTCTGTGAACCTTGCGTCTTTAGATGTTGTTGGTAACAGGTAGGGGTGACAAACGTGAGCTGACAAGCTGGGCAATGCACTCGTTCTTGTCCTTCGTCCAGACAGGGATTAGAGGCTAAACATCCCTCACATTTCGATCCGCAATGATTGTGTTGCTCTCGAATTTTATAGCCATAGTCACATTTCTCACAGTAATAACTGTATTCCAGGAATGCAGTGATACTGATGATGGCATCAAAATGTTCATCGTGATGATAGACGTGGATGTATTTTCCGTCTTTGAGATCTTTGTCTCGAGATAACAGAGGTCCACGCACTTCTTGAGGGTGCACTTTCAAGGTGTAGCTCACTCATCTCATCTTCAAAATTACTGGCTTGAATTTGAGCCAAGACTTCAGCTACTGTGTGAGGCGATCAATCACTTTCTGTCTCTTACTTTCTTCTCCTTTCTTTACGAAATGATACGATCATTTCATCTTGATTGCAAAAAGTCAAATGACTGCATTTGAAACGCCATGGACCCCTATATAACCATGTCAGACTCAGTGTATATATAAAGGGCTTAGTTCCTTCCCTCTCAGTATTCATTTCACTCTCAAGCCGACCAGCACAATGGAAGAACCCATAAAGATGGAACTTCTGATCAGAGCTTTGCGAGGTGTCATACGAAAGTTTTCTTCAGACAAGCCGAAGGACTACTCCCCCTCCTTTCGAGATAAAAGTCAAGATACTTGCTATATCTGTCAGAAGAAAGGGCATTGGGCTACATAATGCCCTGACCGTCAAAAAAGCAAGACCAGTGTCAAAAGAGACAAAAGTCAGGATACCTGTTATCATTGTCAAGAGAAAGGACATTGGTCTTCAGACTGCCCTAAGAAACAACGGGAGGAGGAGGAGGAGGAAGAAGAAGAGGTACCCTCGGCAAAAGAAGAACCCCAACACTCGTTCAGAAAGAGAAGACAGAAAAGAAAAGAAGAAGAGAAAAAAGTCAGGAAGAAGAGGAGGAAAAAACTGTGAAAGTGAAGAAAATCAAAAAACAGAGAGAGTGAAGAAAAAAAGAGACAGAAGTAGTCTATGAACCTTTTAAAAAAGAGTTGCGTTGTGTTGTGATATTGAATTGTAAAAATTTGTACCAGAATAGACCAGACTGAAAAAAACGTAAGTGTCTCTTGGTTTTGATTGTTTAGAATAATAAGGACCTACACTCATGCACTCACACACGTACATCATAGGGTTAAAAAATATAAAAGGGATTTTGAGTTTTAGTTGATTTTGGCAAAATGAATACTATCTCTTTTTGAAAGAAGTGAGTGGCCCTGAAAAGGGCCTTTGGGTGCTTGTTTTTTTTTTCTTCAAAAAACAAACTCAGGAACGAGAAGCAATCCGCTTTAACTGCCTTAAGCCTTTGCCACGGCCAATGCCTACTTCTGGACTTGCTTCCGTCGATGATTTGGTAGAAATAACTAGGGGTGGTATCTCAGGTGTAGTAACAGGGTTGGGCTGTTTGGCTCGGGAAGGTCTTTTTCTCATGGGTCGTAATAAAGAAGTCTGATACATTTGTTTCAGACTTCTTAACTCTGCCATAATGTCCAAGAGTACCGTTACCATTTGAGGTTCACTGTTCTCCTTCTCTCCTAGTCCTTGTTTCTTCTCTACTGCTTCTTCTTCTTCCTGTCATTTCCTTCTTGCCTCTTCTTCTTCTTGCTGTTGCTGTTCAAGAAGAAATGCTTGTTCTGCCTCTTTCTGCTGCTGTAAAAATTTCTCCAATTCTTCTTTCTGTCTCTGTTTAACATCCTCGACCTGTGGTAAAGAAGGAGAAGGTGGCGAAGATACTGGTACCGGAACAAATTCTTGCGAAGAGAGAAAATCTACTAAATCCCAATTAAAATTGATCTCTTCTGGAAGTAGCCCTGTGTTAACTCTGGTATCCGCTGCTTTGCAATCGCTTCTCGTCTCCACAGACGGTGCACCCCAATTCATTGTCTTCTTAGTTTCCGTCATGTTTCACAAAACAATGTCGCATCGGTTCACTGCGCACAGACGCTAGCGCACCTATATAGGGAATGTGACGTCACAGGTAGCTCTCTTCGGAATGGAAGACATACTCCACGAAGTGACTGAATTGTGTAGCGCCTGTTGGTATTGGTGAACAATCTCAATCCGCTTCGATCAGGTCTTCCACTATAAATAAACGCGGTTCACTTCATTCCCTTCACCTGTTCTCCTCACAAGATGTGGACAAACGTTGAATCCTTTTTCGTACGGACTTACCCATGTATGTTAAATCATCATTTACCATTATCCGGATCACCGAGACGACTGTTTGGAAAAGAAGATGCTATGTGGAGAGTCAGGGCTGTCTGAAGCGAGTCCTCATCTACGGTCCAGAGGTTAGACGAAGTTTGAGAAAGAGAAGAAGATCAGTGCGATGCCCTCTATGTTAACGAACTGGTGTTAACATAAAAACCAACGGTCCTTTTCAGGGCCACTTTCATATGCCTCGAAAAGATTTCTTCTTTCTTGCCTATATATGTATTATCTATGTGTTGTATATGTCTCTGTCTCTCTATTGTATTTGTCCCTACCTAGAGTAGCTGCGCGTATTCAGGTCAGCCATTTGCTGCATTGTTGCAATTGTCCAGTACCGTGACGTCACCCTACCTGTTCCATTCCTATTGTTCCCATACAAAATTCCCATTGACGCTAAAGTGCCCCAGGGTGTGCCATTTGACGCTAAAAATCTTGATGCTAAAGTGCCGCAGGGGTGTTTTTAATGTATTTTCCCATTGACGCTAAGGTGCCCCACTATACTACTATCGTCCGTTGGGAGACATTTTGATGTAGCAGTGAGTGAGCAGTAAATAGCAGAAGAGAAGCAGAGCTGTGAAATTTGTTTTATGGGCGATTTGTAATAAAGAAAAGTTGTAAACTATGACGAGAAGCTTAGCTGTTCAGAGTTGCCATACATCAATTAGGTACGACTTGAGGCTCCTTTTAAGGTTAGTCCTTTTTCAGGGGAGTTAACCATCATTGTCATACCTGATCTTTTTTTTTAGTGTCACAATGAAAGGGTATTGCTGTTATTTCAGAGATGCTGCATCACTATGTGTATTAATAGATTGTCGTCATTCTTATATACTTACAGATCTAGTTTTAATATGCGCGGACGTAATTAAAAACATGTTTTGATTTATTTTTTTAGTTCCTCTTATAGAGACAGAAAATCTGAGAAAGACAGAATAACTTGCTTTTCAGGTAGAGATATAGGTCTCGTTTCCTCCTGTCTCGTTTTGGTAGTCATCTTAGTGACCAGGGTCCCTGTGTATTTTTATCCAGCTTCCTTTTCAGGTACCGGCTTTCACAGGTTTAACTATTTTGGTTGGAATGATGAAACATAATCCTTTCTTTCGTTCATTATTTTTTTTTTATAAATATAGTTAATTGTTTCCTTTTCTTGTAAATTTCCTTAGTATTTATGTTTCAGTATATACGAGAGTGTTTTGATTTATTGTCCCAATTTGTCTTCTAATTTTAATTGGATGTTCTGTCTTTCCTGATTGTAAAAGGTCTATAAAAGGGCCCACTTAGCTAAGTTGCATATGTGAAGTACACAAAATTGAAACGAACCGATTCGTTTGTAGTTATCTTCAGACAGCAAAGAGACGTGGTGAAGAAAACTAATGTTATTTCAGATCATGACACTGAATGAAAATTTTGAAACTAACTTCGATACAATTTGTGATAGTGGCAACATTTCTTTGAAGTCGGACTTTTAGTCCATATATAAAATGAAAAACACGATTCTTTCATTTGTCGGAATAGTGTTTAAGTGTAATTCATTTCTGAAGAGTTTGATTCAGGAAGCATCAGGCTATCAGCAAACCCCAGCAAAACTAAATTTCGAAACTGTAGGTTGATAGAGGTTTTACTTTGTCAAACACGGCAGCAAGACGAAACATTTAATTCTTTGCACATTCTGCAAACAACATATTGATGTAAGTGTACCACGTCCGTCGAAATAGCAGCACCACCTGCACGTTCAGTTGAACATTCAGATTTGTTATTGTTGTTTGTTTTCTTACTATTGTTAAAATACGAACAATTAATAGACCCATGCTTTCGTGATGATTGTAGTCATGAAATAGATTGATTGAAAGGTAATTATAAGCACATGCTCATGTTTGCACAGTTAATTTGTGTTGATAAGTATTAACATCTGAACTGGGCAGAGTGTTTATTGCTGCTGTATTAACTGTAAAGACCCCATTAAACTTTAAATAGTATATCCCCCCCCCATTCCGCAATGAAATAGTCGAAAATGTGTTCATACGAATATA
>JAECUM010000858.1:0-174415 GCA_016617855.1 Megalonaias nervosa | reverse complement strand
CTATCTATCTATCTATCTATCTATCTATCTATCTATCTAGCTATCTATCTATTTGGATTATATTGCCACAAACACGCTTGCTTGTATCTAAAACGTTGAACGTCAGTTGGGGTTACCGGTAATTGGTTCATTATGTAGATTGCTAACACTTTCAGTAGGTGGTAGTATGGCGATGATTTCAATACACCAATAGTACAACAGGCCGAGGCCTTTTTCTTCGGGTTCCACCATGAATGTTACTTCGTCGTCTTGATCCAGTATCACTAACATAGACCCAGAAGATCGGTTAACTGGATAACGCCGTAAAATTGTGGTCAATATTGTAAATGTTGTAACGCCGAGTACTAAGAACCTGTACACGCCGGTAACCTCAGCGGTATGTTTGATGGATTTATTGAGTGGTGTCGATAATGCTGATCCAGATGCTACTGTATATACTATACCATCGGTAATCTTGTTGATGTCAGAGAGCTTATTGTCGATGACTACTGGACTCCAAAAAAATCATTAATGGTTCTATTTGTGTTGCTACGAAAATTTATAAACGCGGTTACATGATTAGCATATTCAGATGTAAAAGTGGTCATTCCATCATTGATTGTCATTAACGAGGTCATCATCCAAAAAAAATCATTAATGGTTCTATTTGTGTTGCTACGAAAATTTATAAACGCGGTTACATGATTAGCATATTCAGATGTAAAAGTGGTCATTCCATCATTGATTGTCATTAACGAGGTCATCATCCAAAAAAAATCATTAATGGTTCTATTTGTGTTGCTACGAAAATTTATAAACGCGGTTACATGATTAGCATATTCAGATGTAAAAGTGGTCATTCCATCATTGATTGTCATTAACGAGGTCATCATCCAAAAAAAATCATTAATGGTTCTATTTGTGTTGCTACGAAAATTTATAAACGCGGTTACATGATTAGCATATTCAGATGTAAAAGTGGTCATTCCATCATTGATTGTCGTTAACGAGGTCATCATCAGGATGTTGGTATTGTTGACGTATTTCTTCGTTGCAGCGTCATTGTTTGATTCTGGTTCTCTCAAATTAGCAATGCTATTTCCGCCCATATTGAGAGAACCAGTCATTGCATCTCAGTTCTGATCGTGGCGTCATTGCTGTCCACATATTTTTTGTTGTGTTATATATATTTAATTTAATTGGTTTTTTGTTAGTTTTAAATTTTTTAATTCCATTACATGTCATCGTAATGTAACTTTGTTTACTGGATTTGATGTTGTCCAGAATTGATTTTAGTTCTGTTTGACCTGACTGATATTTTTTTATTTCTCTGATAAACAACCAATAATAGAAACACTGTATCTAGTTGCTGACCTCGTTTCAGAATCAGTGACAGTTCTGGTAAACAACTTTTTTTAAATCTTTTTCAGAGCAAGAATCTTTAAGTTGAATCAAGGTCATACCTGGACTACCTGACAAATAACATAACAAAATTCTATTTTTCCAGAACAATGAACTTTTGACCTCATCTGGGAATCTGTCTTACGTCTTAGTTAGCGTATAACTGTTGTTTTTGATAGAGGTTTTTCAGTCGGGCTCCAAACAATTGACACGTTAAGTTGTTATTATGTAGTGACCAGTTTGAGTTGAATTTTCTATTTTCTTCAAAATTATTGAATTCAAGTGATTCTTTTCCCTGGGAATACATAAGTGCTCCTACAAAATTCTTGGACGGAGGCATTTATTAGAAGTTATACTGAATTCAAAACTGGAATAATATTTTCTGTGATTCAACAAAGGACTCTTGACACAACAGCACTTCGCTGACACCACAGAGGTCATCGCCATCCATTTTGGATTTCATCGGGACTCAAACTCAGATCAATTCAGGACTATTTAATATTAGGACTTCTATTTTTTAATTCTTGGATTAATTTTGGATTTAATTCGTAAAACCGTAAGTTTTTTTTTTTTTTTTTTCTTAATTTTTCATTCTGTTATATTTTACAAAGCTTGTTGTCTTCACTCTTTTCTGTTATTATTTTAAGAGCATAGACTCGTAACAGTTGCCACATCATGGTCTGATTTTGGTTCTTTCACATTGATAATTATATTTCTGCTCATGCTGAGTTCGCCATACATAATGTCTCCAGTTCTTCTGATGCGTCCAGTGATCTCTTCCATTAGTGTTAGAATTGATTCCTCCGAGTTTTTCATTTTACCGTTTTTAGCAAACACCATTAAGTTATCTTCGGTCGCACCTGGAACCCACAGAATAATATCTGTAAACGGGATATTGCTCGTCTTTAGACATCCTTGCTGATCCTGAAGAACAACAACTTCATTTTGGTCAAGATCTTCCAGACCCAAAAGATTAGCGAGCTCATCCTTGACCTCGTCAAGGGTTGCATATTTGGATAAGTCACATTGGAGCTTACCCTTAGCAGATCTTCCGTAAATATCTTCCATTGTATATTACATGAAGACCTGTTTAAAATGTTGGACGACGATGTTGTTTGGTGGTACACTCGTGCACGATTTTATGAGGTGGTGCCCTTGACGATGTCGAAACAGCGTCGAGCACAGCGAGTACTTTACGGCTGCATATTGGCGGATCAGTTATTATCTGTGTTGGTAATGTTGAATACCAGACTGGAGTGCTATGCATTCCGCCGACTTATTTTAAAAATTCTTTTGGTGGCGCCAACCCATACGAATCAAAATAAACAACTCCACGTGGGTCAACCGCATATACAACCCAATTAGTTCCTGGACCAGAACTTCCATCGAGATTAATGATACCGGTTTCAAAACGGTTTGGTTGTTTTGGTAATTGATCACGCATAAAAACACCTCGGAAGTTTTTGATGTTTAATTTCTTAGCGGCATCAAGTAAATCAAAATTAGACATGGGAAGCTCGAAACGCTTTGCGTCTAGCGAGGTGTCCCGGGCAGTCTCAGACCTCGACCGTACCAGGAATGAGAGGTTCCTGGCATTCTTAGACCCCGCTTTTTTTTTGGCAGTATTTAGTCCGTGACCTGTTGCTTTCTTTAATGCCATCCCAGCGGCAGTTTCAACAGCACCAATTGCAGCTGCTTGTCTTTAATAGCAACCGCAGAAAGATTAAGTCTGACACCGGTCTTTGATCGTTTGGCATTATTGCAATCCTTGAGTTGACGTTCTGTCAGGGATAGTTTATTTGGACCTTGCAACGCTGCTGATTTCAGCGATATTTTTATTCCAGTATTCTTTTTTAACGCTGATTGTAGCTTTTCAATCTGACCAGGGGTCAGAGTAACATTAACGTGATGATATGACATTATAATATCATGGGCGATTTAATTACTAATCGTGCACACGGGGTCGCAAGCGATCCAATTACATGTTTTCCACTGGGGCATCAATAAGTCTCATTCGTCCACCAACACCTTCCAGCATCATTGTTTTGTCTGAGAGTATAACAGCGATTGCTCTGCAATTAGCAATAGCTCCTCTTGCCATAAGATCTCGTAAGTGTATATCAACAACAGATTGTGTAAATAAATCCATGTGTTCCAGCGAAAAGTAATAGATCGGATACTGCGTTGTAAAATCTAGTTCTGATATTTGTAGACCAGAATCAACATTTTGATCACGTCCCATGAATGTCATCAAACGATGATATGCACGTGCAACATGATTGTTATCAAAGTTCAGTATTATGTCCTCACCTGGTTTTTGATGTCCATTTATTCTCAGTGAAACTTCAGTAACACCAAGTTTGTCAAATATCATTGTGCTATGTAATTGTGAGTTTACTCTAGCATCTTGAAAAGCAATGAATATATGTCGCGGTGCAGAGACACCTTGCTCTGATGCTATCGGCCATGTGAAGAAACCATTAGTGGTACTTTGAACACTATCTGTGGTCATCGTCAACCATGACAATGTTGATTTACCACCTGAATCCATAAAAGAGAGCAGCCGTTGTTCTTCGGTCAATGACGGTATCATTGTTGGCATCCACAACGAAAGTTTTGTCAGTATTACTTTACCTGCATCACCGATAGGACGCCAGATTGCATCATCATCGGTAGCCTTTCTTACAAGCACAACTGTGTGCTTGGCTCCAAAAATAACCTTTCTGACATTTCTGCAATATCCAAAGATATGTGACAGTGGAATTGAACATGAAAATCTTCTACTTCCATCCTTCAGCATTGATCGACGTGCTGCGAATCCTAAGTTGAATTCTGGATTAGCACCATGAACCACCGGCCACACATCAGCGTCAGCGTTGTCGGAGAAGTTTCTTGGTCATCTTGTATTATACTGTCTGTTGTCACGGTGGTTAGCAGTATCCTTCACAAACATCATTGAAGGACCAGTTAATCTTGAATAATTATCGGAATATCTTGCAAGACCCAATATCGTCCAGGCATGCTTCAATGTTTCTTCCGTCGATGCTATACGTGGCACTGTTGAACAAAACCAACTCTAATATCAGCTCCATATTCAGTGTCATCTGTTTTTAGAATTTCACCTTCTACTTCAATAAATGCTTCAGCGGGTAAGAAATATTTGCTTGTATCCTGAACTTGCAGCTCAATTCTTCCACGCTGATTTGGCTCTCATGCATCATACGAATAATATTGATAATCACGTACCGATTCATCTTTGAGGACTGGCGCATCCATGTCAAAAGCGGGATCAGATACACGTTTGAACATTGTTATACTTGCTAGCGTCTAACACGAAGACCACTTCTTGCTATTAGACTAGCAGTTATATTTTTCTTTTCTGATTCTACCAGTGGCAGGGGTACACCTGCCAACTCTGCTAGTCTTTGATTTGCAGCTTGTTTTTCTTGTTCAGTAAGCTCATTTACAACTTGGTTAAAAATGTGAAACTGATTAACATCTTCCTCAGATCTGATCTGCGGAGTATCGGTAAAGACGCGATATACATCCCTAACCCAATAAGCAGATTTCTGAGTTTTAACATATTCGGGTTTTACATACCTATCTCTATCACTATATCCAAACGTGGCAATATTAATTAATTGGTCTGGGTTCTTGATAGCGGCAATACCTTTCGGCGTAAATTTATTTATAATGTTAGTTCTGACTTTTGACAGAGGTTGTGGCTCATCTTCAGGTTGTGGTTCATCTTCAGGTAATGTCTCAAGAGCTTTTTGTGTTGCCTCAGTTGATGTAACAATTTCCTTGGTTGGTTCAGCAGTTGGTTTAAATAACTGTTTTGTACCTTCTGTAAATTCCACCTGAGACTCCTGACGCGCTTGTAGTTGTTGCTTGACAGAATCACGGACGGGGAGATATTTGTTAATTGCCTCTAGTCGCTGTCGAGCTAGTTTAGCTGTGCGAGATTCATTAGTTAGCATAGGATCGCTCATTAATATTAATATAATAATGATTTAATTACACCACCTAACCGCGTCGCTACAGCAGCGGGTGGTGGGTGGTGGTGGTGGTGGTGGACGACCAATAGTAAATGTCCCGGGTCGGTAAACGAAGAGGCATAAAATTTGACACGCAAGCGTCAAGAGAAAACAATTAATAAATGCGCTAACCCTGTAGAGGCCTCGGTTTAGTACAACCCGGTTACAGGTCTCGGTTTAGCGTTATTTACGCTTGTCTGTTCATTTTTGTAGCGAGTTTTATTTTCAAAACGGATTGCTCTAAAAAGTGGTCTGTTCACCACCCTGCTGCTACATTGCCACAGAACACATAATTATGGTCAAAGCAGGCACTTGTTTGTGTTAGTCAGATTGGGAAACTATTGATAAAACCCTCTCCCCTTTTTCCAAATCAACCCGTGATATCAATAGTTTTCTCCTTTATTACTGACAGACACTAACTTCTATAATTTCTGTAATGATATATTATCATTTTATGCAGATATTATTGCTAGGGGAAATGACGCAAAAGGAAAGAAGAAGAACACAATAGACTAATGGAGGCATGATAATATCTCAGGAAATCTTGTCACTTTTAATAATGGGTTAACTTACAAATAATGTTTACTTATCGCATTGCATAGCCTGCTAACCCTCAATTTCGTTCCTTTTCGGTCTTATTTTGTAACTTAATTGGTTCATTTATCTGATTTTTAGATCGGGACGGCAAAATGGGTATGACTAAATTACTCAATAGAAAAATGGAACGTAACGGAAGAGAAATACGCAATGGGAATCAACAAATTGTAACACTTTTCCATCACTTTTTGAACTAAATATGATTTTTGTTTATAAAATGAAATGGAAAAAG
The DNA here is from genome assembly GCA_016617855.1 of Megalonaias nervosa. Classification (NCBI taxonomy): domain Eukaryota; kingdom Metazoa; phylum Mollusca; class Bivalvia; order Unionida; family Unionidae; genus Megalonaias; species Megalonaias nervosa. Next base: position 168,169 of record JAECUM010000858.1, on the reverse strand, counting down.
TGAATACTTATTTTAAATAGTTGTGCAAATTAATCAAAGACCCACCTACTACGCAATGGAAATCATTATTTGCAATGGATATTTCAGAAGTTCATTTTATTTAGTGGTATTAATCTCGAAATATCGATACATATTTTATCGATTATTTTTAAATTATTAATTTCATTGAAAAATGTGTTTCATACGACAGTGACCGGTCTAATGTGCTATGGAAATTGGAAAACGCAATTGAACCATCTTATCTTATGATCCCGCTCCGAAGTATATTAAGAAATATGATTGTAAGTTAAGAAGTATAGTCTCAAAATATTTATGTTGCGGTTTTCATTTATGATTTCCATTGCGCAGCAGGTTGGTCACATTTAAGTGAAATATTATTTGAGTAAAATTGCACTGTTATTTAAAATAAGTTTTCATTTATTATGTTTTGATATCAGAAATCATATTTAGTTCAAATAGTGACGAAGCAGTGTTAATATATAATTTACTGATATCCTTTGAGTATTTTACATCCATTGCGTTCAATTGTTTTTCCATTTCGTATTTTAGTCATACCGTCAAAAGGCTCTTGTTGGTAGGACACGCATGCGCGGTCTCCAAGATAAATAGTATGGCGGCAAACGAGCACCGAGTTTCAGGGACTGGAAAATTCAGCCATAAATGACTTGGATTTTAGTGGATAGATACAGAATGAATTGCCGGACAAATTTAGAAAATTGTATTCTGTTGTTTTGTGAGATATACTAGTGAAAACCCTTTATAAAGGAAAATGGCAATGGAAAAGCATTATGTGCGGACGGACACTCACACAAGAGCAATTACTGCTCTTGGGTGCAATCCAGTCCGCAGGGAAATACTTATGGGATGCGAAGGTATATATTTATCTGCATCTCTTTACTACATATAATTTATTTAAAAACTATATATTGTGGACTTAAATTTTGTTCCTTTATGGTAATGTATGAGCGCTAGATAAAAAATATATTAATATTCATACACAACATCACTGCGAAGAGCCCGGTACAGCGGTGTAGCAACCGCCCAACCAATCTATTCAACTTGGGGATGGGAGACACAGCAAAAACTTCCAATCAAGCAAATCTTTATTGGGAGGTGCCTTGAATTTATTGTAAGCCACTGGTTAGGTAATCAGTGTCAAAATTTTAATGTCTTTTGATGAGTATGCATAAAGCAGTAGGTTGACATCTAGCCCGTAACTCAATATTATCATGGTACTTAATGTTTTTATTGGTACATATTAAAACTGTTTTGCCATTGCTGCTTACTTATAATCTGTAAAGTTCTATGGTTTCCCTTTTTCTATTCCTACAAAAAGTCTTTGCCAATGAAGCTCAAAAATGTAAATAAAACAGCATATGGTGGCTGACCCAAGATTAATGTATCATGGGGGAACAACTCTATATTATCGTGGTATTTGCGTAAGTTAGGTATGGTAGCATGCACTTATTATAATAAACATAAATTGCAACTTACCTATGAGAAGGAATGTCCACCCTTGCACTGGCAGAATATTTCTACAAAAAACGAAAGGATCCAATGAACAAATTGAACATACAAATGCAATTAAAGTGGAAATCCATGAATAACAACATTACAATTTAAAAACAAATATTATTTAACTTTATATAAATTTTAAATGCAATGTGGGCAAATAAATATAAATATATACAAAATTATTATTATTATTATTGAAATATTACTAATTTCAAGAAAGTTTAACTGTTGTTGTATTCTTATTTATGTATGAGAAGTATCATCATAAGCAACATTTGGTCAAATTTTGGTCCATATTGGCTACCATGGAATGAAATTCCAAGCTTAACCTTGTATGTCCTCATCAGTACGTGACCTATAATCATCAAACATCAGATGATACACTGAGTTTATTTCATAATCAAAGCCAATTCTGGTATAGCAAGTTCAATCGGAGTTTTCTGTATGATGATTAATTGAATTTTGTGCACTTTACAAAAAGTGATGTTCATTGTTTTTCAACTTGTCAAAAATGTTGACTTTCTAGAGGAATTTGTGCTATATGCTTTATATCTGTAAACAACCACTGGATGGCTCATGTCCAAAATTAATTGGAAAATCCTGTCTGCTGCAATAATATAGACCCTGCGATAATACAGTGTTGGAGTATGGCTAGTATACAGGTACCCTGAAATTAACTGTAGATGGAGAGTCATTTAGAAATTTTGAAATACTATGTTGTCATGAATACTATGAATCATAAATGAAATACAATAATTTACCTGCTAATGGAATTTGATATACCCATTTCTCTATCAGCTATTTCCTTACCTGTGTTAAGGGAAATATTATAAATGATGCCAACTTTACCATAAACAATGCCCAGTTCTTTGGAGAATTCTCTTCACTTCTTTACATGTTCGATGGTGCTATTTGCCCATCCTTTATGGTTATGCTATTAAAGAGATAGATTCTGTATTTTCCAATTTTTAAATACAATTATGATGTTTTTTGGAAACATCACTTTTATTTTCTCTCTTTTCTTTATTTCCCTCTTTGTTAAGTACAAAATTTAATTGCCAATTATTTATTCATCACCTCTTTTTTGTAGTGTATTAATTAACATGAATTACTGGTATAAACTTAGTAATATATTTTGATACATCTTTAATTAAGTTCATAGAAAGAGTCATAATCGATTGGAAAATATTGAGATCATATTAAGATTTCAATACAACAAACTTTTTTGTCTACTATATTTTTGGCAGCTGGCAATATACAAACAAGTTTATCTTCTGCTTTCTTGTGTTAATGAGTATATGATAGAATAATTAATCAATGATTTCAGTAATCCAAGCATGCACTATGCACATGTATGATAGATATTTTTAGTATGACTACATTCTCCACTGGGTCACCTAGCAACCTGCTACATTTCAAATGCACAAATCAGTAGATAATTGTATACACTACTGCCGTAAGGGGTAAAAGAGGGAGTGGCACACCTTCCCAAGTGATGGAATTCTGGTGTCATTGAAAATAGAAGGAAACTCACAGAATGACCTGAGATATTTACTACATGTAGAATAGAAATAATGATAAGTAAACAAGCCAATGTCAGTCATCTCCAGCAGTTTAAAGATCTTTATAAAAAAAATTCTCCATATCAATTGGCATAATTTATTTCTAAAATTTTTACAAATGAATCTGGGCAAAGACCATGTTTGTATTCCCTCAGCTTTTTGACAGGAGAATATCAGACTCATGAGAATCTGCCTATTCATGTTTGTATTTTGAGATAATTGAAAAAGATTGTATATTCTCCGGTCAGGTGATGTAATTAATTCACATATATATATATATATATATATATATATATATATATATATATATATATATATATATATATATATGTATATTGTTACATGTAGGCTCGTACAAATGTAACAAAAGAAAAGAGTGAAGTCAGCAAGCTTTGTAAATTTTAACAAAATAATTTATTTCCCTAGAAAACAAGATAAAAAGTATGAAATAGGACTTACGGTTTGTGAAAACAGTCAAAAAATTAATCCTTGAATTGAGAAATATAAGTCCTATCACTAAACAGTTCTAATTGAATCCAGGTTCGAATGTCTATGAAGTTCCAATATGGAAGGCAATGACGTCAGATGAGGTTGTTGTACAGAAGGCAACAGTTTCTCATTGAATCACAATTTATAATGTTCTGTTTAGAATTCCAGAATAAATTTTCACTGAATGTCTTTGTTCCAGAATTTTATAAAGAAGAGCACTTGTGCAGTTTTCTAGAAAATAAATTATTAAATTCCAAAAAATAGATGAACTTCAAAACAAGCTGACATCAACAATAAAAACCTCTTGAGCCCTCAAGGTTTAAAATACAACTGCCTGGGTCTACTAGCAAATGGCTGTTTTAAGCCTCGATTTTAGATCACATGGTGGCTCACGTGACGGGCTATGTGCTCACTAATTTGAACAGCACAGTAAAATAAAAATGCCAATTATCACGTATGCTATAATAGCCCTAGCTAAGAATCAGATTCCCACACTGGAATAAATTAAAAAAAGAAAGGTTGTTTACAACAAATAACACGTGGGCCGAAAATGACCTCGTTAGTAACCAATCACTTTTGCTTAGTGTTTACAAAATGTCTCAACCAAGGTGAGCTAAAAATACTGATAATGTAATACCTTTTACATTCAAATCAGGTCAAAACTGAGAAAAATGAGTTTTTGAAAATAGTCAAATCCCGTGAAAATTATCATTATAATAAAATGTAATGAAACAAAAATAAAATAAAAAAGAATTTAAAAGTAACACACAAGTAATTAAATTACATATATGTAACACTTCCCCCCATAAAGAAAAAGAAAGATTTATGTAATAAAGCTTTCTTTTTACCATATGTAAATTATACATGAGGTAAAATAAAATTACATAAGAAAACTCTTATGAATTATACAAAGTGTACATGAAATAATATTTCTATACATGGGAAAGTGCATCTGCAATCAAATTGTCTTTTCCTTTGATGTGCCTGATGTCAAGATTATATTCTTGCAAAAACAAACTCCACCTTAATAATCTCTGATTTTTATTTTTCATCTTGTCGATGAAAGTAAGGGGGTTGTGGTCACTAAACACAACAACTGGAGAAGGAGCTGAGCTAATGTAAACTTCAAAATGCTGTAATGCCAAAATTAAAGCCAAACATTCCTTCTCGATTATTGAGTAATTTCTTTGGTGCTTATTTAATTTCTTAGAGAAATAGCACACTGGGTGATCAACACCATTTCTATCGTCTTGAATCAATACTGCTCCAACCCCAACATCACTTGCATCAACAGATAGTTTAAATGGTTGACTGAAATTTGGAGCTGTAAGAACTGGCGCACTCTTGAGTATGGCTTTTAACCTATCAAAAGCCTCCTGACATTTTTCAGTCCAAAGAAACTTGTTTTTCTTGCTCAACAAGTTTGTCAGGGGTTCAGCAATATTAGAAAAATTGGAACAAAATTTTCGACAGTATCCAGACATACCCAAAAATCGCATCAGTTGCTTTTTACTGACAGGCAGAGGGAAATCAGAGATAGCCTTGACTTTAGCATCTATAGGTTTAACTTGACCATGTCCCACAATATGTCCTAGAAAAATTACACAAGCATGGCAAAACTCACTTTTAGATAAATTGATTGTCAAATTTGCATCAGTGAGTCTGTCAAAGAATTTCTGAATCGTTTCTAGATGTTCTTTCCAGGTGTCATTGTAGATAATGACATCATCGATGTAGGCATCACAATTATCTAGACCAGAGGTAATCATATTCATCAAGCGTTGAAAAGTACTTGGGGAACCCTTCATCCTGAACGGCATTACTTTATATTGATAGAGTCCATCTGGAGTCACAAATGCCAAAATTTCCTTTGCTCTTTCCATTAGTGGAATTTGCCAAAATCCTTTCAGAAGGTCAAATTTGGTGACGTACTTGGCATTACCAATTTTATCAATACAGTCATCAATTCTTGGTAATGGAAATGAATTTGTTTTTGTCACACTGTTCACCTTGCCATAATCAGTGCACATACGGAAAGTTTTATCAGGTTTCGGAACAAGTATACATGGTAAACTCCAATCACTTTTACTGGGCTCTATGAAATTGTTCTGTAGCAAATACTGAATTTCCTTTTTCAAGTATTCCTGTTTGAGAGGGTTCATCCTGTATGGGTGTTGTTTCACAGGTTTTGAATCTACAATTTCAACGTCATGAAAACGTTTGTTTGTCCTCGTAGGAATATCTGGAAACCAGTGCTCATATTCGAATAATAACTGTTTAAGTTCATTCCTTTCTTGTTGCAAATGTAAAAGTTTCTGGTCCAGATTTTTCATAATTTCTGAATTCCAAAGATTTGTTGCTCTAAGATCAACAGAGTCTGATTGAATTCCTTCACTTAAATCCTCAGTTGGTGGGACAGGTACAACTAAATTAATTGCATGATTTACTTCGCTATCTCTCTCAATATACTAGTACTGGATTAATTTATTTAGATCAGAGTACTATTATTGTAATTTAACTCATTCATTTTCTTCTTAACTTTGTAAGGGCCATAAAATCTAATTTGAAGAAAATTTTGAAGAATGAGCAAGAGAGAATGAACTCTATTACAAGACTCAAAACTTCTCTCAAGTAAAGTTCTGTGAAACCATAATTTCACTTTTGACTTGAATTGCTGAATGCCAAATTCAAGCATAACAAGCATTTCCAGACATAAAATTTGACCTTTGACCAGATTGGACAGATTTGGGAAGGCCAAATTGAGTAAACAACTTTATCAAAGCTTTTACTACGGTTTTTGTTTTAATATTCCTCAAAGGAATTGCCTTAGGGAATCTTGTTGACACACACATAATGGTCAACAAATATTGGTTGCCTGACTTGGTCTTAGGTAAGGGATGAACACAATCTACCATAATTCTGCTAAATGGTTCGTCAAATGCAGGAATAGGTTGCAGATGAGCCCTAGGTATCTTCTGATTGGGTTTTCCTACCATTTGACAAGTATGACAAGATCTACAAAATTTACAAACATCACTTTTGATTTTTGGCCAATAAAAGTGAGTCAAGATCTTGTGATAAGTTTATTTATCCCTAAATGACCAGCCAGAGGAGTTTCATGGGCCAAACTAAGTATTTCCTGTCTGTAAGATTTTGGAACTACAATCTGATAGTTCACTGACCACTCGTCACTAGCAGGTACCTCGGGAGGTCTCCATTTTCTCATAAGAATTCCATTTTTAATGAAATAACAGACAGGTACTTCAGTGGCTTCAGTTTCACTAATGGCCCTCTGAAACAAACAGGAGATCTCAGGATCTTTTTCCTGTTTGACGACAAGTGATTGTTGTTTGTCACCCTGATTAGATAAAAGAGAATGAGTAATTAAAAGAAGATCATTGTGATCAATACCTTTTGATTGATCCAAATTAGGAGTGAAAGTGACCTCATCAAAAGCCTGACCAATACATGTGTCAGCTAAAGGAATATTTTCCTTATCAAAATCATTCTTAAGAGCTTTCTTTGCCATAGCTCTGGTAACTGCACAAGCTGGGTATAAATCAGGGTATTCTTTTTCAATTGGATCAACTTTCTGATCCAAAGAAGGCTTGTCAGTTGCAAGTGGATTAACCACAACCTTGTCTCCTGCCAGGTCGGTGCCTAGAAACAAATGAATGCCCTCAGCGGGTAAAGAAGCACTATACCGACTGTCACAGGTCCTGAAACTAAGTCTGATGACAAATTTACAGAATGGAGAGGAACATTAACAAAGTCGCACTCAGCTCCCTGAATGAGAACACTCATTAGAACAGGACTTCTCAGGAAAAGGCAAAGTACCTAAAAATAAAAGACTCTGAGAAGCTCCTGTATCCCATACAATTTTAATAGGGATAGGATTGGCCAAATCACCCAAGAGTGATATAGAACCCCTCGACATGAATGGTTCATAATTCTCCATAATAAAATCAGACGGGGGTTTTTGAGACCCAACAAATGTATTGCTTTCAATACATGACTGTGACCTTGACCTCTTAAAAATAAGAGCATTTGGGATAGGTCTATCTTGATTCTGATGCCTATATTTCAATTTGAAGCAATCAGAAATGATGTGTCCTTTTTTCTTGCAATAGGTACACGTAGGAATAGACAAGGATTTTGAATCAAGTTCATCAGAAACTTGACTTTTAAAAGTTGTGCCAGATTGAGTTTTAGAAGGAGTCGTATTTTGTTGTAATTGTGACACTTTCACAATACTATCATACAAATTAATTATGAACTTTTAGCTACATGTTTTACTGATTGATATTAAAAATAGATCAAGGACTCTTCAACCTCATTTCAATTTTTAACTTTGATCTAGAAACACTGAGATTTGTGCAGTGTTCACAAAATGAAATTACTCCAGAGTCACTAAATACTTATACCTACATAGTAATTGTGTTGAAAAATTGGCCTGAATGCATGCAGTTAGAAATTGTAGGAGTATAGTTTTATGCCATAGTTATTTGGAACTTACCAATTGGGCATGCAGGAATGAAATTGTTGGAAACCTTGTTAGTCGTGAGCCACTTTCAGCAGAATGTAAACAATGGTTCAGTGGCCAATATCACAATTATGAAGGGCTGACAAATTAATTTGTCTAGACATGGTAGGTGTGACTTAATAATAGTAAATAATTAAATTCGTGTGGAAATAGATTTTAAATTAGGGCAAGTGATTTTATAAAAATGCAACTTGCCCTGTACCTGTGTCTGAAATTTCCTTTTAGCACTGAAGGAACACATGGCTTTGTGTGAAATATATTGAGAGGCAAACACATGACTTTATGTGAAATATATTGAGAGGCAATCACATGAGTTTATTTAGTATTATTTTTGTTTATTGTACAGAAATTTAAACATTGTGCCAAAAATAATGTTAATAGGGCCCTTTTGGAAACATGGGAATAGAGTCAGGGCTAGTGTAATTTGAGTCATGGCTTGTGCTTCTTTAGAAGGCATTCCTTGAGCTTGTATCAAAAAGTTTCTTTGAGCACTGCTGCATCCAGTGGACCATCAATAACTAGCCATGGACCTTATATTTTTTAAAACTGAATTTTGTCTTCCACAGTAGATTATAATAATAAACCCAGTCTAGCTGGCAGAAAGAAAGTGATATCATATTCAGAAGTGAAGAAGATAGAGTGAGAAAGTAAACCAAAGGATAGTAATAATTGCAGTCAATAAGATTTATGATGGCAAAGCTTTCTGATTTACCTTTGATGTAATGATATTATGCCCACTTATGGTTTGCCTCTTTTCTCACCTGGACCCCCAGTTTTCCTTTCAGGACCCTTATTTCTGGAGGCAAGGCATCCAGGACTCCCAGTAGTAAAATATGTTTAAGTTTCAGAGGTACATGTAAAACAGGGTTGCACAAATCTCTTGTTTGGTTGCTTGGGACATTTTACAATTTTGAATGACAGTAAAGTTTTGAACTGTTTGATCAGAATTGCAGAAAAAGCATGAAACAGTAGTTTTTATTTTATGCAGTCTGAATTCCAGGCAGTGAAAAAATGGGATTTTTCCTGCCACAACTTACTTTTTTGAACAGTTGTACTTTTAGGAAGATAAAATCTTGAGGATGGTCTTGAAGAAAAAGGGGGATTTTTGGCATACCACAGTATGCTGCCTTTTCAATGCCATACATTCTTTTCAATGCTTAAAAAGGAAATAGTTGCTTAAAAGGTTTTGGAGTAGTCATATGTTATATATGAAAGAAGAAAAGTTTTGGATTTATCACATTTTATTCCAGCAATCATGTTACAAAAGGATACTTGAATCGAGACTTCTAGCTGAAATAATTGACTAGTTTCTCTTCATAAGCAGCATCCTGTCAAACAGCTGATTATAAGATACATTGTATTTACACAGTGCTAATTCAAGTAACATTTATCATTCCATCATAAAATTTTCAAATCAAGTAGGTAAAAAAGTTAATTAAATGCAATCTGGATATTTTTAAATTTGAGATGTTTCTGTTATTTCCCTTTATGTGTGTATAAAATATTTCCAAAAGCATGCATTGCATTTTTGGATAGGAAATTTGGATAGCTTCAGACACTTCAAATTTTCAGGATACAGGAAAGAATTTGTATGATCCAGGTTTTGGTTATTCTTTTTGCAGAGAATGTGCTTTTAGTTAGCTCAAATAAATAAATTTTGACAGCACACACAATGTAGTCAGTTAGGTAACAGTGGCATTCAAAAGCTTGAGGGTTGAAGACTATATTGGTACACTAATATGTAGAATGAGTACTGGATTTGAGCCAGGTAACTTTAAATGATTGATTTAATTATTGTTCAGTATGTAGTAAACAAGTTATTAGCAGTCTGCTATTCATAAGTAATTTGTTGTAAGAGGGCCTAATTGTCAATCCTATCAGATGTCTGGATGGTGCTGCCTCAGTGATCATAATCAAAGCACTTATAAAAGATTTTTAATAAACAGAATTCATGTTGATCTCCCATATATACTTACTTAAAAGTTGAGTCCAGCTGTAAACTGCATAAACCAAGATTTATATAAATTATAAATTTGACAGCAGATCTGGATTTATGCAGTTTGTTGGGAGACAAACTGCATGGACCCTGATCTGTCAGTGCATTATGTGAAGGCAGATTAGGGTCTTTAATATTTGAAGTTTCAATGTTATAAGTGAGTATATATGGTACTGTACAGTATTTAGAGTTTATAAATTGGTTTTAAAGTAAAATATGCACTAGATACATTTTAAATCCATAGTATCAGTCATATATAAAGATAGAGAATAAAATTAATTTGAGACCTGTCAAATGTATATTATTACAATGAATGAATGCATGCATGTATAGGGTTTAACAGCACATCAACACAGTTCAGACTATATATTGCCAGTTAAGTTTAAGTATTGCCCAAAAATGTATACAAAACAAATATCAGGTTAAAAAATGTTAAAATTCTTCTGATACGAAGCATAATTTTAACATTACGTATGTCAGCTTCTAAATTGCATTATTTCAACTCTCAATAACATCTTTGCATTTTGACAATTCGTTTCATGACAAATGTTCATAACCATCATGGTAATTACAGTAATAACATCATGAAGTTACAGTTTAGAATTGGGAATGTTAGAAGTAAAATGTTGGTATAATTCAGGTTAGAATAATATAATCCAGTGATGCACGACTCAAACATTTACATGGGTCAGAAATGACCTTGATTGTAACTAAGCAGGATGCACTGCACAAGGTTTGCATCTATAATAAAACATAAATACACAATCATCATGCATTAAGTATGAACATAGGCTGCAAGCTACATGTAGCCTGCATGCTGTATGTTGCATACCACTGATGTCAGTGCTCTCTGTTGTCATAATGTCACCCTTTATGACAACATATTGTACTGCAATTAAAATGATAACAGCCCTGAGTCATGAATATGACAGACTCAAAGCAAATAAGATGCCCATGTCTTTCTGATTCAGCACATGTCCTGGTTGACATTTACTGTCTCACTGGAGAGAGAGAAGGAACTATTTGAAGATGTGAGACTGAAGTATTACAATATCAACAAATGATTTTTTCTGTAGATGTTGACTAAGAAGCTTTTTAAAAGCATGGCATGAGTCAACTGACTGTATATAGGGTGGTATGGAATTCAAGTTTCGCTCCAGAAAAAACAAAACTCTTCTTATAAAATTCATAATTTGGTTTAGGTACATATAAACTGTTGTTTGAGATGGATCTTAGTTCATAGATATATACATTTTCAACAAAGTTAAAATTACATTTAAGATAATCAGGAACCAATCCATGTAAGGATTTATAGAGTAGTAAACCCTTTTGAAACTGAATTCTCTGCAGAAATGGAAACCACTTTAGGGTTTTAAAAAGATTTGTTGATGGTTCATCTAAATCAGCAACAAGAATAACTCAATCTACTCTTTTTTGAAATTCCAGTAATCTTTCTTGATTTTCTGTATCACTATTTAATGACCATATCAGCTTGCATTTTCCAGCACAAGATATCGTCTATCATGATGCCAAGTAGTTTTTCATTTTTAGACTGTTGTATAACCATTCCTTTTATCATTACATTGAAGTCATCTTTCTTAGCTTTTACTCTTGCTTGACTACCTATGATCGTCACTTTTGATTTGGCTGCATTTTTTGTTATACCATTGTGCTCACACCAGTTATGTTTTTTTACCAAATCTTCATTTAATTTAGTGCTAATCTCATGACCAGTTGATCCAGTCTTATATAATGTTGTATCATCTGTGAATATGTTGGTGGTGGATAGCTGAATGTGATATGGTAAATCATTGATGGACAGCAGAAAGAGTCATGGTCCAAGAACTGATTTGTGGAACACATCAATTTATCAGTTTCTTATCTGAAAATAGAAACTTTATGTTGTCTGCCTTCAGGATAGGTTTAAAACCAAGGTAAACTTTTATTGTTATCTTGATATATGCTGAGCTTTTTCAGCAGGATTTTGTGACTTTCAAGGTCAAAAATCTTTGTAAAGCCAAGAAACACTGTACCTACAAGGTTATCTTGATCTATTGCTGTTAACCAGTTATCCACCATTCTACTTAGCATAGTCTGGCACGAATGTTCTTCACGAAAGACTGATTGTTGTGAGTATTTGTAAATTAAAAGATTCCAGGTAGTTTCTAAATTCATTACAAGTTATGTCTTTCTAATATCTTTGAAAATGATGATAAAACTGATAGAGGTCTATAGTTATTCATAAGATCTCCCTTCTTATGTATTGGAGTTACTTTTGCCTGTTTAAACCTGTTGGAAAAATGCGTATTATACTGAAGTTTTATAATATCATGCATATCATACTGAAGTATTACAATATCATCAAATTTATGAGGAAATATTTTTAAGAAAAGATTAAACTCAGAATGTCATATATATATATATATATATATATATATATATATATATATATATATATATATATATATATATATATATATATATATATATATATATATCTATATCTACCTTACACCAAAGATATATCTATATATATATATATATATATATATATATCTATATCTATATCTATATATATATCCTTGGTGTAAAATATTTATGACTGACATGTGCCTTGCTGTAATGGAGATCACCAAAGAGTGAAATATTTGGGTCTGAGACATTCCATGCTGTAACAGCATAAAATATTTAGGACTGACGTGAGCCTTGCTGTAATGGATCACCACAGTGTTAAATATTTAGGACTGATACATGCCTTGCTGAAATGGATGAGACAATATCTGTAGTGTTTTGTAAATTAGTTTGGTGAATTTGCTGCATGAAATCTTGGACAAATTAGTAATAATTCTTAAACTTAGTTGTTAAAAAAAATGTATTGCAAAATATAAAACTTTTCCAAACTAACATTGTAATAAAAAAAAGTTTAGAGTATGTATGGGTACATCAAGTTATTTGGCTGTTTCATGGGGCTAAGATAGATTCATGAAGTAAAATCATGCACTTCTGACCAAATAGTGTACTGAATCCCTGTGTTCAGTACACATTGTAATGCTTCCAGTTTGTTTCACGAGGGACCCATCTTGCTAAAATAGGTCCCTGATTTCATATGCATGCATATCAAAATACCAAAATCTGTAGCTTGGGTGATTTATCACTTGTGAAGGGGGAGTGTAGAACATTTAAAAAGTTGTCTTAGTTCTTGATAAAAAGTTCTTTTTCTCAATTTGATAATTACTTTAAAATATATTCACTAAAAATGAAAGCCTGAGAGAGCTTTGCTGAAACTACAAAAGAATGGTGAACTGAAGGTGAAAAATAATTTCTTTATCTGTAGAAAAAAAATTATCATTAAACAAAATGAATACTCTGGAGGAAAGAGCAGTTATATTGTCTTTCATTAAAGACAATATTATAATTATTTATCTAATTCTACATTGCTGATGAGGCACAGCAGTCTTATAGGTGATATCTGATCCATAGATTAGTGCTCCATGAGTGGAAACAGTAATGCAACAGTCACAGGGTCATCTTTTTCATTCAGATGTCATAGCACCATTGCAACGTGCATTATGTTAACAGCTTACTGAAACTTGTCATTATGGTACATTTTAACTTCTCTGATGTTAATATCTGCATCTGTCATTATGTTACATTGTAACTTCTGGAATGTTAATACTTGCAGCTGGCATTATAGTACAGTACACTGTAACCTCAGGGATGTTAATACTTACAGCTGCCCATATGATACATCTACATTGTAACTTCTGGGGTGTTAATACTTACAGCTGTCATCATGGTGCATGGTATCTTTGGGATGTTAATACTTGTAGCTGCCTTTATGGCACATGGTAACTTCTGGGATGTTAATACTTGTGCTGTCATTATGGCATATGGTAACTTCTGTTTTGATAATACTTGCAGCTGTCATTATGACATATGGTAACTTCTGTGATAATACTTGCAGCTGTCATTATGGCAGACTGTAAGTTCTGAGATTTTAATACTTGCAGCTGTCATTTTGTTGCATGGTGACTTGTGAGATGTTAATACTTGCAGCTGTCATTTTGTTACATGGTAACTTCTGGAATGTTAATACTGGAAGCTATCATTTTGGTACATGGTAACTTGTGGGATGTTAGTACTTGCAGCTGCCATTTTGGCACATGGTCACTTCTGGGATGTTAATACTTGCAACTGTCATTATGACACATGGTAACTTCAGGGATGTTAATACTTGCAGCTGTCATTATGGCACAGGGTAACTTGGGGTATGTTAATACTTGCAGCTGTCATTATGGCACATGGTAACTTGGTGGATGTTAATACTTGCAGCTATCATTATGGCACATGGTAACTTCTGGTATGTTAATACTTGTAGCTGTCATTATGACACATGGTAACTTCTGGGATGTTAATACTTGCAACTGTCATTATGGCACATGGTAACATATTGGATGTTAATTATTACAAGTATGATATTTAACAGTATGTCATCAAATGAATTTTGTGGAAAGGAAATATAGAGTTGGGAAAGTATAGTCAGGAATTTAGTATAACAATGTGCAGTTGACAACAAGTAAATCTAAAGACGTAAAATTGCAGTATTCTAGTGTGATGTTTTACCAATTCACTAAGAAATACAGGCCGTGGAAAGATGCAACTCAGAATATATGTCCAGTATAATTAGACAATACAAAATATAATAATGCAAATCAGAATATACATTGTATATTATAAAAAATATATACCCTGATACATAGAATTATGGTAGTGATTCACCTCTGCAGTAGTATACATTGATACAAGCACTTGTTATCTTGGAATTTTAATAGTTATTTTTAATATTTATTTAGGGTTTTCCCCAATATATATATATATATATATATATATATATATATATATATATATATATATATATATATATATATATATATACCACTTTTGGATAATAATGATGAGACCAAGACATTTTCAAGATAAACCCTGTTATTGACAATATTCATGAGTATATTTAATTACATGTATATAAAGATGCTTGATTTTAGAAAACAACAAGTTTAGCAAGAAAATAAAATAGAATTATATAAACAACACAAGTATATTGATTGGCTATGATCAGCATCAGAATATTTGTTGGAGGAGAACATTTTTTGTTGGATTTGTGAGTTAACTTTTACATCCATGGCCATATATGTTTAATTTTTGTTACAAAAGTATTTTAAGGCAGTACATGTATGTGGTTTTTTTCTATTATCAATTATGTACATGTCTGTGCTTACTTTCTGTGTACACTTGTGTACATGTATGTGCTCTTTTTGTGTGTACATTTGTGTACATGTATGTGCTTACTTTCTGTATACACTTGTTGATATGTTTGTGCTTACTTTATACACTTATTTACATGTATGTGCTTACTTTCTGTATAAACTTGTGTACATGTATGTGCTGTCTTTCTGTGTACACTTGTGTACATGTATGTGCTTACTTTCTGTATACACTTGTTGATATGTTTGTGCTTACTTTCTGTATACACTTATTTACATATATGTGCTTACTTTCTGTATAAACATGTGTACATTTATGTACTTACTTTCTGTGTACACTTATATACATTTTTGTGCTGGATTTCTGTATACACTTGTGTACATGTATGTGCTTTTCTGTGTACACTGCTGTACATGTATGTGCTGACTTTCTTTGTACACTTATGTACATGTATATTCAGGATTTCTGTATGCACTTGTATACATGTATGTGCTTACTTTCTGTATCCACTTTATGTACATGTATGTGCTTATTTTTTAGATTTGGCAGTATAAGTACAGTATATATGTTTGTCTGGTGCTCAAGTTACAACTAAATTGTATAAATGGAACTAAAGGTTATATTATCTCTATTAATGGAACATTAATTTAAGAAATTATTTAAAGTAGGCAATTTTCAGAATTCAACAGTTGTAATATTCAGGTGAACATATGTACAGAGTTAGCAGCATTTTTAACTTATTAAACTAGAAAGGTTATGTATATGGTATTAATGCAGATAGGTTATGTACATATTATTAAAACAGATAGGTTATGTACATGGTATTAAAACAGACAGGTTATGTACATGGTATTAAAACATACAGGTTATGTACATGGTATTAAAATAGGTTAAGTAAATGGTATTAAAATAGATAACCTATTTTAATACCATGTACTTAACCTGTTTTAACGTACATGATGTTAAAGCAGACAGGTTATGTACATGGTATTAAAATAGAAAAGTTATGTACATGGTTGTAAAACAGATAGCTTATATACATGTTATTAAAATGACAGGTTATGTACATGGTATTAAAACATACAGGCTATGTACATGGTATTAAAACAGGTTATGTACATGGTATTAAAGCATGTTATGTACATAGTATTAAAACATGTTATGTACATGGTATTAAAACAGACAGGTTATGTACATGGTGTTAAAACAGACAGGTTATGTACATGTTATTGAAACAGACAGGTTATGTACATGGTATTAAAACAGACAGGTTATGTACATGGTATTAAAACAGACAAGTTATGTACAATATATTAAAACAGGTTATGTACATGGTATTAAAACAGGTTATGTACATGGTATTAAAACAGACAGGTTATGTACATGGTATTAAAACAGACAGGTTAAGTACATGGTATAAAACATACAGGTTATGTACATGGTATTAAAACAGACAGGTTATGTAGATGGTATTAAAACAGACAGGTTATGTACATGGTTTTAAAACATAGGTTATGTACATAGTATTAAAACAGACAGGTTATGTACATGGTATTAAAACAGTCAAGGTTACAAAGTTATAGTGATAACAGTTAGCTTAGTTGACTGAGTGCATATTCTTAGTAGGATGAAGAACTTTGTCATAAATATATCCACAAACAATAGTCACATAACATATATACACACACTATTAGCTTGTCTTTGTTTATATGTGACCAATTGTGCACTGATTTGATAATTAAAGCACAAACCATAATTACTATTATGATTGTACCATATATGTTCACTCGTGTGACTGTACCCATTTTCAAATGAAAAATATGTCTAACCTGTTAATAATATCAAAAAGATATACATGTACAGCAGGTCAGCAATTTTCACCATTTAACTTGAAAAAAGAGTTACCCCAGTTTGACACAGAAGTTTGTAAGATGTTGTATCTTGAATCATTGTTTCTTCTATTTATTAAAGGGGTATCCATGTCCTGTTGGTATGTTTCTAGTGTTTCTAGTTTTACCTGCTTTGGATCATTTGGATATAAGACAGACAAAGTTTAAGGCAGATCCAAAATGTATTATTGATTCTTATATATATATATATATATATATATATATATATATATATATATATATATATATATATATATATATATATTTATTTATTTATTTATTTGAAATTTAACCAGTCAGAAAGCATGTTTTTTTTCCCATATATGTTAGAATTTACCTACATTTTTAACAGTATGCCCAAGAAAATGGTACACATGGTACAATATTTAGTTTACAGCAGACTGATTACCCAACCTATTAGCAGCTCTGTAGCACTAAAAATATGAGTGGTGCGTTTATTCAAAGAGAGCAGGCTTGAATTACTATATTCAGCATGTTGTTAGATCTAGTTGATATTTTTTCTCTATAGATAGATTTTCAGATATTTTGCTTTGTATTGCTTTTACAAACTTGGTCCATATATTCAAAGGTACACTCTATAATGAACACAAGTCCATATTTATTTTTGACTACAGTATGATTTTTAAAATTTATACTAGCAGCAGGGAAATGCTTTCAGTCTTTGTTGCTCACAGTTGTACACAAACTCTTAAGAATTTAACATATGTTGCCTCAAACAAGATGGTCATTTATAAAGTGTATTTTCACCCATACATGTACTTGTCAGTTTTTTTGACTGACTGCATAAATTCTTCACATTTTTCTGGAGGATTCATTGTCAATATAGAAGCTAACATACAGTTTTTATTCACTTATACACAAATTACTTGAATATGAAAACAAAATCAAAATCTTGTCTGGACATGGAATATGACGTCCCTGGCAATAGCTTTCATGTCTCCCTTTAGCATCAGGATATTTGTGATACCCTTCATCTGTCCTTGGGGTGAGCATATATTTAACATTTACATGCCTCCTCTGGGTCCCTCAAAGAAGGAGTCAGATTTTTGGTAAACAAGTTTTAATTGCAGTGCTGAGAGACACAATGTAGGTGACAGATTGAGGATTGTGACACCCCCTCCCCAAACCCCCTTCCCCAAGAGAGAGGAAACAATAAGTATGAGGATATACAGTGGCAAGCCATCAAAGTGTGATAGATGTAGCTTAGAATCATGTCTCAGCAGGATTGACAATTCATGCTAACATAATATGAGTTATTTGTTAATAGTCTTTAAAACGTAAATTAACAGTAACAATATCAGGTTGAATGAAGCAAATTTACAGCTTGAGAAAGATGTCTGTGTCCACACTAATGACTCCAACTCATGTTCCCTTGAATGCCATGTTTGCTCCACAAAATTCCATAAATGTGACATCTCTAGACTGTTACCCCCCTAGTTATACCTAACAAAAACACCCTAATAACTTTGGGACCTGTTTATGACTAAAAGATCTTAAACATTAAAGTTTGCATATTCATTTTTTAGGCTTATCTTCCTTATTTTTACTTCCTTCATTTTGTGTTTACAGATGGAGTAATCAAGGTGTGGGAGGCTGAGCATGGAAAGCTGGTCCAGACAACACATGAACACAAAGGGTGGATTACAGACTTTCTATACTGGTAAATCAAAAAGCTGTAATTGTGTTTTCTGGCACAAAATCTTCAACAGTATTTACAAATCAATGTAGAGTATAGACTTGACTCATTAATGGGGTGGGGTAGAGTGATTTATGGAGAGTTCCTTTGGTTGCAAGTGTAGTTGCAGTAAGCCCTCATTCATACCAAGGTCACCTTATAGAGAACTCCCTCATTATAAGGTCCTTCATTATAACACTTCATGTTATAGAGTGCATGAGATCATGGATCCCATTTCATTCAGTGGTAGCATTATATCATGTACTTTATTATAAAGCAACCTCAATATAACAGTACACTTGGTGACACCTATGGAAAGCATTATAATGAGGGAGTGTTTTATTAAGGTAAATTACAAGCAAAGGCTATGTTATAATAAGTATGTTTTATGCAAAACCATATGTGTGAAATCACTGTGTCATAATGGATTTATAATGAAACAAGAATTATTAGTGACCTAAGAAGAGTAATGTACAAAATGAAAATTAATGAGTATTTTAGAATCCATGACCTGGATATGTAATATAACGGACTGCTTTACTACTTTATTTGAAATAAATGTAACTGACATTAGTGTTTGCATAATATAATCTGTAAGTTGCAGAAGGAAAAGTGTGACATCTTGGCTTCCACATTATCTTGCTGATGATACTTTTCACATTGCAGGGATATTTGTGACAGGTAAATATAATACAATCAGGTAGCCAAGTTTCTAAATTCCTGTTAGTTTAAAGATTTATATATTTTACCAATTTTTACAAACATTCATATAAATTCCTATATTGTCTGGGAAATGTTTAACTGGCCAATTTATTTAATGCAATGTATCTTTAATAATTCCATTTTGAAGTTACGAAGTGATGTTATATATTTTTTTCTTCACACATTTCATTACTTCTTGTGTATACTAGTATACCAGTAGTGTTTATTTTGTGTGGTATGGTGATGATTTTGAAATGGGTACTTTTTTGCTTATTATTTGTTATGAGCAATCACTTGGATGAAGGTATATAGGATTCATTTTTCAAACATATGATCTTTGCAGATTATATTAGAATTTTCATAAAATTGGTCGCTTCACTTGGCTGATCATGTACTGAATATTCAAATCAATATATATTTGATAAATAAAATTTCAGTTTAAGAAAAAGTTAAAACCAGTAGAAGCTTTGCTTGTCAAGGGTCATGAATCCACTTTATTCCACATCAACTCTTGGCATATTTAGCTATCTGAAATGGTATTAATGTCTCTGCTATCTCATTGGGTGCAGTGGAAAGAAGCTGATCGAATCAGATTCCTTGCTACGTTTAAATTTGGAGATTGTTAGGAATTATCATGGTGGCCACCATACACAGTGAAACATGTTGCACATAAGTTTCTCTGATTTATACATTTTAAGCAACTTTTAATTCACTGCTTGTGGACATCATGGTAATAGCCTTAATGAATTCCTAACAGACCATGTAACAAGCTCACTCATTCATTGATTTAACTTGCTATCAGCAGAGACTTTTTTATCTACAAGAGAGCACCTGTTTAATACACCGTTTCAGCTTTCTAAATGTGCCATGGGTTGATGTGGAATGAAGTGGATTGACAACCCATGGTTAGGGAAGATGGAACAGCAAAAGAAAGCTTTTTGAATGAGAGCTTTTTTCCAAATCTACAAAGCATTTACTGAAGAAGCTTCCACTTACTGATAGATTCCTAGCAAGT
Source organism: Megalonaias nervosa (assembly GCA_016617855.1). Lineage (NCBI taxonomy): Eukaryota > Metazoa > Mollusca > Bivalvia > Unionida > Unionidae > Megalonaias > Megalonaias nervosa. The sequence goes on along the minus strand of JAECUM010000858.1, from coordinate 147,497 downwards.
TTAGGGCATTTTAATCACATGAAGAGATACAGAACGCAACAGTGACTCAGTCAATCCAAGAGATGACTAGATACCTTGTACTTTTCTTGTTTGATGGGATTTTAAAAAATTTGCATCAAGTGATATGTATCAATTTACTATTTCAAAAGTCTTTTCTTCTGTGTCAGAGTGAAATATATTTTTTTAAAGTTTATTCATCAACTTTGGAAATAGTGTTGATCAGGATTTTAAGAGCAAAAAAAGTTTCTTGTGAATCATGGAAAGTTAAATGAAAGGCATGATGTGATAAAATATTTACTGTATTTTTCATGTCTGGTCATAACTTTGAATATACTGACTTTAAAGTCAGTGCATAATGAACAATAAATGAAGGATGAGAAGGTCATAGTATATGTTCTACTTATATACACAAAAATTTCATTTTGCTGGTGATATTTTTGCAGTGTAGTTTTTAGGAAGTTTTCAAATTACTTTCCTGTTTGGTTTGGAATTCTGAGCATTTATCATTATTGATAAGTCTTTCATTCCTGTAAATATTAACTTCTAATTGCTTTATATATTTGAAAAAAATGCTATTATTTTCCCATCCTCAATTTTTCTGATGATTTTCACATCAGATTCCTTTATTCCTATATCTTTGACCAAGCACCAGGCTTCATAGCCAGTACAGCGGATGCAAATTGCTGTTACTTTAAAACTGTACACTTATTAGTCCTTTTGTTCTTGAAAATCAAATTCAGGGATTCCTCAGATATGAAGAAATCCTCATGACTAATTTCAGGAAAATGCAGGATTAGTTTAATCCTTGAAGCCAGGCAAATTTTCAATGAAAAACTTGTAATTCAGAATGAAGAAATAAGAAAAATATTGAAAGTTCTCACTTTGAAGAAGAAATTATTATTGATACTTTTAGTGAAACCAGGGCCAGTTGTCCTGTTTCTGAAACGTCTCACCCTTTGACTTTAGTTTTAGTAATTCTACATGTACACTCACAAGACCCAAGGCCGGAAGTAAGGGTTTAAAAGTCTTCACAAAAACAAATTGAACTTTGCAAAAAAAGATCATGCATGTAACACTGTTGGCCTGAATATATATTTTCAAGCAGCTGATGAATCCCATTAACAGAATGTAATTTGGAAATATTTTGAGAAGTCTCTGTTATCAATCTAGAAACTGTCTGGTTCTCAATGTACTGGTCTGGGAGTGGTTTGGGTGATACTGTAGTACTTTTCTTTAGAGAATAGTCTGATTTATCTAGTATTTATGTCTGGGTAGCATGAAGCCAATTTGGGTTAGTCTGGTGTAGTTGGGTTAGTCTGGTTTGGTTTGGGTTAGTCTGGTTTGGCTTGGATACTAAAGTGTAAAGAACTGATTTCAGGAATCACAGTTTTTTTGTTTATATAAATGGGATCTTGTTCTTTTTTTGTAAATGGATGTGGGCTTATCAAGCATGGGCTTATTATGAGATAAATATGGTACTCAGATGTTGGTCCAATGAATCAGCTCCCCAAATCTGTGTTGACACTGACAGATGAATTGTGGATCTGATATATTGTTTTCATTAAAATATGCAATTTTTCTGCATACAAGTCTGTCTAGAACACACCTGTATACAGTTTAGACACTTACTGGTATTTTGTAATGTAGCCATGAAATTCAAAATGGCTACAGGACATTTGGTTGTATGAGTATTTGATCTGGAAATATTAAGTACATATCACCAAAAAAAGAGCCTTCAAATGATGGTAGCTTGATCAAAGGACATGAGAAACACTGGTAAGTTTCTAAAAAGTACACTGCTGTGTTGTGGACAGATCTGTCTGCAAACATTTCCTCAATATGAATATGTGACATACTCACAGTTTGTCCATCAGTATCAACACAGATTTGGGGGGCTAATTTATTGGATTTCTTGTATGTTAAAACTATAATAACATGTCCCTTTTTTGACAGTGAAAAATGAAGGAAAGAATTACAGTAGACAAAATAGAGGGTTTGAAAACAATTTAGTATCCATCAGGGAAAAGTAATTATTATTGGGACACATCATATCATGCAGGCTAGCCATCGTTCATATGGGAACTTGTGATATCACAGTGTACAGGCCAGACACATGTTATTATTGGGACACATCACAGTGTGCATGCTACTGCACAACATCTGTTATTATGGGGACACATCATATCACTGTGTAGGTTAGAGACTGTTTATTATGGAGAAACATCATATCACTATGCTGGCTAGACACCTGTTAATATCATGACACATACAGTCTGCATGCTAGACACCTATTATTTTGGGAACAGGTATCACTGTGTTGGCTGGACACTGGTTATTATGGGTACAAATCATTTCACTGTGTACAGGCAAGACATATGTTATTATGGGGACACATTACTGTATGCAGGCTAGACACCGATTATTAAGGGGACACATCATATTACTGTGTGAAAGCTAGACACTGGTTATAATGGAGACACATCATGTCACTGTGTACATGTTAGACACTGTTTATTGTGGAGACGAATTATACCACTGTGTACAGGATAGGCATCTGTTATTATGGGGACACATTACTGTATGCAGGTGAAACACCTATTATTATGGGGACACATCATATTACTGTGTGAAAGTTAGACACTGGTTATTGTGGAGACACATCATATCACTGTGTGCAAGCTAGTTGCTAGTTACCTGTTCTACAGAATCCTTAACCTTGAAGCTGGTTTGTGCACCAAATTGCATATTCACAAGAGGGTAACAATGTTGCAGCTAAAAAAAATCACTCCAACCCTGAGTCATGTTTACTCATAAATAAAGCTGTTGTTTACGGGGCCCCAGGTAGCCAAGCATTCTAAACTGCTGGATGTTATCGATTGCTGCCATCTCACTTGTGTCTGCATGGATTTGACTCTTTTAGCTTGGTCAATGTGGATTTGTGAGAAAGCTTTCCAGGAGCTTCCTATGGGTTGGTGGTTCTTACTGGGGTTTTCCCAGCTTCTTCCTCCACCAGTTATGCTGGCTGCCATGTATAGCCCATCTTGCACTGAGAAATGGCATTAAACCCAAAAACCAACAAACAACAAATAAAGCTGTTGAATTATAAAAATTACATAATGATGAAGTGATATTTACATATCTTTAAATTATTTATATTGTTGTTTTGCCTTTTTCAAAGAAAATGTGAAAGATAGTGGGCATGATGTACTCCATTGATTTCAGTGTCAACTCTGTCTTGAAGTTTGTATGTGCTAATTATAATGTGTTGTGCAAGCTCGTAACTTCGAGACAGGCAACACACCATTTTCCGTGGAACCCCTTATAAATGTTATAATGTTGTATGTTTTTTCTAGGCATGAGACTAAACTGATGCTGTCCTCTGCAAATGACCGGTATATAATTGCCTGGGCCCCAGGAGGTGGAGTGCATGATAAAGTTTTTGTAAGTAACTTTAAGAAAATAAAAAAATTGTTCTTGGACTTTAAAGGTCTAGTTAATTGATTCAAATTTCATTCCATAATGGAGTTCATATGAAAACAATTTACATGTCTTAAAGCTGCCATTTGTATGTATGTATTTTGATGGGTCATCATTGCTGCTTGTCCAGAATTTTTCAAACATTTTGGGAATCAAGCTAATGATTTAGCACACATCTTCCTGTAGACAAGATACCGTATTTCTCCCATAATATGACCTGGGGGTCAGCATAATATGACCTGGAGGTCAGCATAATAAATTTACCAGATATAAATATTCTTTGCAAATATTTGCCTGAATTTTTTAAATTGAGGTAGAGTTAACATCACACATGTTTTTATCATGAATGAATATTGTACTATGTTTTACATATGAATTATTTATGTTAAGCCTGTGGCAAGACACATTTGCTAGCTGTCTATGGCATGCAAAATTAATTAACCATTGAGACAGCTTATTGTAAATGCTGTATTTAATATTATCACTTCCATGATGTCCACCTGCCTTGACTCAAGAAAACCTTGAGTGTGAATGATTTGAATTAGAATAACTGACATGTTACAGTTGTCATTATCTGTTTCTAGCATTCTTCTTTTGTAAATTGATTGAGCAATCTGGGTGGATCAGTTTCTTTTTAGGTGCATCCAGTAACCATAGCTGTGTCAGTTGCAAGATAAAATAAAAATATAATTACTGGTGCATTGATACAAAATTCTAATGCAATAATTCATAAACAAAAAATAATTAACTAGAGTCAAAAGGGGGAGGAACTGTTACAGTGTAACAACCTGTAAATGCTTAATTCTTGTCATCGTCTGATTAAATCATACACAAATCTGAATTAGGCAGCAACAACAAGAAAAGAGAAATTAAATAAATTTATTGACTTTTCGAACAAATTATACTGACTTATAATATTTCCATGTAATAATTGTACATGATACCCAAAGAGAGGTATACACATAAATTTTTGCTGATGTAAGTTTGCCTAATAAATGCATTTAGTATTTACCACATGCATCTTGTGATGTCGTCTCAGAGTTGTTGGTTGGCTTATGCACAGGTCATGCACTTTTGAATGTTTTTACTGATTCATTTGGGGTGGGTCAGTGGTGGCTTATATGTGAACGAGCTTAGACATGAGCATACACAGTAGATCTGGATTGATGACCCTTGGCTACCAAAGATGACAGCAGGAAGAATCAAAATCCTGAAAAGTCCTGAAAGGATATGTTATTTTACATAAATTTGCCATGAGTAAAGTTAAGGTAATTGGATAAAATTGTTGGAACTTTGGCACAATTTAGATTTTGTTCTCAAAGTTAGTAAACATTACAATTCTTTGTTTCTGTTACCTTGACTACTGTACCAGTATATACTAGTGTATAAGTCGAGTCCAACTGTAAACAACATAGACTCTGATTTCTCATAGCATAATGCATCAGCAGGTCATAGTTTATATTGTTTGTTCCACTGATTACACCTAACAAACTGCATATCTGCCTGCACATTACATGACGGTAGATTGGTGTCCATGCAATTGCAGTAGGACTTGACTTATAAGCAAGTTATAGAGAGTGATAACGTGATTGCCTTGAAATACATTTACAGACTCACTCTACATATCTCAATGCCTTTGTAATGAAATCAAATCTGTTCATTTATGCTACTGTATAACATATCTAAACAATTATTATATTCCAATCCATTACAAAAGCACCATTGTTGGATCCCAAAAAAGCACACACAATATGTATGCATAAAACACTTTGCAATAACAATATCCAGTTATGGGAAGCAAAATACTGTTGTTTTTAAAACCATTTTTGATAATAAATTTATGTACATGTTGCTTGAAATGTACAAGATACGTGTACTTTAAACATTTTAAATATCAGGCAGCATTACATATGTATGTATGGTAAATAGGCATATACCTTTTAATTTAAAAGAAATTTGGAAAAATCTTAAATCTTTAAAAATTTGTTGTTTTGGGTTTTCACAGAAAACAAAATTATTTTACAACTTTTTATTGCATGTATTCTAGATTGGTGTTCCTGTATATTGTATGGCAATAATTCCTCGAAGATACCAGCTTGTGGTGGGCATAAATGGTGGCATACGAGTGTATGCCATTGATGAAAGTGAGTATCTTAACACCAAAATATTTTTCAATATCAAGCATAGTGTGGATTATCCAAAACCATCATTAAAAGATTTTTTAAATATTGAGGGTTAGTTGGTGATATTTAGTGAATTGTTTAGGTTCAGGGAATGCCTACATCTTGCAGATTATATTAAAATGCATATCTTTTATTTTTGAAGTTCTTTAACACAGTGTGTTCTGAGGCTGTTTGTAATGTTCAGTCATAACCAGATTATGTTCTGAGACAGATTGTGATGGCCTACGGTAAGCAAAGTATGTTCTGAGACAGTTTCTGATAGCCCTTGATCAGCAGAGTTTGCTCTGAGACTATTTGTGATGGCCCCTGATAAGCAGAGTAAGTCCTGATATCATTTGTGATTGTCTACAATAAGCAAAGTATGTTCTGAGACAGTTTATGATGGCCTATGAGACAGTGGTAATGGTATTTGATAAGAAAGTATGTTCTGAGACAATTTGTGATGTCTCTTGATAAACAGAGTAAGTTTTGAGACCATTAGTGATGGCCTACAATAATCAGAATAAATTCTGATACCATTTGTGATGGACTACATTAAGCAAAGTATGCACTGAGACAGTTCATGATGTCCCTTTATAAGAAGCATATGTACTGGGTTTGTGTTGGCTCTTGGTAAGCAGAGTAATTTTTGAGATAATTTGTGATGGCCTACAATAAGTAGAGTATGTTCTGAGACAGCTTGTGATGGTCCTTGATAAGCAAAATAAGCGCTGAGATAGTTTGTGATGGCCTACAGTAAGCATTGTATGTTCTTTGACAGTTTTTGATGGCCCTTGATAATAGAGTATGTTCTGAGACCATTTAGGATGTACTACATCATGTTCTGAGACATATTGTGATATCCCTTGATTTTAAAAACGTATGTTCTGTGACAGTTTGTGATAACCTGCAATAAGCAGCATATGTTCTGAGACAGTTTGTATGGCCCTTTAATAAGCAGAGTATGTTTTGGGACCATTTCGGATGGCCTTTGATAAGAAGAGGATGTTCTGAGACTGTTTATGATTGCCCTTGATAAGCAGAGCAAGTTTTGAGATAGTTTGTGGTGGACCTTTATAAGTGGAGTAAGTTATGAGACAATTTGTGGCAGCCTACAATAAGCAGAGTATGTTCTGAGATTGTTTATGATGGCCCATGATAAGCAGAGTGTGTTCTGAGACCATTTTTGATGGCCAACAATAAGCAAGGCAGTTTATGATGGCCCTTTCTGAGCTGTTTGTAATTTCCTACGATAAGCAGAATATGTTCTTTGACAGTTTGTGATGGCCTACAATAAGCAAAGTATAGTGTTTGATAGCCCTTGTTAAGAAGAGTATGTACTGAAACAGTTTATAATGGCCCTTGATAAGCAGAGTATGTTCTGTGATAGTTTGTGATAGCCTCAATAAGCAGAGTGTGTTCTGTTAATATTTGTGATGCCCTACAATAAGCAGAGTATATTCAAAGCAGAATATGTTCTGATGTTCGTGTTGGCCCTTGATAGGATCAAAATTAATACACCTACTTAAGATTAAATTTGACATAATTTGAGAAAGGAGTTTAAAATTGGAATTCTCCAGCTTGAAAAGATATAAAATCTTATATCAGAATTTGAATATAAACATATTCTCCTTATTTTTAGCTTTGTGACTTAGAATCTGATAGCTACTGCAAATGCACTCCACATTGTTTGGTACAGAAAATTATGTTTATATTTTGTCAATGCATGCTGTATGAAAATGTTGTCTTCCTTGCTCACATTTCACTTAAGTCAGCAGTGGCATTTTTTGTTATATTTAATTTTGATTAATTATGATGCTTGAGTATGAAAGAGGAAATTTTGTTTTAAAAAAATTGCCCTTGAATGTTTGTGATTGCCATTATTCTATTCTATTGGACTTTGTTTTTTTAATAGCTTCAAAGTTTAGGGTACTTTGGAATATGTCAGTTACGGTTTGACATGTATTTTTAACCATTAATAAAATTAACCTTTTTTTACAGATAAAGAATGTGGTCATGTGATAGGGAACAAAATATTGTACTTTGCCAAGGAACACACAGACATTGTACGTTGTATTATCTGCACAGAATTTCGGACTTACTCGGCAGGGTGAGTTTTTAAGTAGCTGGTTTTTTTATCAGTCTGATACTTTATTTGGCTGTGATAGTTATCTTGTTTCTTTCAGAGTAGGAATTTCTTTCATGGCCCATGTCAATATTTTATCTTTTTCTGTTCATTCTGATTCAAGATCAAACACATGATGGTATGTGAATGTTCAGGTCCAGTATTTATACATAATTAGACTTGCATGATACCTCTGAAATATTCCTGTCTTTTCTAAGCTAATATTTATCAAGACAATGCATCCTAATCATGTTGGACACCTCAAAGCTTTAGCTGGCAGAGATTACTTCTGAAAATTCCTTGCTGAATACTGGGATTTATGATGAGAATTTGAAGAAAGAACCAAGTTTTTTTTTCTCAAAGAAAGTAAATAAAATGTAAATTTGATACAAGCACTTATTCGTTAGTTTAAAAATATGCATCAATGTTATGGTAATGCAGCATTTTGCACAGCTTGAGAGTTATTATGACAGAGTAGATGAACAAGTTACCAGCCTCACGTCTGTATTTGAGTCACAAAACAAAAAATACAAAATGATGTGAACAGAAATTAGTTTATCATCATTAGAAATTAAGTAATTGGACTATCAAGGTTTGTAAACATTAGTTATTTCTTATATAAGGCTAGTAACAATGTTGTTGCCTTGCAAAAAATTAATTATTTCACAAGGACATGATGTGCATAGGTAGTATTAATGCTATGATCCTCTTGTCACATCGACCTAGCAATTTTTCTTTTGTTCTTCCATAAAACACTCTCCCTCCAGAAAACAGGAAGAATTAGATATAAAATGTATGCATTATCCAAAATTTGGTAGCTGGTGCAGAATGAAAATTTCATTATTGCAAGTCATCCTTATCATTGCATGGTCAATGCAACATTGGGTTTTCATTGGAAGACTTCATTTGATGTCTGCATTGTCCTAAAAGTTAAAAAAATATATATATCAATGGTACATCAGCACAATCCTGTATATTTATATCGTGCCTAAGTTTAGGTATTCCAAAAAAAGGCATCCATGCAAAGTTACAGGCAGAAAAGGGTAAAATTATTCTAATGCAAACCAAACTAAAGTCTATGTGTTAACTTTTTTAAAAGTCCAAAACCTCAGCTGGAACATAAAGGGATATATCCCAGGGCATAAGGGCTACCTCGATTAGTCACTGCTGATGACATGCAGGAAGGTGCATATTGGAAGTCCCAGAGCCTGCAGGGTTGATGTTACTAATCAGGCTGCCAGTATTACAGCCATGCTGGTGATCCTAAATAAAAATGTCAACAGGTACCCACGTACTCAGTTACTCAGGTTATAAAATGAGTCATAGGGTACACGTTCAGCATATAAAAGTTTTCTGCCAGTGCTTGTAAAGGCAGCACTCACTTTGTTTTAAAGTTGACAATCCTTTTGATTAAGCTGCAAATACATGCATTTTTTCAGTGCCAAGCAGAGGTCTGCCTCTTCAAGTAAACAATTGACCTTAATCCCATAGCTTGTTTTCCCACGTGACAACTCTTTGATTGAGCTGCAAGTGTGGTACAGTGGCAGGTAACAGGGTTGTTATTTGATCTTGCCACACAACTGATATGTGTTCACTTGCAATCTTGAATAGGTTTCACAAATTGTATGATCAAAGTTTTACTTTTAAACCTCAAGCTCAGTCTCTGAATAAGCATCCACATATGACAGTGAGTCCCAGGAAATGGAGTTGGATGATATTTTTGATGACTAGATCACAATGATTTACTAGACTTTGATAGTGAATTTCAGAACTTTATCATAGAGGATGAATTCCTGGACTTTGTACCAGATGACATTAGGTAGTGATATTTAAAGGATACTATGAATTAAAAAACATGGACTTAACTTCAGGTTTGTACATATTTAATACAAGTTCCCTTTGATCAGGTACCCGGGTAACTGATCATTAGGATTAACAGGTACCTAGTAGATGTTTTTTAAAATTCTGAAAGCTTTAATCTTAAATATCTGGTTATTGATACTCCTCATGAAAATATAGTTGTATCACCATGGGTTTTTCATTAAAACACATCTTGCTGTATTTAGTTTGTCCAGATTAAAATGATACTTGTATGACCTATCAAAATGGCCATTTTGAAATATTTGTTACGTCTGCTTCTACTTATGGGATGGTCATAGTAAAATTTTCTTTGTTTTTTGTTTTTTGTTTTTTTTTTTTAATAGAAAAAAATACTTCTTTCTTGCAGTATTTGTTGTTTTAATAAAATGATGCTTATCCAACTTTAAAATGTTTGTGACCATTAGAAATCTTCTTATGGCTACTTCACGTGAATGGATGGTTGTATTTACATGGGATTTTCACTAAAACACTATAATAGTAGCCAGTTCTGAATGGAAAAAAATGGTGCTCATTAGATCTCCGACATCTTATCACTACTCCTCTTGAACAAATTGTGACATTTAACAGAAACACTTATTGCAATATTTAATTGGTTTGGAATGAAAATGATGCAGAACTGACACCAACATATCCACACTTTGTGAAGGAGTTTGAAAACCAGACCTTATTCAAATAGATGAGATCTGTTGTACTGCCATCAACAGCCACTTATACAAAAGCACATTCATATGTATGCAGTATCATTTCATCTCAACCATTTTTTCTTTATGTGTCCTAGGCAGCAGTTTGGTGTGGGTTTAATAGCACCAGCCTAGTGGGGAATAGCCTAAGGAGTCAAACTTTGTACATTATTTGTTCATTCATATTTCATTTTTTGTTTTGGTCATGATCACATAGCTTTTTGTACCTAGTATACATACTGTTAAACCTGGAATCATGAAACTTGGCTTGGAGATCATCCTTATAAAGAATGGGTCTTGTGACCCATATTTCACACTTGACTGACTTAAGTTAAATTTTGTATATTAAGTTCATTTCTCATGTACTGTTAATGCTAGAATAATGAAAATAGATGATTGTTTGCATCTCTATTAGTACCACTTCCATACGACAAAGGAAAGGTCACTGTGACCAACATTTCAAATTTTATTGGCTTATCCTAAGTTTTGACGGTTATCTCAAGGCCACAGGGTTTTTGCATTGTACATACTGTTCTATCTAGAATCATGAAACTAGAGAAGGGATGTATCCTGATGAGCACTACAAACTCAGTGCAAAAAGTAAATCGTTTTGACCCATATTTTACACTTGACATAAATTTTGTATTTGAGGTTTACGTCATAGTATTCATGCTAGAATGATGAAATTAATGATGATATAAATCTGTTCGTACTGCACCCATATAGCAAACAAGCTTACCATGACATATTTCATCTTTGATTATCTTAGTTAAGTTTGAGCAGTTGATCATATTGACAGGAGTTTTTGTTATATGCATACCTGCCTACCTAGAGTCATGAAACTTTGTAAACGGATGCACTTTTATATATATATATATATATATATATATATATATATATATATATATATATATATATATAAAACTCCCTAATTGCAAAAAGAGGTTTCTGTGACCTCTGTCTCATGCTTCAGTGACTTTGTTAATATTTTAAGTTTAGTTCATGGGTTCTGTTCATGTTAAAGTTATAAACTTTACAATTGTGTGTATTTTTGTTAGTAGTACAGCCTTGTAACCAAAGAAGGTCATTGTGATGTGTGTTGTATAATTTAGGTGTTGCTGTTAAGTTTTTATGCTTCGCATAGGATTTTATTTTTGAAGAAAAAGAATTTCATCGGATTTTCCTCACTTGTTGTCCTGGTTATTTAAAAAAGACCTTGTTTATCTTAGATATTGTCAAAAGTAACTTTTAATTCCCTTTATGACTGATTGATGTAATTTGGGTTATAGAGTATTCAGCTTGCCCTTACTTCACCTGTGCACATCTCGAAAGACTGGTAGTGCTGCTTTGTCATGTTCACCTCCTGGACTTCAAAATAAATTGGGAAAAACAAGCCGATAACTTTTTACTTTTTATATATTTTATAATTCATTCATTGCACTCATTCAGAAATTTCAGCCACACTACATGGAAGTAGCATAGAAATATGACAACATTCTTGCCAATGTATATGTTGCCAATGCAAACAACTTTACCTTATTCCAGTCACTCCTACGGAAGTGCATAAAATAACAGTAGAATGGAACCTTACTAGCACAGTATTTGTGTTTATCTTATGACCACATGGCCTTTTCTTTGCTATAAGTATCATAGCCTACACAGAGGGCCCTCTCTGACCAGTCCATTTGAAAGTAGAAAGTCTGTGTTTATTGAATGGTTAACCTTCCATATTAAAGGCTATACATTGTATATTGTGATAGGTTACTCAGAACAGGTTAATTGTATATTGTACATGTGCATAGGTAAGTATTAGGAAAGTGGACTCTTGCATTTCATGTGAGGTCTCAGATGTAGTGGCTAATCATGGTAGTCAATGATGCATGAACTATGCTTCTGATAGTGATCATACACGTTAATCAAGACTTGTGACTCTACCCAGTAAAACCTGGTTTATAGGGGTTCAAAATAATATTATGTTCTTAAGCAGATTGGAGGAACAGTGATTTGAAGAAGAATGAAAAGAATATCACATTAATCTCTCTTTTTTCAGCTCATTTTAGAATCTCTGCTTCAGCATCATAGAAAATAATTTTTTACTGTCATTTTTGCGTTTTTTTATTCCCAGTCATCATGGTCAACATTTAATAGGTCAAAATCACTTTTGTTTGAATCTGTTTTGGGATGATAATAATGGCTGCTGGAGACTACATAAAGCTTTGTAGAGGCAGGCTGTGCAATGAATGAGTACATTCTGATCTTCCTTCACAGAGCTGACAAACACAGTGACTTGTACATAAAATGAATTTTGCCATTACTTTATATTTAGTTGCATTACAATAAGGAAGTTGATGGTCAACACTCTTACTGATTTTGAGATCAAAGCTTTTGACTGATATTTTTATTTCTACATAGATCAAGGTAGCTTATGGGATGGCCCATCGCCTGTTATATGTTGTCTGACAAGTTTGTTATTGTTATTTCTCATAAACTCTTTAAAAGATTCCTTTGAAACTTTAAACATATTCATCCCAAGGTATAGTTGGTCATAAATGAAAAAGATGCTGCTCAGACATCCAATATGGTCACCATAGCAGCCATCTTGAAAATCTTATTATTGCTACTCCTCCAACATGGATGGTCATATGAACTTGAGGTTTTCTTGAAAAGACTTCAATTGATATCTGTTCCTAAATGAAAGAGGTAACGATCTGATTCTAATATGGCCACCAATGCAAGCATCTTGAAAGTCTTGTTATCGCTACTCATCCTGAATGGAAAGTTATATCCACATGGGATTTTCACCAGAAGACTTTACGGTGTATAGCTGATTCTGAATGAAAATGATTCTCCTTGGACATTCAATACAGCAACCAAAGCTGCCATACTGATATGTTTTTAATTACATGTAGTATTTTTTTTTCAGGTATGACCAAAAGCTCATAATTTATGATAACTCCTGCACAGAAAGAGATGATAACAGTTTGGAACCACTGTTTGCGTAAGTAACAGAATGACATGCAGCTTTGAGGAGAAAATATATATATTAACTTTATTTATCTCAGTGTTTCACTTATTGCAGGAGTCAGTTTTTTGGCTTGTTCACTTTGACAAGTGTGGGTAGTTTTGTAAGGATAACTAGTTTTTATATGCCTGCTAAATGGGTCGTGTATTTCTGCGCATTAATTTTAGTCTTAATAGCAGTAATACATCACCAACTATTATTGCATTGCTATTTCTTTTTCTGGCATAAGTTCCAAGACCAAGGCAGTTATTCCCTCCTTCAAGTCAAAGGTAATTATTCCCTCCTCCAAGTCCAAGGTAAGTAATTATTCCCTCCTCCAAGTCCAAGGTGAGTAATTATTCCCTCCTCCAGTTTGTAATTGGAGGTCTAGAATTAAAACCAACATGATCCTAGTCCGATACCATAATCAGCTTCTGTCATTTGAATATCATAGCTTTTTTTCTTGGGACTTCGTACAGCTCTTGCATGTCTCTTGTCCAGTTTTGTGTTGTATATGACATTTTGATAGTCTTAAGTAAGCATTACATGATTAAAATTAGATCCTCCCCCCCCATTTACATTTTGCTTTGTCTAACTTGATCACACTTTGTGAATTGCTTGCATATGGGATAAGGAAGAAGCATGTTGATTTTGAGGTTCCATGGTCAAGGTTACTGGCTGAAGTGGGTTTGTTTTTAATGGCACATGGCTTTATCAAGCTAAGGAAATGGGAGATAAGTGCCTTTCTCAAGGCAACAAACATAGGCTGGCATCGCTGGACATCAAACTTGCAACCCATGGATTTTGAGTCTGATGCTTTGCTAGCAGAGCTAATGTGACTTAAGATATTCCTTCTATCATACAGAGTCACCATCTTTCTCAGTTTCATAGTGATTCTCATGATGTGACCTACCCAGAGATTTTGCAGTCATAATTTGGATTAATATTGTATCAACTATTCATAGTATCTGCTGTTTTTGGGCAACTGTTCAGGCAACAGTTTGGATCAGAAATCCTCTCCAAGCCCTAATCACTTAGACATTTTATGGCCTGGTCTTGATCACCATACAGTATACCAATCGGGATCATTATAAATTATACTGGTCTAGAGCATCATACAGTATGCCAATCGGGATCATTATAAATTATACTGGTCTAGAGCATCATACAGTCTGCCACTCTAGATCCTTATACACCCTTCTGGTCAAGATCATCACACAGCCTACTGGTCTAGATCATCATATAGAGCACCAGTCAAGATCATCATACAGCCTACTGGTCTAAATCATCATACAGAGTACCAGTCAAGATCATCACACAGCCTACTGGTCTAGATCATCATATAGATACCAGTCAAGATCATCACACAGCCTACTGGTCTAGATCATCATATAGAGTACCAGTCAAGATCATCATACAGCCTACTGTCTAGATCATCATATAGAGTACCAGTCAAGATCATACAGCCTACTGGTCTAGATTATCATATAGAGTACCAGTCAAGATCATCACACAGCCTACTGGTCTAGATCATCATATAGAGTACCAGTCAAGATCATCATACAGCCTACTGTCTAGATCATCATATAGAGTACCAGTCAAGATCATACAGCCTACTGGTCTAGATTATCATATAGAGTACCAGTCAAGATCATCACACAGCCTACTGGTCTAGATCATCATATAGAGTACCAGTCAAGATCATCACACATCCTACTGGTCTAGATCATCATATAGAGTACCAGTCAAGATCATACAGCCTACTGGTCTAGATTATCATATAGAGTACCAGTCAAGATCATCACACAGCCTACTAGTCTAGATCATCATATAGAGTACCAGTCAAGATCATCATACAGGCTACTGATATAGATCATCATACAATCTTCTGGTCTAGGTTATCAAACATTATATTAGTACTGATCATCATACATTATACTAGTTTAGATAATCATACAATCTACCTGTCTAGAACATCGTATAGTCTACCAGTCTAAATTATCATACAGTCTACCCATCCAGATTATCATATAGTATATTGGTATAGATCATCATTCAGTATGCCAGTCTAGATCATCATGCAGTCTACCAGTTCACTCTAGATAATAATACAGTCTACCCATCTAGATAATTTTACAGTCTACCAGTCTAGATTATCATATTATCTGCTAGTCTAGATCATAATACAGACTACCCATCTAGATTATAATATAATATACTGGTCTAGATCATCGTGGAGTCTACCAGTCTACATAATAATACAGTCTACCCATCTAGATTATTATACAGTCTACCAGTTTAGATTATCATATAGTCTGCTAGTCTAGATCATCATACAGACTACCCTTCTAGATTATAATATACTGGTCTAGATCATCGTATAGTCTACCAGTCTAGATCATTACACAGTCTACTGTTCTAGATCATCATATAGAGTATCAGTCTAGACCATTATACAAGCTACTGATCTAGATCATCACACAGTCTACCAGTCTAGATCATCATTCAGTCTTCTGATCTAGATCATCATACATTATACCAATCTAGATCATCATACAGTCTACCCATCTAGATCATCATACAGTCTACCCATCTAGACCATCATACAGTCTACCAGTCTAGATCATCATACAGTCTACCAGCCTAGATCGTCATACAGTCTACCAGTCTATATAGTCATACAGTCTACCCATCTAGATTATCATACAATATATTGGGCTTGATCATTATACAGTATGCCAGTGTAGATCATCATGCAGTCTTCCAGTCTTAATCATCTTACAGTCTACAGGACTTGATCATCATACAGTCTACCAGTCTAGATCATCATACAGTCTACCAATCTAGATCATCATATAGTCTACCAGTCTAGATCATCATATAGTCTACCAGTCTAGATCATCATGCAGTCTACCAGTCTAAATTATCATACAGTATACCGGTCTTGATAATCATACAGTTTACCAGTCTTAATCATCATACAGTCTACTGGTCTTGATCATCATACAGTCTGCCATCATTATGCAGTGTACTAATCTAGATCATCATAGTCTACCAGTCTAGATCATCATACAGTCTGCCAGTCAGTCTGCACTTATCATATAGTCTACTGGTCTTGATCATATAGTCTAAAGGTCTAGATCATATAGTCTAAAGGTCTAGATCATATAGTCTAAAGGTCTAGATCATATAGTCTGAAGGTCTAGATCATATAGTCTGAAGGTCTAGATCATATAGTCTAATGGTCTAGATCATATAGTCTACTGGTCTAGATCATATAGTCTGAAGGTCTAGATCATATAGTCTAAAGGTCTAGATCATATAGTCTGAAGGTCTAGATCATATAGTCTAAAGGTCTAGATCATATAGTCTACTGGTCTAGATCATATAGTCTAAAGGTCTAGATCATATAGTCTAACGGTCTAGATCATATAGTCTAAAGGTCTAGATCATATAGTCTACTGGTCTAGATCATATAGTCTAAAGGTCTAGATCATATAGTCTACTGGTCTAGATCATATAGTCTGAAGGTCTAGATCATATAGTCTAAGGTCTAGATCATATAGTCTAAGGTCTAGATCATATAGTTGACTGGTCAAGATCATGTAGTCTAAAGGTCTAGATCATATAGTCTAAAGGTCTAGATCATATAGTCTAAAGGTCTAGATCATCATTCATTCTATTGCTAGGATAAGTCCAGGTCACCAGCTGAGATCAAGATTACTAGGACAAAAATCCAGTCTACATATTTTGGTTATCCAGCCATTTCCTTCTACAGTACATGAGACTGCTGATATTTAGGAAAGGTCTATTAAAGTTTGGTGTTAATTCTGAGTTGGTGTTTTTCATTGTGTGAATCAGAATTTAAAAACAGAACCATGTCGTTATTACATCATAAAGGACACCATAGCTTATATATTGGAACTTACCACCACACATACAGAGTGCTTTGTTGGAACTTACCACCATGCATACTGAGTGTCTTTGTTGGAACTTACCACCATGCAAACTGAATGCCTTTGTTGGAACTTACCACCATGCATACTGAGTGCCTTTGTTGGATCTTACCACAGTGCATACTGTGTGCCTTTGTTGGAACATACCACAATGCATGCTTGTGCCTTTGTTGGAACTTACCACCATGCATGCCTGATGTCTTTATTGGAATTTACCACCATGCATACTATGTGCATTTGTTGGAACTTACCACCATGCATATCGTGTGCCTTTGTTGGAACTTTTCTCTATGCATACTGAGTGCCTTTTTTGGAACTTACCACCATGCATGCCTGGTATCTTTATTGGAACTTACCACAATGCATACTGTGTTCCTTTGTTGGAACTTTCCTCTATGCATACTGAGTGTCTTTATTGGAACTTACCACCAAGAATGCCTAATGTCTTTATTGGAACTTACTACAATGTGTACTGTGTGCCTTTGTTGGAACTTTCCTCTATGCATACTGAGTGTCTTTATTGGAACTTAGCACAATGCATGCTGTGTGCCTTTGTTGGAACTTACCACCATGCATGCCTAGTGTCTTTATTGGATCTGACCACCATGCATGCCTAGTGGCTTTATTGGAACTTACAACCATGGATATTGTGTGTCTTTATTGGAACTTACCACCATGCATACTGTGTGCCTTTGTTAGAACTTTCCTTTATGCATACTGAGTGCATTTGTTGGAACTTACCACAATGCATGCCTGATGTCTTTATTGGAGCTTACCACCATGCATACTGAGTGCCTTTGTTGGAACTTACCACCATGCATACTGAGTGCTTTTGTTATAACTTTCCTCTTTGCATACTGAGTGTCTTTGTTGGAACATTCCTCTATGCATACCTAGTGCTTGTTACACTTAATTTTGTGGATTACATCAGTCCCAGACAAAGTTCTTACATGGGTTTTATTCAGCATGACCAGAAAGAATGAACATTCAAAGTTTAGTGCTTCCAACACTGACAAAGAGATTAAATTTACCTTTGAACATACACATGATGGGAACATTGTTGGTTTGCACAATGCACATGATAAAATTATTTAGTTTGCACATGCACATGATGGGAACATTGTTGCTTTGCACATACAGATGATGGGAACATTGTTGCTTTGCACATGCAGATGATAGGGACATTGTTAGTTTGGACGTGAACATGATGGGACTTTGTTAGTTTTCGCATGCACATGATGGGAACATTTTGATGTTTGCATATTATGATGAACTTTAACTTCAAGAAAATTGATTCCAGTAAGAATTTTTAAGTGAAAAGCGCAGGTATTACATCGAATATAGTATAAAGAGTGATCATTGTCTACATGCGTACAGTATATCAAGATATCTTATAAATTAGGATTTGTCTAATTCACATGTCTTGGTTCTTGGAACAAATCTGTAGAAACATGCTTCTTCCATTATTCCTTGAACTTGCCCTTTAATCTAGATTCCTCCTAAAACCAATGTGAAAGATGGTTGGAACAAGTGTCTGAGTTGTCAGTGTTTAATGTCTTTGAGAGAGAGAGTCCCTAAGGAGACTTATGGGGAAATAATCTAGCCAAAATATGAGACCCTCATTGTAAAATACATGTTAATAAAGAACTAATTTGTGGTTCTTGAAACATACATATGTTTCATTGTGCATGGTGTTCTTTCAGAAACAATACAGTTCATGAAGCTGGAATTTCCTGCCTGCTTTTGGCAAAGGATAGTGAGAACAATACCTGGTGAGTATGAAGTTAATCATTAATTTGATAGATTCCCCCACTTCTGAGGTCACCTCCTTTTTGTGATGAAAAGATGGACATATATGATGGATTAGCTTAGGTGATGGTGGTATTGTTAGGAGGTGGGTGGGGGCAGGGACAGAACAGTAAAAATGCACTACTTTGTTGTTTTATATGGTGGGCAACTTAACAGCATGTAGCCTTGCTTGACATGACCCTTATACAAGGGAGATCATTGTATATATCATGACATTTCAGTACAATTAGTAAATAATATTGTGATAGAAAGAATATGCTTTTATTTATTTGTGATCTTCCAATGCACCTTATAAACAGTATTCCATAGCCATGCCATATCTACTCCATGCTCTGGTACATATTGCTCTAGTTTTTCTTCCAAGTTTAATATTGACTAATAAATACTGGCTTATATAGGTCATAGGAATATTTTAGGTTTGAAAGTCACCAGAGAAGTCGGTGAGTTTTTTCTTCATTTTAACTTCTTCCTGTAGTAAGCTTTATATTACAGTAAGATGGCTGACCTTTCTGATCTTTTAAACTCTTTGCATGCACCTGTGTGCACAAAAACCTTTCTATTGCACATAGGTGAAATTGATCACACATTGATGATTAACAGTAATGAAAACTTGTATTGTTTTCAGACATGTTTCAGATCTTACCTTGCCATACTGGTTTATTTGTAAATCATTAAATGTCTCTGATATCTTAGTTATGACCACTCATAAAATTATCTTCTTTTTTTCAAAATTCCTTGATTTCTTTATTATTTAAACATGGCTAAATACATTGGTCATTGTTTAAACACTGTTCAAGCTTAGTTTTTGCTTATGGAATGGAGCAAATTAAAATACAATACCAATGATCCTTTATATAATTATCAACTTGTTGAAAATACATTTTTCTTTATTCAGCAATGACATGTTCCATTTTGACATATTACAACAAAAATATCTACCATTACCTTACTTTTTATGATGCAACATGTTAATACCATAACATTGATTTTATTTTCCAGGATAAACAGTTATTTGTTTATCTCATAATACAGACTACACATTTACTTTATGTATGCAGTCTACATATTTACTTTATGTTTGCAGTCTACGTATTTACTTTATGTATCATACAGTATATTGCAATTATTGCACCTTTGTTGAGAAGAAACAGGATTTGGGGATCAGCAAAGAATATCAGAACTAAATGGTTTTACTGGATGCAAATATATTGGTAAAGTGTAAGATTCTCTGCATGTGTATTTTATATGAATAATACTTTTGTCATTTTCTTTTGAAAACAAAAATGAATCTTATGAAACTATAACAAGACAGAAAAGTTTGTTAAACTTTTATTTTTTAAACTAGGCTTTTTTCTGTATTAATACATCTACGGAGTAGCTGCTCTTAAGCAGCCACTTATGGTATGAATCAACTTTTCTTGTGTATGTGAGGTGGTTGAAGAAGAGATAGAATATTAACCCACTGACTGGATATGAGAGATTGATTCTGTGTTGATAATTAGAGACAGTTGCAATGCATACTGCTAAATTTATATACACAAAATACCAGCCAAGACTGCATGGTGACCATTTCCTTTGTACCAATAATGATTGTTTCTCATTGGTTTCATGGTGCCTAAAGCATGTGTTTATAGCAAAGCTTTGGTTATTTTGATTATCTGATCCTTCTCTAAATTGTGCAAATGGCTGATAAGTAGCACTTCACACATAGCTGTGAATACAGTCTAGTCTCCTGAGCCCTTTCTGGCTGATAAGAAGCACTTTCCACGCATGTAGTTGTGAAAATGTTCTAGTCTCCCAAGTCTCCTCTCGGTGACACGTTGCACTTTCCATGCATGTAGCTGTGAATGTGTTCTAGTCTCCCAAGTATCCTCTTGGTGACAAGTTGCACTTTCCATGCATGTAGCTGAGTACATTCTAGTACCCATTCAGACATGAAATTATACCCATTAAGAACAGGAGGGATTAGCAAACATAGTATATAATTATCAGTAAATTAGGTTAATTGCCCATCCTAGGACAGGAATAAAAAAAAAATTTAAAGAAATATTTAAAAAAATTGGAATGAGCAAGTATAAAATAAAGTTTCAAGAAAAAATTTACAAAAGTATTTTACAAATTTGGCTGCTGAACTTGTGAGCTTTTTGGGAGCTTGGTGACACAGAAAGACAATGTGGGTATATATATATATATATATATATATATATATATATATATATATATATATAATTAATTAATTAATTGTGAGTTTAAAAGAAAGTTTGAAGATAAAACTACAAAAGTAGTAAAAATAAAATTGTAATGGAGTTATCACCTGCTGATGCAGTGTAGAATTTTGTGTAATTTTCATATAAACTCTGTGAGTAACCAGATTACCATAGGATATATTTTTATAAAAGTGCCTTACCTGAGTACCACATATGCTAAATGGAACAGCCATTGTGATTTTCATATAACAAGTTTATTTCATTAATGCAGGTCATGGGTCAAAGTTACGATATAAGTTGAGTCCAGCTGCAAACAATACAGACCCTGATTTACCTCTCATAATGTTCCAACATATAAGGATCTGTTATGTTTGTTCTTCTGATAATTCCTAACAAACTGCATAGACCCAGCTCTGCTAGCACATTATACGATGGCAGATCTTGGTCTATGCAGTTTGCAGTTGAATTTGACTTATAAGCAGGTATATACAGTTCAGAACATATTTAAAAACCATACACATAAACTAAAATATGAGTACCTTTAATAACAGTCTTCATCTACACCGATATATTATTCTTTGTTCCATATGATGTGAACAAGTTTATATAAAAATTAATAGTTCTCTTTGGTTGCATTTCATTGCATTACTGATCTTCATTAATGTTCATATTCATAGCCATTCAGCAACAACAACAAGTTAACTGATATATTCAGTTTTTGTAATACTGTGATTTTTAAAGTCATGTAAATGTCAATGAAAGTTTTCATCCTAGACATGAAATACATCAGACTAGATGGTAGAAGGTCCTACCTTGTGTCCATGTGATGTGGAAAATCAGCATTGGAATGCTAGAAGATTACAACTTGCATCAGAATAAGCCAGTTTTGTTAATTTTAGTGCTCTATAATCTTCCAAGTGGAAGATTTTTACAAATGACCAATGCCAAAAGGATATTTCAGTTCTTATTAAATTGTTCATATACAGAATTTTCCATTAATCCTGATAGTTTGAGATAAAAGACAGAGTTTTAAGTGTATTGATTCTTGGATATTTGCACAAAAAGACTAGTATGAACTGTGAGTTACAAAATGTTGCAATTTTTCAGAATGCTCAAAATAAATATTTCTGAACATATGAATCCTTTTTACCACCTTACATACGCTCATTTTGTCCAAACCATTAACATACTAGGCTAGACTGTACATGTTGCTTATCTATATTGCCTTATTATAATGTAGTAAATGTTACTACTTTTTGTCTTCCTTTACATGATACTTGCATATAGAACCTTATTATAATGTAGTAAATGTTACTACTTTTTGTCTTCCATTACACGATACTTGCTCATAGAACCTTATTATAATGTTGTAAATGTTAATACTTTTTGTCTTACTTTACATGATACTTGTCCATAGAACCTTATTATAATGTAGTAAATGTTACTACTTTTTGACTTAAATTACTACTTTTTGTCGAACTTTACCTGATACATGTACTTGTCCATAGAGCCTTATCATAATATAGTAAATTATTTCTTTTTGTCTTACTTTACAGGATACTAACAGGTTCTTTTGACAAAAGCGTAAAGATTTGGTCTGCTGATGGTAAAAATGTGTACACGCTGGATAAGTTCTTGTCAACTGTTTCTGGGATATGTTATGTACCACGGAACAAGACAGTGTGGGTGGCTGGAGGGTCCTCTTATGCTTCCCTATATGACCCCAAGTCAAGAGAAAATGTAAGTTCTGCCATTCATGTCTTTTATTTCTATAGCTCCATCTTTAGTGTCAGAGACGATGAATGACCAGGTCTGGAATTTTATCAACAGACCTTAAGTCTGGACATAAACTTAAGTCTAGAATCTAGCATTGTGACCTGGATTTCATCAAATAATTTAAACCTGAACTTCATTTTAGAATCCAGTGGTCTGATTGACTGAAATTAAATTCTGATGTTAAATCTATATCTAAAGACCAGACTTAGCAATAAGACTTATGTTGCAGATGTGTCAGCCATGTTCCAGTTTTACTAAACATCAAAAATTTTCTTCCTCAAGCATAAATTCTGAAACATCTTTCCTCTTGTGTGTTTACAAAACAGAACTTTTCAGTAAACATTCAGCTGACATTAATAATTAAGATATTTGCAATATCTTTTATATTAGTTCCCTGAAAAGAACTCTATCTCATCTTGTCTGAACAAAATTTTAGAATCTTTTCAGTGGTCTGATTGACTGAAATTAAATTCTGATGTTAAATCTATATCTAAAGACCAGACTTAGCAATAAGACTTATGTTGCAGATGTGTCAGCCATGTTCCAGTTTTACTAAACATCAAAAATTTTCTTCCTCAAGCATAAATTCTGAAACATCTTTCCTCTTGTGTGTTTACAAAACAGAACTTTTCAGTAAACATTCAGCTGACATTAATAATTAAGATATTTGCAATATCTTTTATATTAGTTCCCTGAAAAGAACTCTATCTTTATCTCTCTCTCTCTCTCTCCCTCTCTGTGAGGAAAACTTGAGGGATACCTCAGATTTAAGAAACTTCATCATCTTTGTTCCCCTGGGAATGAAAAGATTCTTAGATATAAAATCTCAAAACTATACATCATCTTTTTTTCTACTGTTGCTGCTGCTGACAAAAATCCAAATATTATCAATAGTATTACAAGCAGAATAAAAAAGATTATAAGATTTTGGAGAACCTTTAAGAAATCGTATGAAATTAGGGACAGGGACTGTATACTTGAAACATTGTCAGCCTTTAGTGTCACCCATACCTTGAGCTTTTAGATCTGGGACACTTATTCTTTTAGCAAGATGCAAACCATAGTTATTTTGAGTGCATTAGAGTCATTGTTTGGAAATAAGCCAGATTTTTACATACAGATTTTCTGAGTTGTGCTTAAATTAGTGACTAACACACTTTGTGATGCCATGATCATTGACCATGCTCACATGATCACAACCCAGGCCAGCCTGGGTCAGCTGACTCAGTGTGTCCTTTTTGGAAAGGCACTTAATTCTAATTTCCTGATCAAGATATAGTTAGTAAAGTGTTGGAGGTGCTGTTAAAACCAACTATACTAGGTTGACACGATATTGGTCTTTATTTTCGTTGTTGTGTATTAAAAATCAATCAATAGGCACGATTAACTAGCTTGAAAAAGTTTAAAATATAACTATATATGTATACATACATCCACACATGCATATGTGTATGTACACCTCTCCCTCGATAACTTGCATACAATGGGGTCCAGAAACATAGACTGCGCTATAAGTGAGGGCACGAGTTGCCGAGGGACCTCTAAAAATTGAAAAAAAATCAGCTTAGACATCCAGAAAACCACAGGGGGGAGTAGGGAACTGGGCTGTTTAATGGCTGAATCCTTGTTTTACAATCATGTCGATAATATTTGTTAATAATTTGCTTTTTCTAATGAAATTGTTCATTTTTCTGTATAAATAACATTTATTTTCAAAGAGTCCAACATGTGAAAGATCATTCCAACTGGTTCCAACAACTATCATGTGTGCACGAAAACATCTGTGTATTATGTCACTGCTGTTTGTTTTGTTGAATAGTCTGGTTCCCAGAGTGTATCATGTAGTATAATGCCAAGTCGGGAGTCAAAGTAGCGGGAAACTAGACTAACTGTTGATACACCACCAAACAAGATTCCTTTTTTTTTAAAAAAAAATAGCGACATTTATTTCATGAGACAATCGTCTACATCAAAACTCAATTTTTGTATTGTTCAATTAGTACAATATTGATGTCATGATTTCATTGGAAGTGATAGTGAAACTTCTTATCATCCTTGAGGATATCTCTATGTGCCAGATCATCCTTGAGGATATGTCTAAGTGCCAGTTCAGGAATTCTCAGAAACTTGCGAAACCAAGCTCTTTTTTTTACGAAGTATTCGTTTCGCTTTGTTGCCTTGCTATCATTGATCACAGATATGAATGAGTCAGTTAATTTAAGGTAGTTTAATTATGCTATATACACAATAGCATTTATAACAGTGTTTGATTGATCAACTGAAGCGAGTGCGCCCAACGTACAACTGGGGCTGCTAGAGTTTAAGTATGCATGATTTGCCTGCCTTTTAACTTTTCTTTTATTCCACCTCGGTCCTTTATTTCATTCAAAAGACATAATTAACTTGATACTACAAAGGAGGCCAGCTTTAATTCAGTGCAACAATACAACAGATACTTCCGCAAGTCAACACTTAATTAGTTCTCAGTGAAATGCTTGTGGACATAGCTGTTATGGTGAATTGACACATTTTATGTTTAAATACACATTGCATTTATGATGATTATGCTTAAGAGGAACTAAAATATAGAATTCACACACAAATTCCACTTAATAAAAATTATTTAAGTGGCATTTAAATATTAATGTACAGCCTACACTAGGCTTAAGTGACATTTTCATTGATCAAAATTTCCTTGAATATCTTTAATTACGGTGTACTAAGAATGTCATTTGGAAAAAAAATATAACCAATTATATGACTTCTTATTAAAAGTTGTTTATTTCAAAATGTTGATTAAAATTTCCAGGTCCTATCTACCATTTTTGACCATAAAAAGAATGATATATCAACGTTTCAGTTGCCAATTTTGATCAAGATTTTCTTCAAGTTGAAGAAATAGGGATCAATTTCTTTCAGTGGTATTTTGTGGTAAAAAAAATGGGATCCACACCTGACCCCATGTTATAAGCGGGTTCATGAGTTATCAGGGTGCGAGTTATGGAGGGAGTGGTGTATGAATTTACTTGGAAAATTAGGGGAAGCATGCACTCTGCTTTAGAATGTGTGTACATTAAATACAGATTTGATCAGTTCATACATGTAATTGTTGCAAGAATGAGAGAGAGGGAGAGAAAGTTTTACTTTTTATCAATTTGATTATAAGTGAGTATGGGTGTACACATGAAATATATATGTAACCTACTCTTCATCGAGTAATAGTTTCAGTGCTAAATTACATCATTCTCATGAAGACAAGCCCTTGAGGGTGTTTTCCCAAAAGGACTTTAATGCAATATACAAAATTTTGCTTTTTATATAAACAGATGGTAAGTACTCAGATTGTCTGAAATCCTGTTTCTGCGTGTCACAACACAGTAATGGGGAGTATAATTTTGACATATTATATATGCAGGACTCATTAAGGAGGAATTCTCCAAGAATGTCATATTTTCACATGAGCAGTAACTTTCTTTCATTGAGAAAGATCCGATGATATACTGATAAATATGTTTCAGCTGTAATTTTCTCTGTGACAAATTGTGACATGGACATCTATAACCCTCTCAAAAACTATTGAGTTAAACCAATCCAGATTCTGTATTTAAACCAATCCAGATTATATATTTAAATACCTTAAAAAAGAGTCTTGAAACTATATTGAGTTCTTATAACTGTCCTTTTAAAATAATGTTTTCCCCATTTTTTTATTTTTTGGATTTTGACCATTTTTGTCAAAAACCTTTTAAGCAAATTTTTTTTTAAAAAGTCATGAGCTGGACAAAATGAAATCTGGTAGACATATTTGTAATTTATATTTATCTTACCTTCTTTGATTGTTAAAACATTACAGAATAGTTCTCCATTTTTCAAAGCATTTTGCACATTTTGGAAATTTGATAAACATCACATACATGTGTTAGATGACGTGAGTAGCAACAAAAATGAACACTTTGTGACCTAGAACAAATAAATAGAAACTGCATTACTGTTTAGACACAGAAATTTATTTTTACTGAAGAAATTAGACTCAGTGCCTTTCATGTCTCCATGAAGTTATATCCCCTTACTTCCTTGACAACAGTGATAAACTTGCTGTGATGCATAGCTGAATTGACATGCTTTGTGGTCAGATTTGATCAAATAGACTACAAAATGTCAAGAATGTAATTTACTGTGATAGATTAGGTCAAATCAATCCTAACACTCTCTTAAGTCACTGATATTTATATGATCAGCCTTTGAAAGTAGGGTAAATTTATGAGAAAGGGGGTGGGATGCTGTACTGAAGAGTGCAATCAAATTTTGTTTGTATCCATACAAAATTTTAAACAAAACCTATGCAGTCATGTGACAAATTGATTTGTTTACTTGGTCAAATTTTAACAAAGAAGTTATGTCTACATGTAATACAGCCCATCTAACACAAAGGAAAAGTCTATATTTTTTTAAGTATGATGTCCTTGTAATATGCAACAAACAACTAATTTATTTATTCATTTAAATGCATAAAATAATTAGCTATGAAATTCAATGCATCTAGGATGCATAGCTATCAATAAAACATGTTGACTATGGATTTTACCCTTCCCCAAGTTCCATATATATTTCCTTGAAATATCTACATTTTTAATGAGTCCGATACAATTTAGTTTCAAGTTTTGAGGTACGAAGACAGTCTTACTTATGTTAGGGATTAGCATGGATTCAGGATATGATAGGTCAGAATAGACTGTGTTGCATTACTTGTATAAGGAATTAGTTGCATTTAAGTAAATGTCCTAGTCTGCCACCAAAAAGCTAATTTCAATAAACATTGTATTTGTTGTTTAGCCTTTAATTCTGCTTTTGATTGAAAACAAATAAAATGATTTTGTTCTTAAACCAAATTCCTTCTAATGCTAAACTGATTCTGATCAATGGATTTAGAAAGAGAAATAACCTTTTGAGCAAAAAGATTTTTGCACAAGTTCGAACTCTCACTAGAATTTTGTAATAGAAAGTCTAGAACCACAAGTCTCAAAAAAGATTCTTATGAAAGATAAATAAATAAACCAATCATCCAACCCACCATGTAATAAGTCTAAAAACACATATTTTAAAATAACTTCATCATGTGCCGAGTTCTCAGTAATGAGTCCATTCTTAACAGACCTTTGACCTCTATCCACTACAAAACAGATTTTTGGCTGTTAACTTTGATTAATTTATACTGCAGACTGTGACTGGTACAATGTTATTTAGCTTGAGATATTAACCCTTTTAATCTGTCTTAATTCATAGAACACATGGAAGGATATCGCTTACAAAACCTTTTGTGTGTAGAATTCATTGTTAGTCTTGTGTAATTTATGTTTAATTTTTCTGTATTTTCAAGGTGTCAGATTTTATTGGGACATTCCAGCAACAAGAAGAGGAGAAGTATCATTTGCAAATACTCAAATTCTTTCCAGAATTAAATCAGGTTGTAGGTAAGAATGACATAACAATATAAATAATATATTGTAAATAATGAAAATTTGCCCTAAAAGTATTTAGTTAATGATTATTTGTTATCACATTTTGAATAGTCATCACAAATGATAGCTAACTGGAATACAATACATGCAAAATACACTGGTCCACACATGTAGAATGCAACCATAGTTTACTTGGTGCACCTGAAAATTCTATAACAGATACAGAGTGAGTGTAGCAAAAAATAAAGACCTAAAAGAAAACTGACAAATCTGCATTTAAAAGGTTAAAATAATAAGTTTTGTTCATGCATGCTTGAATTATCAATGTATACTCAAAACCAAAAAGTATAGTGGAAACACTAAGACAACAAGAGTGATTTACAACCAAATACCATCTTAAGAATCAGCCATCTTTATCTTGATCATATATTTGGACACTAAATAAATAGTTTCAAAAGTCTTTTATATTCACTATACGTATATTTAGAAAAGGTTAAGTGACTTCTTTTACAATGATTTTATGCTTTTCCTTTATTTAAAAAACTCTGAGCAGATTTGCAGACTGATTTGATGAGGCACACCTTGTTGAGCAACAGCATAAAGTTATGCTATTGTTCCAAAGGAAAATAATCCTCAGAGATATGGACAGTTAAATTCCAAATTGACAGCCATCCTTTGATTAAAAAAATAATCCAACAGAAAACACTGAATTTACACTGAAATGTTAACAGCATGCTAAGCCCTTAAGCAGTAATAGTACAGACATGAGGCTGAATATTGAACTAGTTCAATTCTGAATGCATGTGTACTATAAGGGATTAACGATTTAACATGTGGTGTTAGAATGTTCTTTCTGACCAGGATACTTTTCTTCCTTTCATCACAAGATAAATTGTTTAAAGAAAAATAAGGAATGGAACGTCTTTTTTATAGTACAAATCAGAACAAGGCAATTGTTTTCAAGCATCCCCATTTTCAAAAATTTTAATGGTCTGTCCCTAATAAAGACTTGACTTCATCAGATATTTACAGAACTCAAGGCAGTGACAATTGTCAATACTGTTATAAAATATTTATAAAGATTAGCATCAAAAGATGATATAAATTTCAGCTAGAGAAAGGTGTGATTATATCATATGAAGCAATCAGACTTGCATGTTGTACATAACAGACCATTATGATCCCACCATTTACAACAGAAATTTGATAATTGTGCATAATTAATCTGAACTCAACATGTTGATGAAATGAATAATAATGAAAAATAATGTGCAAAATTGTCAAATATCAGATGTTAAGAGTTTCCAGTTTGTGACTGTTGGAGCATTTGCTTATTAAGACAAAAGAATGTAAACTAATTTCTTTGAATAGTGTTAGGTGTGTTTCTGTATGCTGTATATTGTTTTTCCCCCTCCACTACTAGTGGACAAGTGGATAAAGTGTGTGGCACACACACACACACACACACACACACACACACACACAAACACACAAAACTTTTGAGCTTGAGGTTATGAGTTTGCACCCACTGGCAGGAAAAAAATTTTCCTCCATGATATCTAGTATGGTATTATGTTTCTTACTTATTATGAATTTTCCAGATTTCAGTTTCTGTACATGTAGATATATAATCAGTTGATTGTTTAATATTTTTATTCTGAAGATTGCATGAAAATGTTGACATGTGAAGCATTGTAAAAATAAGATTTTGGTTACAATTGATAAATATTTTAACATTATTTTTAGTCTCACTTTGGCGCATAATTCTTAAACATAAGCAGAATCACAAAACATTTTCATGTCAGGAACATCTTTTTGACTTGGCATTATGTATCATACATTATCTTTGTTAGAACTAGGAAATGTTTACAGGTAACCGAATGATGATGTTTTTTTCAGTATCAAAAAGTAAGCACATTGCTCCCAAAAGAGATAATTATATAGATAATTATATTGATAAATTGGTGCCTCTCTCTATCTTTTTCTCTCATGAGAGCATGCTACGTCAGATTGCATGGAGAGATGGCAGAGGTTTTCTTCCTTAATCCTCTTCACTCTCTACCCACCCCCACAGTGAAGCAAGGGGTTGCAATATCTTGTGAACTGTACTGTATTTAAACAACAATGATAATTTTACAGGATGTCAGATTGATTTCCAGAGTAACAAACGGGGCAATTTATTTAGATAATAAGGGCACTGAAGACTAGTATTCAAAAGCAGACATGTCATTTTATTGAAAACCTAGTGTAACTGATGGCTGATGATAGGTTGCCTTTCATTGGTAATTTATGGTTTCATTATACACCACTCCCTCGATAACTCGCCCCCTGATAACTCGCAAACCCGCTTATAATGTGGGGTCAGGCGTGGATCCCATTTTTTAAAACCAGAAATTACCCCAAAAATAGATCCCTATTTTATGAACTTTATGGAAATTGTGATCAAAATTAGCTACAAAAACTTTGACATATCGCTCGTTTTATTGTCGAAAACGGTAGATAGGACCTGGAAATTTTAATCAACATTATGAAATACCAAATTTAAAAATAAGTCATACAATTTTTTTACATTTTCTTTCCAAGTGACATTCCTAGCACACCGCAATTAATGATAAGAAAGGAAATTTTGATCAAGGAAAATGTCACTTACGCCAAGTGGAGGCAGTATTTTAATAAATAAATACAAATTAAATAATTGTTTTATCAATTGAAATTTGTGTTCTAGTTCTATCTTCTAGTTCCTTTTATGTGTAATCATCATAAATGCAATGTGTCCTCTTTTAATTTAACATAAGATGTGTCAATCTACTGTAACAGCTATGTCTGCAAGCATTTCTCTGAGAACCTATTTAGGTGCCGACCATGTTTTGATAACTGACTTGCAGAAGTATTTGTTGCATTGTTGCACTGAATTAAAAGCTGGCCTCCTTTGTATTATCACGTTAATTATGTCTTTTGAATCAAATAATGGAGGTGAAATAAAAGAAAAGTTAAAAGGCACAAAAATCCTACAAACTTAAAATCTAGCTGCCCCAGTCATATATCGGGTGAACTCACTTCATTTGATCAATTGAATGCTGTTATAAATGTTATTGTGTATGTAACATAAACTACCTTAAACTAACTGACTCATTGGTAACTGTGATCAAAGATAGCACAGCAACCAAGCGAAAAGAATGCTATACTTTGTAAAATAAAGAGCTTGGTTTCACAGATACAGACCATTGTGGGCAAGCAAGTTTCAGAGAATTCTTGAACTGACACTTTGAGATATCCTCAAGAATGATAAAAAGTTTCCTTATTACTTCCAATGAAATCACGATATCAGTACTGTACTAATTGAACGGCACAAAAATTGAGATTCGACATAGACGATTGTCTCACAAAAATTTTGCTTGTTTTTTTAACAAAAGGAATCTTGTTTGGTGGTGTATCAACAGTTAGTCTTGTTCCCTGCTCTTTTGACTCCCAATTTGGCAGGATATAATGCCATACCACTCCGGGGACCAGACTCATCAACAAAACAAAAAGCAGTGACATAATACGCACATGTTTTCATGTAAACGTAATGGTTGTTGAAACCAGTTGGAACGATCTTTCACATATTGGACATTTTGAAAATAAATGTTATTTAAACAGAATAACGAACAACTTCATTAGAAAAAGTGCGTTATTAAAAATTATTATCGACGTGAATGTAAAATGAGGATTCAGTCATTAAACAGCGAAGTTCCCTACCCCCCCCACTGTTTTCTTGATGTCCAAGAGATTTTTTTTCAATTTTTGGAGGCCCCTCGGTAACTCGCGCCCTCGCTTATAGCGCAGTCTATGTTTGTGGACCCCGTTGTGCGCAAGTTATCAAGGGAGTGGTGTACATATATTTGTTATAATTATGCTCACTCTGTAATCAAAGAAGCCACAATAAAATCTTCTCTTATGAGTTTTTATATAAAATTGCATTTTTAATATTGTGTGAAAATCAAGTAATCATGGTCAGTATCATATTGCATAATTATATTTTCTTCTGTTGCTTTTTTTTTTAGCTTCTACAAGTAGACGCCATTTAATTGTATGGAAGTACAACCCCTCAGGCTGCATCACAGCTTTGAAATGCAAATCTCCTTTAGAGAGTGTCTGTTATAGTAAGTCTCACAAGAAATTAAGTAAGACATGGAGCAAATTTTACATTATGACAACTGTTACGTGTCTAGGCTCGTACAAAAGTAACAAAGAAAAGAGTGAAGCCAACAAGCTTTGTGAATTTAACAAAATAATTTATTTCCCCAGAAAACAAGGTAAAAATATGATAAAGGACTTACAGTTTATGAGTCAAATCCAAAAATTAATCCAGTAATTAAAAATATAAGTCCTATCACTAAAAAGTTCTAATGAATCAAAGTTCGAATCCCGATGAAGTTCCAAGATGGAAGGTGATGACGTCTTCAGTAATCTGTTTTGTGTTGTCGTGTCAACAGTTCCTTGTTGAATCACCAAGAATAATATTCCAACTTTAGAATTCCAAATAATTTTCAGTAAACGTCTTTGTCCAAGAATTTTGATGAGCACTAGATAAAGTCTCCAGGGAAAATAAATTATTAATTCTGAAAAATAGAAAAAAGCAAATCAGAGATGGCAACAACAAAATAATACCTTTGAGCCTAAAGGTATGAATTATGACTGACCAAAAATCACTATGAAATATCTGTTTTAACCCTAACTGAAATGCAATTTTAGATCACGTGATGGGGTCACGTGGTCACTTAGTTCGAGTGGCGTAGTAACACCACACAGCCGACTGTCCTGTATGCCATGAACGAATTAGATTCTATTGAATGAATCTTACTATAAGATTAAATTTCAAAAAAAAAAATTGTTTACATAGAACTGCCTTACTGGTCCTGAGTCAAGGTCAGCAAAAGATACAATGATTTCTACTACTGCATTTTTATCAGGATTAACAGAACTGAACTGAATTTTCTGGAAAAATGTCAAATCCAGTGAATAAAGTTATCATTACAATAATATGTAATGAAATAAAAATAAAATAAAAAAGAATTTAAAACTAACACACAAGTAATTAAATTACATATATGTACACAACAACTTAAGACATTTTCCAAATGTTATAATATGACAACAACTAAAAACAGTATCTTCCAATATACTTTGCACAAGTTTTTAAGAAAAAATATGAATCCCAAACCCTCCAAGAGATGCTGAGAATTCACTCTTTTTATGGTGGAACAGTTTTCAGGGATATTATATATTTGCTACAAACTACAGATTTAAGACATCAGCAGGCAGTGATCCTTAAGTGAAAATAACAGTCATTTTTCCCATCAACAAATTTAAGTACCCCCCAACAAAAAAAATCTCAGGAATTGGTAAAAGAAGTAAATTAATTTTTAGGAATAGTCCCCAAACAGTTGCTGAAAAAGAAAGCATGATACTTATAATTTGTATGCCTTGTAATCTGCTTTTGTGCTGAAAATGGCTTATCATATTGACAATTATGCTTTGATCTACGAAAGTCCTGCCAAAAATGGTTATGTGAATTTTAAAACAATGGATTGAAATGTATTATTTTGTAAGCCACAGTACATGCTTGCTCTGCTGTGATATAGACTGAACATTTAACATAATTTTCATTTTTTTAATATGATATTACTACGTATATTCTATTTGCTACCAAGTTATATAAGGTTGAATAATTCATGAAGTCCTTTTCTTGGCTGCTTGCATGTTGTATTGTTCAATGATGGTTACGCTTTTAATTTAATTGAAATCAGCCATGTATCCCAAGGAGAGAGCAATTAAAAAAGTTTCATGTACTTGTATATTTTACTAAGTTAGAAAGAGAGAATGTATCAGCCTTTTATATTGGGCTCTTTCCTTTTTATTCTCAGGCCAGCATCTCATGTTATAATAAAATTGTTAAGCAACATTGCAAATGCACAATTGAAAATGGAACTTTTTGATACAAGGCATTAGTGTTTTTAGCTCTTCTGGCTGTAAGATCAAGGTATCTCATAGTTTGGCACTGCATTCTTTATGCTTTGCGTGTCCATCAATAACTGGTGTTTTAAAATTCTCAACAAATACCACCAGACAAATTTTGACTAAATTTGATACAGAGCATACTGGCATAATAGGCTTCTAAACTTGTGCAAATGCTGAACTGTCATCAAATATCACCATCTTTTCTTAGCAAGAAATACTGAACAAACTTTTATCAAATTTGAAAGGAAGCATTCTGGCATAGAGTTCTTTAAGTATTTTACAATTGATTCCAATCTGTTTTCAGATGTGGCCACTGTTTCTAATATAGAAAATTAGTTAATTGATTCTTCTCAAAAACGACTGAACAGAATTTAACCAAACTTTACAAAAAGTGTTCTGGCTTAAAGGGCTTTCTTTGACAGAAAGCACCAAATGGTTCTTCTACAAATTCTATTATGAAAACAATTTGGATGCTTGATTGAAGTTCTACTGAAAGCACAAATAGTTCTTAGTAGAAAATCTATTATAAATACATTTTGGATGCGTGAATGAGATCCTGCTCTGCAGATTGGTTCTAATTCCAAAATAGTATGAGATTCTTTGCTGAGCACTTATTTTCATGCTCTAAGCAAAAAAGAATCTAATATCATGTTATACTCAGAATATTTGAATTTTTAAAACTTGTATTCATTGTTTTCTTAATAATTCATAGTAGCAGTAGTTGTAATGCAGAATGCATGCAAATAATAAAGAGTTACTTTCATTATCAAAATCTTTCTATCCAATTAGCTGTAATGCAGAATGCATTGTTGAAATCTTTAGATCCAATTAGCCTGAACTATTTTTGTGGCTAAGTTTAATATTTCTTTTTTTCAGCACGAAAAGTCCCAATCTTGATCTTCAGTGGGGACAGTGAAGGTGCTATTATTAAGTGGGAAAGGATGCAGTCCAACCACTTTATGTACAGGTATTTGGAATATCAAAACATGAACTTGTATTGATTTTTTGCGTTTTGAAGAATAGAAAATAAAACAGTCATGTAAATTAATGCCCTGAAAGGCAAGTGGCTTTTGAAAAATGTGCTTCCACCAAGTAAAAATAACTTTAACTAGAAATATGTAGGTAAAATTAAAAAAAAAATCAACAAGCCAATTGAGCAAGTAGCTGTATCAGAAAGGGATGAGGAGGTCATGTTAAAAGTGAGATGTGTTCAGGGTATCTTCTTTCTGAGCTCTGCACATAAAGTACTTTATATTTGCATTGCTGTTTATGGAAGCCATGACAATCATGACCACATTATAAGTGAGGAAGTTTTACACTGAGAGATGTTCTGTGTCATGAAAATAGCACCTAAAAACATGACAATAGAGTAGTTAATGATGTCAAGTCATCAGCCAGGACAATACCATAAAGTTCATCCATTTTAATTTGATCCATGACCACACCATCATTATAAGCCTGTGGGGGGGGGGGGGGTAGTTTTTTAATGAATGGTTTTAAAGTTAGGGACCAGTATGAAATGTAATGTAAATTATCCACATAGATCTTCAGATCTGGCTTCATACTCATTATAAGTGTTCGCTCTTAATTTTTAGTTTGTAATAAAGCCAATGTTGAACTTACACAATTTTTAAAGTCTGTACACAGTCACAAAACAAGACTTGATGACCACAATGGTTTATATTGAACAGTTCTATATTTTACATCTTTAACATTTTTTGCTCATTTATTGAATTTTTATCTTTAAAAAGAATTCATAGCCAGTGCTGGTAAGATCTGCTACTCTTGCATATGACCTTAACCATGAATTAGAACACCTAATGGACTCTGCAACTCTGCTGAAGCACAATTACAGTAAATTATGAATTTATCAATAAAAAGCACTGAACAGAAAGTAGACCCAGGTTTTATCCCCAAAATGAATGTGCTAAAAAATTCCATTGCAGCATCATAGGACCTTTACATTAAATTACATGGCCAAAAAACTTGTTTTCAAACAAATTGGAATCTTGTACATGTAAATATGCAGCTTTCTGGGTGGCACCAAAATGTAAGTAAACATCTCCTACAACACACCCTCCACCACAGATAAACTGAAACACTATATATTTGCAGAAACACCCATTACATCTTTACAGGAGTGTGTTCATTATCAATAGGTGAGCATGTGTTTATACATAAATTGGGTCTGTTGTACCTCACACACACACACACACACACACACACACATCTGTTAATTGAAAAGGATAGTTTTTCATACAGTGCAATGTAGATGCTGTTCTAAGACAAATACAGTTTTCTGAATTCAGTTTGACCTTTTAAATCCTTTTCAGTAAGGAGTATTTTACAGTTAGTGACTCTAAAATAAAGAAGAAGCGACGAGCAGGCAGTAAGCAGTTAGAATTACAGTTGGAACAGGAGCAGGAACAGAAAAACCAGCAGGATCAGGACCAGCCTGACAAACAAGAGGATGAGGAGGAAAGTGAGAATACCACCAGATCCGGCAACTCAATGAAGCATATCAAGAGTCACTACAGATATAATAAACCCTTTCTTCCACCTGTAAGTACAGGATATGGTCATTTCCTTTTAGTTTTGGAGACGTTTTATTTGTTCATTGATTGCATACTTGTTTTATTACATTCCTCTAAAGTTTTATGTGCAACACAGTTTGATGATGTTAGAAAGATGAGTTCACTTAATTACACCAGTGGATGTCATCTTGTTACCCCACCCTACCCCATAGGTAACACAGAGATGGAAGGAATGCCTTATTGTTCATCTGTGTGCTTGTAATGATTTCGGTTTCATTTGCATTTCAGCCAGACTTGGTATTCATGTCAGGCAAGTTGCACAAAGGTGCTGCATTATGTTTAACCATAGGTAGCATGAAAATTGAGTTTTAGTGCCACATGATGTTTAACTATTGACAGTATCTATAGGTTTTATCTTGGGGCCCAAGTTATTTTTTCTATTCATAAGTAACCACCCCTAAAAGTAGGAGGTGCAGTCTGATCAACTGACATGTATGTTGTTGACGCTATAATTTGTTTGTTGCTCAAAGCAACCAAGCTGACGTTTGAAAGAAAACTTCAAACTGCTCTGAACAGGTTTTAAATATGGTGCAAGGAAAATGGTATGATCCTCATTACAGACAAACAGAAATCTTGTTGATAACTGCATGGCAGAAAAGAGCAAGAGTTTAAACTGATATGCTAAATGTTCTCTATCATAATACAAATCTGAAAATGATGTGTTTAGATAGAATTCTTGGAATAGTTGTAGATAATCACTTGCAATGGTCTCATCATATAAGTTATATTTCACTTTAAAAGTGCCTTCCATGGTACCATGTATGTTTTAATGGAACAGCCCTTATAGTAAATGCTTCATCTTAAGTTAAATTTACATGTTACTTTTCAAGTTATAACGCATTCAAAATGGATTCTTTCTATCATGAATGCCACATATGATATATATATTGACTGTTACAAATCCAGAATAAGGTCATTTTACAAAGTCTGCATTTTATTTGCATTCCATTTGTGTTTGCATTCCATTTATGTTCCATTTCCATATTGTTTGCATTTTATTTGTGTTCTATTTCTGTACTGCTTGCATTCCATTTGTGTTCCATTTCCATACTTTTTACATTCTAGTCATGTTTGTATTTGATCTATCATCTCACTGATTTTTTAATGGAGTTGGAAATGCATTCAGATTTTGCATTTATCACTTCTGTCCATTTCATTTGTCAGCAACAAAATGGAAATGCACTCGTATTCCACTTCCTAAGTAGAGACTTAAGCTATGGTCCCTTAGTTAGCTAGTAGAGACTCAAGCTATGGTCCCTTAGTTAGCCAGTAGAGACTCAAGCTATGGTACCTTAACACATATTTCCCTCTACTCCATTATCCCTTTCCTTGTTACTGTTTTTATCCCTTAGCATATTTTGCAAACAAATTGTAGCTTCTTCATTTCACAGATAGTCTTCACTTTGAACAAAAGATAGTAGCTAAGAAACAAATCTTGCGTAGAAATATATTTTAAAGGGATTGTATGTGTTTAACTTTTAACTTTTTTTTTTGTTGCTCATACATTCAAGGAAACGACATTACTTTCTATTCTGAAACTTTTCTTTGAAACTTTGTATTCATATTTTTGTTTTCTCTGTAATATACCTCAAGAAGATACTTATTATGCCTTTTGTTTTAGGTGCCTCCAGTGAGTAAGGTGTTAAAAATGCTTTTAGTTTTCATGTCTTTTCTTGTGAAAGCAGCAGCCAGATTACTTTTATTCTAGATGATTTGAAAATGTAGACAGTTAACTGAAATATAGTGAGAAATGGGCACATATATATATACACTTTTTTGGTCTATATTTTTGTTCCACTTTCATAAATAATTATGGCATAAAAATCAGTTTATCAGCATTAGTGTTTTAACAGGTCAAATTTTACATTAAACTTTTAAGATCAAGCTGATCTTGTGCCAGGATCATGCAGTAGTACCATGCCTGCTTTGTGAAAGACTAAAGTGGTTGCCCATCTTGAGGTTGTCCGCTTTTGTGAAATCAACTTTTGCTGCTGCACAGCTCTATATGATGTCATCATTACATGATGATATCATGAATCTGATGTCACTTTGTACCTAGTTGTATCATAGTGCTATGTATTCGGGGTGAGAATGCCGTAAAATGATGTGGCTGTGGCTTATGTCTCTTATTAAATAAATACTTACACAATTTTAATAGTCACAATAACCATTCTGTGAAAGAAAGCAATAATAAGTCAACAAAAAGTATATGAGACCTTGACAAATCTTTAGCAGATATAATCTATCGTAGATCAGCTGCCCCTTCATTTGTCTTCATACCTAATTGTTTGATCTTAACGTTACCTATATCTGTTAACCCAAGTGAAAACATAATTTTGTTAAGTCAGTCATTCCAGTGAATAGAGTCTTTGTGTGGTGGATTTAATTTCATTTTGTTTTGTGCGTAATGAATATCCATTAAATTAAATCTGCCACGGAAAGTAGTATTGTTGATTGGTTGCTGTTAGATCAGCATCAGTGTTGTTTTGTTGCACTAATTACTCCTAAAGAGAAACTGCATAGATGGAGATCTGCTGGTCCAGCAGTTTGTGATGGCAGATCAGGTCTGTGCACTTTGCAGTTGGACCTGACTTTAACAAAGTATATATAGTATATGAAAATGCTTGTTATCAATAACAGTTCACAAGAATGTAATCATAATTGTATGAAAATAGTTTTTTTTTATAAATACTAACTTTTCAGACAGTTAATTTCTTCACCATATAACACAGCTTTAGCATTTTGACAACTTTTATCTTAATTTGCACCTTTTCCACTGAAATATTTCTTAGAAAACTTGCAAAAACTGGTCTAATGTATAGATGCACATTTTCACTGTAATACTACATAATTGGTTGAGATGTAATAGATTCTTTTTATGTTCTTGAATACACTTTTTAATACTCAGTGATAATGGAAATTTCTTTCTCTTTTTGAAAATTTTCCATCACTAATTCCACTTAAAAGAAATATTATATGATCCTTTATGTATGCAAAAGTTTATATTCAAGAAACTAGGATACTATTAATTCATTACATTTTGTGGTTATGAATTTTTTGGTTTTGCAACAAATGACATTTTGTTGGAACTTGAATTCATGGATGAGGGAAGGGCATCTTATTGTCTCCTTTGTTAGTTAAGTCATTATATTCTTGGTTTTTAGCAACAACAAAATTCACAAAAATTGGAGCCACACTAAAAAGAATGAATTTGTAAGAATCTATTGATTCAGGTTGTTTCAGTAAAATATATTTTTGACACAGGGAAGGCATTATTAATGTGGAGTTGTCATCCACAGATGCAAGTTAGAAATCTAAAATTTTTTTTTTAACTCTTTGAGTAAACAGAGTACACTAGCATATATTTTTTTTAAAAAAAATGAGAAACTAACTTCCCTGGGTAACATGTCTGTTTAAATGGAACAATCATGCGATAATTTTATCGCAAGACATAAAAATGTCTTAAGTGCATAATGAGTGAAACCCAGACATGGAAACATTGATTTGGTTTTGTTTTATGCTGTTGCTTTATTGTTTTTTTTTTAATTATAAATGATGTCTTTTATGCAATCGTTCATCTTTCTTCATTTGTCCACTGTACAATAAAAACAAGCTAATTGCTTTTATTCATGTTATGATATTGAATATATTTTCTCAAGTGTTCCCAGTGAATTTTTTTTTATTTCAGAGAGAACAGTGATATAACAGTAGTTGACTGACTATAACATTTTCTTTTTTGATCGTTGCTTATTTAACATGTTTTGATATAAAACACAACTTATAAAAGGTGAAAGTTATCATCTTTCCTAACAAAGAGTCATTCATTGAGCTGCCTCAGTCCTCATTGATCCCTTGGCAGATGTAGCAAGCGAAAACTATTTTGAACAAGTTACCTCATTTGGACAATGGAGTTACTGCTTGTAGCAAGTGAAATGAGCTGACCAGTGTAAGAATTCATTACTTGACCTGCTAGGTATTCAGTATGTTGACTTCTATGATGTTCACATGCCTTGACTTGAAAGAAAACATGTGTGAAAAGTTAAATTGGAGAAACTTACATATGTACAGCTCATTGTGTAACAAGCAGTCTAATTGGATCAGTTTCTTTCAGCTGTATCCAGTAATATAGTGGAACAGTAGATACTATTTCAGCTAGTTACATATGCTAAAGGTCAATGTGTAATTTCATAGATCAATGATAAATGACTAGCAAAGATGTGGTGATAGTGGCTTTGTTTGATTTTTTACTTTGCTTTTGGCTTCATTGGTTTGATGTTCTTAGATGAAGTTTGTCAATTATGATCTCTTTTATATGATCATTTATGATCTCATTGATATGAACATTTATGATCTCATTGATCTTTTGTGGTCTCATTGATGTGATCATTTATCTCATTGATGTGATCACTTATCATCTCATTGATATGATCATTTATGATCTCATTGATATGATGTCATTTTTATCTAAGTGTATTATTTTGCCATTAACATTGGGAGAAAATTTTTAAATTTGTGATTCTGGATTGCTTGGATCCTATGGTTTGTGCTAAGGACCACTTATTTTAAGAGACCATCTATCATTAGAGACCACAAAATTTAATTTTATATTTGATGCTTTAGATGTGAAAAACCTGCCTTAAAAGGACCACTTGCCATCAGAGACCACTTTTGGGGTTCCCATAAGACAGGTCTCACTGTATGTATATATTTTCAAAATGATTTCTTTCATTACAGGTATCTACTCACAATCACCCAAATACAACGATTTTGAAAATTGTCTTTGTGGAAAGTTTGGACTATATACTGGCAGCCTCAGAGGACATGAATATCTGTGAGTCCACAGACTGGTTTATTTCATTTGAAGGACTATAATATGAATATTTTTTACTTCCTGATGTGCTTCTGTTTCACACATCCAGCTGCAATAGCCTAGACCTAATTCTGCCTTTGCATAATGAAGTGGCAGACTGGTACTTTGTTTGCTCTATTCCTGATTTTCAGTAAACAAAATGTTAGCTTTATATTTCTGGTGAAGATCCAAATCTATACTGTTGACATTATGGCATATTGTACATAAGTAAAAATGGCACTGACATATGTATAGTCTACATCTGCTGTTCCTCCATATGGTGTATTGTCACCCTCACTTATCACCAACAAATTTCCCAGAATGCATTATCCCCAGACTGTTTAATTCCCCACAGCAGCCTAATTAAATCTGGTTAACTATGATATTTTCTATACCAATTGGCCTTGTTATAATGCCAGTTGACTCTGCCATGCATGGATCTCAATCACTTGACTTCTGATAAATCTGTATGACATTGTTCTGTATTGACTGTACTGACAGGATGTATGCAACTGAAAGTTACCACAGATTTCATTGTAATAATAAGATTTTGCTGACTCTTTCAGGGACTAGTTTTGTGTTGTTTGATTGTTTCATAATATAAGATGCAGTTTTGTAAATAGATAACAGAATTATTTAAGCATCATATACTGACAGTTAATTTTCACATAAGTTTTCCAATTAGTAATTAGCTATTGGTATACACTTTACCTTATGTTATGGAACTGTAGTTTTCACAAAATGGTGCTGGATTTGAGTGTGGAGTAAGAATTAAACAATTCTCCATGCTTAAATTGAGTTGAATTTCATTGTCTTAAATCATTTCTGTCTTCTTGTTCTCATTTGTTGTATTTAAAATCTATCTGTCTGTCTGTCTGTTTATTTATCTTTCTGTTTATTTGTGATAAAGATTGACAAGTCCAGATTGTATTATCAAAATTTTGGCATGTTGAGTTGTCCATGAGGATATAAAATTGCAACAGGTGTATTAAAGCAGTATTTTACAAAGCATTAAATAACAGATTTTATACATGCATACAATTGTCTGCAGATATGATCATAGAGCTATGGCCCAGACGTTTTCCTGAAATTAAAATGTTGCCCATATGTTTCTAAATGAAATCTGGTTCTGTTCAGTTTGCAGTTGGACTTGACTTATAATCAAGCATATATGGTAGTATTTAAAATGTTTTGTTGTAAGGCATTCAGTAGCTAGACTTGATGTTACATAAGTACAGCAAAAATGTGGAAATGTTGATAATGTAAAATAAAAGACAGAAAGAAGAACCCTTTTTCCAGACTACTCGAATGAATAAGGATTCATTTGTAAAATCAATGATATGATTGAAACACTGAGTTTGAAAATGTGCTATCAGAATATTTGTATTTCCAAATGAGGGTAATATTGCTCCAGGTTTAGACTTGTTTGCAAGGGCTGTAACATTAATGCATATGCTTCATTTTATATTTCATGCAGACATAACATTTTGCCAGTGAGTTGCCACAAAAGCTGTATAACAATTCAATCGGTCTGAGAAAAAAACATAGGGAATGATAAAGGGTGGTAATTCATTGTGTGCTATTACCCATTTTCTTAATCTTTTCATGCAAATTCTAGTTCAGAATCAAGAAAAACAAGTCCTACATTTTAATGTAGTCCTAATAGTCCTAAGGCATGTAATAAAAAATTAGTGTTCAGTAGGCAAGCACCTTAATCTGATCATGAGAATTCCAAGTATGGCAGCCCCTTTCATGGCATTTGACATATTATTTTCAATTTTAATAAAATTTAATATATTAAAGTTTTTTTGGACATTTTCCATGAAAAATATGAAGTTTATGAAATAATAAGGACTCTTCCCCCTGATAAATTTATATGAATGTATTTGACATAATATGGCCATTTCTGTAATGCAGATGTGTGGGGTTTTGATGACCAGGCTGTGGAGGTGTTACAGAGCATGAAACCACAGGACATTGATAGTTTAGTAACAAAGTTTAGCATCCTTCTTGATGCCGACTCAGAACTCCTGCCACAAAAACAAAAGGAAAGGGTGAGTAATAGAAATAAAACTAAAGAAAAGGGTAAGTATTAGAAATAGAACTAAAGAAAGGGAAAGTTATAAACATGGAACCAAAGGAAAGGATACATTATAGAAATAGAACTGGTGGAAAGGGCTAGTAATATAAATGGAATTAAAGGAAAGGATCAATATTAGAAATGGAACTAAACATGATTTCGTTAAGATTTTATTAACAGCTTTTATTGTATGAAGAGGTTGTAGCAACTCATAAAGAAATTCTC
The DNA here is from genome assembly GCA_016617855.1 of Megalonaias nervosa. Classification (NCBI taxonomy): domain Eukaryota; kingdom Metazoa; phylum Mollusca; class Bivalvia; order Unionida; family Unionidae; genus Megalonaias; species Megalonaias nervosa. The sequence continues at coordinate 103,216 of JAECUM010000858.1, read as the reverse complement.
TCACTGGTACAGCTTTTGCTGTCGAATAATCTGTGAGATCAGGGATGCAGAATATCGTAAGAAAAAAGAAAATGGATAGTAAATAAACAAAATCTGTTACTAGTTTTCTCATGACATCTTAGGCTTTCAGATTTCTGTCCAAACACCGTATGCCATCTTGCTGTCATTCTTCCATAAAATATGTGTATTGGAGAAATTAATTCAATGAGAATTTAATTATTTCTAGAAGTTCATGTCAATGGAAAACTAAACATATTTATTATTTGGGTGTGTGTATACCTGTGTCTGATATTTAGGAAACTTTACCCAAAAAATATTTGACATCAGTCTCCAAGAGAGGTCATTGTGACTGGAACTTAAACCTTGACATATATATATATATATATATATATATATATATATATATATATATATATATATATATATATATATATCTCATTTCTGAAACATTTCTTGCAAAATGTTGCTGGGGCAAAGTATTTTTTGTTGTTGTTAGTTATAATGGAACTTTTAACATATTATTGACTATATTTTGCAAAGAAATTGGGAGTTTAGTGTCTTTCTCAAAAACACACCAAGTCAGCTGACTTGGCCTGGCCATGGCAGATATCAAACCCATAACCCATGGATTATAAATCTGACACTCTACCAACTGAGCTATTCCAACCCCATAGTGGCAAAGTTAGTGCACACTTCAATCGTGTTTAGATCTAAAACTTGTCAGTAAATGCAAAACATTGCGCATACATTGTACTTAAAGTGTTGTACCCAAATCCAGTCACCACTAATGATACTTATCCATTGTTGTTGTTGTAGGTTTAATACCATTTTTCGGCAAATAATAGGCTATATATGGCTGTCAGTATATCTGCTGGAGGAAGAATCCAGGAGAACCTTGGGAAGAACCACCAACCCACAGAAAGCTACTGGCAAGCTTTCTCTCATACCATTTTAGATGAGCCTGAGACTCGACCTCTCATGGACAGAATTATCCATTTGCAAATTTATGCATATTACAAATAGCCAGTATGCTGACATTTAGTTGTCTAACAAGCAAAATGACATCAGAGTGTCTGATTGATAATATTTTGGACATTTATAATCTGCTAATGACTTTGGGGAACTGACAGTTAAATCATGTAGGCACCCACATTATGACAGGAGGTGGAAGTACCCAAATCCTGCCCCTCTTAATTCTGACTCTTTTTTTTTTTTGTCTTATTGTTGATTAAATTGTTAGATTATTTGTTTTATTGACTGTAATATGCAGTTCACATTTGTAAATATTTGCAGAATAGTGAAAATTGCTATGGACATCATCAGTTACATTGTACATTCCACCACCACAGTTAGCCCCATCTTACATTATGAAAGAATTGTTTTAATAATTCAGAAAATTGAACATTATAAGCCTTTATGGTGCTCTGATCTTTTCAATTAGGTTAATTTGCAAAGTGATGAGGAAATTTTGATGAGAAAGTGCTTATGTTATTTTTATTTTAATGTAAAATTTCATGATGGTCTTAAATTTTCTGGTCAGCCTAGTGAAGGATCACCTCAAAATACTAGTATGCAAACTCTGTCTTATTTATTTAAAAAGAAGACATATTTTCATTTCTGCCCACACTCTCTGACATATTTATGCAGTATTTATTATTCAGATATTTTTTCTTGTGTGGTAGGTTAATCATTCTCATGGTAGAAAGAATAAAACTTTACTTGACAATTTTTAGCAGCATATATTATAGGGTCCCCTGGCATCAGGTAGTTTTAAAAGTTAAACAAGGGCAGTTAAAGTATATTTATGATATTCATTCTAACCAGTGTTATTTGGTCACCATGGGGACTAACCTAAAATGGCCCTTATAGATAGGTGACCTAGTAATCCTGGGTACTGGCCGAAAACATCCTTTATATACAGGTGACCTGGTCACCTAAAAGAATGGCCTAAAACAGCCCTTAAAGAATGATGACATGGTCACCTAGGGGTCTAGGCTAAAACAGCCCTTATAGAAAGGTAACCTGGTCACCCTGGGGACTAGCCTGAAACAGCCATTACAGAAAGGTGACCTTGTCAACTAGGGGATGAACCTGAAATAATCCTTAAGGAAAGGTGACATGGTCACCCTGGGAACATGTCTAAGACAGCCCTTGTAGACATGAGACCTTAATGTAGAGGGAAATCTGAACTGCTGTTAATATTTCTGAAAATAAGGAAAGTGGAACATAATTGTGTTTTGATGGGGTTTTTGTATAGAGGTTGTGAATTTATTTATAAAATAAACTCTGAACTTTCAATTTTTATGATGTAAGAAGATGCAATGGTTTATGCCAACCTGACCATTAGATCACGGAAACTACATTACTGTACCTTAATTAACCATAATAGTCTGACCATCCAATTTTCTGGACACCATACTTTGAAAATATGCCATAAAAAAGGTTTTTTTAAGTGAATGAAAAGAATAATTGAAGTTGGAATGTTTTATCTGTACCCAAAAGCCAGTGATTGAATAGTCAACCCACAGGCCATGAAACCTCTCGTTTAGCCTAATTATCAGGTGGATTTACTGAAAATGTTGTCAACAGGCAGCAATAAAAATAGCTGATAGCCATGAGCTTGATAAAGGCAATGACAAAGGAAAACAACCTTTCAATTTGTGATAGTTGGCAGAATTAATTAATTAATTGCTTTGATTGTGTCACATAAAGCTGACGTAATTGCAGACTATTTTTATACTTACTGCTGGAGAGCAGACAGAGACAAAGCAGTCATGCACATCAAAGTAACTTTGTGGTATAAAGTTGTCAAATATGTGTACAGGTTATTATTTTTGTTTTCCCTTTTCCAATAAGTTAAACTGTTTACATTTAGTTTTGTTAAAGAAGTCAACATATCTGACAAAAGAGTTTCACAAGTTCTTGTTGTGACAGTTTTATTCAACAGCATAATTATTTCCTCTGGGTAGCCTCATTTTTTATACAGTCAGTTCAGTTTTCATACCAATAATTAGATTTAAAATAATGGCATTCTGCAATTCAATTCCTAAACCGGTCTTAGTGGTTTGGCTTCATTACATGTTTTGGGCAATGATTGCCACATCTGGAGTTTTGTGTCAAGGTTGCTTCAAGACCTTTTAAAGGAATATATGGATTATCTTTAAGATTTTCAAGGTCAAGCAATATGAATATAGATGTCTATTATTTCAGTGAAACATTCTGTTGTTAAAGGCAGTCTTTGTTTTATGAAACAGTATTATTGTTATAACTGGATCAAGTTCATTGATAAAGTTTCCACTGAGACTTATGACAGTAGTACATTTACACAAAGAACATATTGTGATAGTTTTTGCAAACATAAAGAAAAACAAACACCAGAAATGCAACTAGAATTCTCAGTTTGTAAAAGAACATTGAAAAATATATAGCAATAGGTGATGGAGACTAAGTGAATCAGACCTACATAGAACTTTGGCTACAACATGTCAAATAATATTTATGTAGCAAAAGGTAATGGGGACTAAGGGAATAGAGCAGGTGACCTTTTAGGTAGATGTGGTCATTAATACATGTTTGAATTTGATTGCCCTTGTGAATGATATTTTTGTTTTAAAATGTTTTTGTTTTTTTTCTATTGGAGCGGTCAATATCATTTTTTTGAGATGTCATTAAAGTTTCATTGTATATTTGGATAATGTGTGTGTGTGTGCATGCATGTGTGTGATTTGAATTTTTAATGTAGCTTTTAAACTTTTCAGGCAAATCGCTATGATGTCTGCAGTATTGCAGTTTAAAGTGATATCTTGCACTGGGGCATCATGCCACAGATGTGTAGCATGATGTCCCACCCAGTCACATTATCCTGACACCAGGCCAATCAGTCCTAACACTAACCTCTTAATGCTGAGCACCAAGTGAGGCAGCTGTTAGTACCATTTTTGTAAATCTTTGGTATGACTTGGCCAGGGTTTGAACTTGCGACCTCCCTCATCGGAGGTGGACACTATATCCTCTATGCCACCAGAGTGGTCATATACTTGGATAAAGTGAGTTGAAAGGAAAGTAGGTTAATGTAATAGTGATCTGAGAATATTGCGACTTCCTGGCCAGGTTTCATTTAGCCTTTATGTCATGATCAGAGATTATGTGATTTCTGGGGCAAAGTTTATTTAACCTTTATGTAAGTGATCATACAGTTTTGTGACTACTGAGCCAAATTTTATTTTGCTTTTATGTAATAATATAATATTTAGTTCTTTTTAGTTGTTAAACTTTAAGATCTTGGAAACGTTTGTTTTTTACATTACAGGAGAGAGATTCTGTTACAAATAGAGTGGCAGGATTTGTTTGCAAATATGTATTTGCTGGGCATTTGAGCTGTGTCACCAGTCTGGTTGTTATTGGCAAGGAGCTGGGATGTGATACCACCTATGTGGTAAGTAAATCCAGGTATCTCATCTATCATACAAAATTACCCGCAAACAAGAGGGATATGCAGTGTTTTCTTCAGGATGTACAATTGTGTAATCTCCCCATTAATGAAATGTATTGCCATTAAAAAGTGAGCGAGTACACAAAAATTGCACAGTTGATTTGCCATGAGGGTTATGCAACCTGCAACATTCTGACTTTTTAATCAAAAACCATAATAAGGCTCAAAATATAAGGCATTTTACAACTCATTTATGTTACACATTCATACTATTGTACAACTCATTTATGTTACACATTCATAATATTGTACAACTCATTTATGTTACACATTCATACTCTGTGATTTGTACAACTGATTTATGTTACACATTCATAATATTGTACAACTCATTTATGTTACACATTCATAATATTGTACAACTGATTTATGTTACACATTCATAATATTGTACAACTCATTTATGTTACACATTCATAATATTGTACAACTCATTTATGTTACACATTCATAATATTGTACAACTCATTTATGTTACACATTCATACTCTGTGATTTGTACAACTCATTTATGTTACACATTCATACTATTGTACAACTCATTTATGTTACACATTCATAATATTGTACAACTCATTTATGTTACACATTCATACTCTGTGATTTGTACAACTGATTTATGTTACATATTCATACTGTGGCTTGTACAACTCAGTTATGTTACACATTCGTACTATGTGATTTATACAACTCAGTTATGTTACACATTCATACTATGTGATTTATACAACTCAATTATGTTACACATTCATACTGTGAGACCTGTACAACTCAGTTATGCTACACATTAATTATCTAGTTATTAAAAGCATGTGGCAAGGTTTTACAGTGGCAGACATGCAGTTTATAAAATTTCTTTCATAATGTCTCTGTTGTTACATGCATTTCTAATACATATAACATAGGACCAATATCATATAAATGACATTCTTGCTGTCACAGTACCAATAATTAAGGTAAACAACTGTAAGTTTGATTTATTCATTGATCCTGTGTTCATGTAAAAATTGCACCATAAAAATTCTAAATCTTCAATCATGAAAATGCCAGAGAGGGAATACACTTTATATAACAATCTTAGAGAAGAACACTAGTTATGGATGGACAAGAAATTAGATGCCATCTATATGACCTTCTGGATGCTGCAGGGTTTCTTTTCAACTGAGCATAGTGTCTGACTCTCAGAACCGTTAGAAAATTTACTTAGGACTCCTATATAAATAGCATAGGGACTCGTGATGGGACTCTGTGCCTAAATTCTAAGAAAAACCCAATACATTATTTACCTGTGTATGTTCATCCAGCTGAAAACATAGACTCAGATCTGCTGTCACATGTGCTGGCAAATAGTTGTCTGGGCTGCTAACAGCATAATTTGCAGGCTGGTCAGGGTTGTTATTGCACTGGCAGATCAAGATCTGGATAGTTATAATACAGTGTGCAGGCAGATCAGTGTCAGGGCTATTACACCATAATGTGTAGGCAGATTTAGATATGGACTGTACTGTATCACATACAGGCAGATCAAAGTCTAGGCAATTACAGTATCATATGCAAGCAGATCAGGGTCTGAGCTTTTACAGTATCATGTGTTGGCAGGCCAGAATTTGGGTTACTAGTGTATCATTTCTAGGCAGATTAGAGTTAGGGCTGTTTTGGTATCACAGTGTGGCAGATCAAAGTCTGAGCTGTGCAAGTATCATGTGCTGGCAGATCAAAGTATGAGCTGTTACAATGCCTTGTGCTGTCAGATCAGATCTTGAGCTGCTATAGCATCTTATGTTGGCAGATTGAGACATGGGCAGTTACAGTATCATGTGCAAGCAGATCAGAGTCAGGGATGTTACAGTACCATGCTAGCAGATCAAATCAAGATCTGGGTTGTTACAGTGTATCAGATTGGAGTCTGTGCTGTTCTTTTTATGTAAAAATTCATTCAAAAAGCATAGACTCACTGACATAGCAATTGACCAAGCAAGCACCTCAGCTATGTGAAGGCCCAAAATTCCTATCAAAACAATGTTTTTATTGGGAGGGGGCTCAGAATTAAGTTTGGGGGGGGGGGCCAAAAGCTTTTACTACACTCCTGCATTCTTTCTATGCTGCTGCATAGACTGGTGACAACAGATCTGGGTCTCTGCTGTTTGCAGCTGGTGCACCTTACCAAGTTACCAGTGATGCTCTCAGACCATGGAAGCATGGGTTTCTCACAATAAATGATTGATAGTGATGCAACTTTTAAGAACCAATGGGGAAAAGATCTTTTAAATTACCTGTGGTTGCCATGGTTTATCATACTCAATTAGCAAAAAAATTTTTATGTTGGAAATAAGCCTCATCAGGTTATTGTCCTTTTGTCTTTTGTCCATGATACATGCACCTTTATGATTGAGATCTGTAGTCATATTCAGAAACTAACAAGGGTTTCTGATTGAATTCTCACCTTGATGGGTATAGCAAACTGATCCATTGATCAGCCATTAGGGATATGGGTAAAGTACACATTAAATAAAGGTAAAAGTGAAATGAAACACCTCTGCCACATATCGATACGATTCACAATACACAGTCTACGATACAATACATTATCGATGCACATGTCACTTTGATAGTCTTTCCATCTTTAGAAGGTCTGTCAGTGGTAGGTGGTGCCTTGTTATGTGTGTTGACATACTGGTTGTATTTCTGGTATGCCGATTACAGACAGACATAGATTTAGCATCTATTTATATGCCATTCTCATCGATGACAAGATAACAAAAATACTTTCAATCAGACTACCTGTTAGTTGTCATTGATTTTAATTCAGTCTTTTAGGTCATTTCAGGCAGCCCAATTTCATCAGATGCATGACTCATCTTGGCTACCATTCCCTTTGTTTTACACTGATTGTATACTTTAAAAACATCTAATTACCTATTTCATGCCTTGGAAGACATTACCATGTTATCTTCATAACAGAAGAAATAGAGCAATTTTGTTCAAGGAAAATCTCATCTAAAACAAGTCCAGGTTGGGATTGCAGATGGTCGAAACAAGTTATGTGTTAGTTTTTACAGTTTCTCATGCTGAAGGCTTAAATTTCATCTTAACAGGTTACATATATTTGTAAGTTGTTACAGTTTTCCATGTTGAAAGCTTACATTTAGTCATAGAAAGTTATTTGTCAGTTGTTACAGTTTTCCAAGCAAAGGCTTACATTTGGTCAGAATAAGTTATTTATTTTATCCCAAGTATTCAGGAAATTGATCTTTGAATTGTTGAGGTTTTTATCTTGTCTCTGAGGCATAGGTGACACACATGAATCACCAATAGCATTGCAGTTGTTGGTTTAGGCAGCAGCATTAAGTTTTTTCATTAGCAAATATTCATTGATACTTTTATATGTACCTAGTTTTCATGCTTCAGTGATTCTGTAAATTTTTGCATTTTATTTAGTTTCTCTGACAAATGCACAAGAAACTATATGGATGCATAGATTTTGAGGAATGCAATTCACAACACACAAAAATAGATGACAGTGACTTCTCTTTCATGCTCAGGGCTGTTCCAGTAAAACATAAATGGGACCCATCAAAGGCACTTTTAAAATGTGGGGTACTCATCCACAGATGCAATTTAAAATTTTCTTATCATTTGAATATCAACTCTTTGAAATCAAAGTACCCTGGCACGTAGTTCTGAAAAAACTGCCTTCCCTGGGTATGATGTATGTTTAAATGGAACAGACCTCAGGTGACATTGAAAGAATTATGGATTATACCTCTGCAATAGAGATGTCAACCTGTTTGTCTGTTTTCTTTTGTCCATACATAGCCCAGTACAGAAGTACTTCATACATACATGTTGTGTAACTTTCTATAATAGTCACCTCCCTTAATCAAAATGTTTAATAAAACAGTAGCAAATTGCTTATTTACAGCTGAGGGATTGTTTAATCCATGTCATTTTTCACAGTTGTAACAAAATTTGTTTCAGAAACATTTTTCTAGTTCTCGTTGTCCACCATACTCTTGCTTCAGAATTCAGTGGAAATTGTTTAACATACAGACCTAATATCATATGTTGATTTTGCCATAACCGCTCAGAAATATAAATATGCTATGTAATTTTTCTAAAATTTGTATTTATATCAATTCTATTTAAAAACAGGTTCTATCCAGTTCCTAGAAATAAATTAATCTCAAAGTAAAACAGCCGTTTAAATGATGGTTTTCCTGTACTGATGAAGATTTCAAAATTTTATGTTATATTCCAAATGAATTACAACAGTAACTATTTCAGATCTGTTTCTTTCTTTTTTCCAGCTTAGTGGAGGATGGGACCGTAGAATTTGTCTTTGGGACTTGGAGCATGGAAAGTATGTACTGCTGATAATTTATAAAATTACAAATGGCAAGATATACCATATATACCGGCTTGAAAGTCAGGTCCAACTGCAAGCGACAGAAAGCCTGATCTGCAGTTGCATAATGCTCCAGCAGGCAGATCAGGGTTTATGTTCTACTGATTACTCAGAACAAACTGCACGAACATAATGTGATGGCAAATCTGGGTCTGTGCAGTTTGCAGTATGATCAGACTTATACATAAGTATATGGTTCACAAGTGACATACTTTTGCACATTGCAGTTGTACTTTAACGTGCATATACTTGTATAATGAATTGTGAAGTGATCAGTTCAGATTGCAAGTATTTATTCGACAACTAGGCAGTATATACATGAGGGGTGAATAGTCTGATAAGCATAAAAACCACATAAATTTTAAGGAAATCTGTCATTTAGCCATATTTTATTTCCTTAAACAATGAAACTCCCCCATAACCAAACAACCCCAAAGGACCAAACTTTATTTTCAGTTTTCCAATGTACTGAGTGTATTGCAGACATGAAGAAATGTATTTGTATTTATTTTATGCTAGGCCATGAAGTACTGGATTTTCTGAGAGATATAATCATGATATTTCACTGTAGTGTAATATGATAAATATTTTTCCAATGGCAAAAGACATTGATAACATTGTGAATGACACTTACATCGTCTAGTGGTAAATATGGTCATTTTGCACACTGATGACCTTGGATCAAAACCAACAATTTGCAGATACCTTTTGTCCACTTCATTTCGTTTAATGTGCTGTTTTACCTTGACTTGGGAAGAAGAGTTATGTTACTAATTATATTTTCTGTGTCAGTGTATGCAAAATATGACAGAGCATAAACAGCAAACCGCTGACATTATCATATGGGATACATTAAAAAAATATCTACTTCAGTCTGTTATACATATTGCTAGCCTATACATTTGAGCATAAAATTAAACAAAATTTGCTTGCTCCAAGTGAATACTTGAATATATTTCATTGTTTGGATTAAAAACTCATGGTAAGTAGTTTCATTTGTTGCTTTGCCACTTGTGAAAATACTTAAGTTTTCACCCACTCGATGTTATATATCGATTATTTACTCAGAGCAAGCAAATATCTCTCTCTCTCTCTCTCTCTCTCTATATATATATATACACACATAGGTGCACAAGCACATAATCGTCAATATCAGCCTTAATTTTTAAGACCAAGCAGAATATTTTAAAACTAAAACATGTTAATGCTTTTTCTGTAATTTGAATGAGACAGAGAGAATATTTTGTAAATGTGTGCATGGATCAGATTTGAAAACACTTATGTGACTTGAGAGTGAGAGATAAAGAATGTAATTATGAGAGATCATCTATGTCTTTATGTGTAAGAGGGGGAAAAAAAATAAAGAAAACTGTATGCTTTTTTCAACAGTTAATGAATAATTAACTTAACTGTATGTTCTGTCAGAAAATTATGGTCCAGTCACATGAACATAAGTTCATCCATTCAGAAACACTGTCCTCATTTCAAGCCATATTTAAGAAACAAGATGCTTTTGTCTTTATGATAAGGCCATAAAAGGTTCGAATGATAATCTATCATGTTTAAATAATCTGTGCGATTCATAACATTCACAATTCAAGAGCTTCAAAGTATTGAGCATAATCATTTTCTTCCACATCCACAAGAGAACACTACAGATATTTAGATATTTAGCATTATGTGCATAGATTATGTCCTGGTCAAGAGGCAGCAAGTATGATGTCATGCTGGCTGGTATTAATTTAAATGTCATCTCACTCAGACAAAGATCAAGTCCATTTAATTTAGCATTGTCCAAGAACATAATGAATTTGTCATTGCTCCAATTTAGCTGTTTATTTACACTGTTTACCTTGTTAAGGAATGTCTGATTGATTATCCATGATATTCTTTAAGCAGTATATGTCACTGGCAAATTTGCAGCATTAATGCCATGAAGCATTAGGGTTTTGAACCCTGCTTATTACAGATGGTTTCAATTTCTCACCCATAACACTGCATGCTGACATCACTGTTATCAGTTGATTTTGATACCTTTCCTTTTACTGACAAAGTTTTTGTAAAGAAGTGGATGTAAAAAGAGTCTGGTCTTTTCGTAATTAAATACATTATTAAGAGTATAATTATAAGTTATTCTCTTATGGTATTCTTTCCCTATCTCCATATCAAACACCCCCAGTCTCACTACTGTCTTTGAATTCCTTCATGGAGCAGTGTGTTTTCTACTGTTCTAACCAGCTTTAAGTTTCTTTAAAGAACACAATTGCAAGTTCTTTGTCACAGTCACATGCCTTTTCTTTGATTATAGGGTCTGAGATTGGAATGATTTTGGTCCTAACATCATTCAGTTTGTCAAATATGCAAGTCCTATTGAAATCATGCTTGTTTGCATCACTGTTATTTTCAAATTCATTCTTATAGAATTCCATCATCTTTAGAATATTTGAGCTTTGGCACAGAGTCATACTCTTTGATCAGACTAATTTTATTATTAAGTATTGTTCAGTCTTGTGATGCTTAGCAGATCATTCTGACATCTTGACATACAAGTAAAGACAGATAACAATTATGGTTTCATAAATATATGCATGTTAGGATTTTTCAGTTCTGAAAATCATTTTAGTGAATCTGGCTTTTAGGATACTCTTTTTTCTCTGTCTACATGGTGTCAAAAGTGAGGTGGCAGGCCTGTTTATTTAAGAAATCCATTCTATTGATCATTTATGATTAGATAATAAACAGATAAACATAATCTTTCTTAATTGGCTTATCTGTGAGCATTTAATTATTAACAATTTACTTTGAAAGTTGGCCCAATTTGTAGCTCTAACCTATGTTGTCACATATGCTAAGTTTTGTATTTAGCTCACATGTGTTTGGAACATTTCCTGAACATTGACTGATAAGCTTACTACAGTATTGTTAATTGAAAATAATCTGGCCAAGCATATGTCAGGTCTTTGTTTTACTTAATGCATGGCCACAGGCTATTTCTGGTCCATAATTATTTTAGTTTTATAGACTTTAGCATCTAAAATACATTTCTGTGTTTTCTTTAAATGTAAAATTTAAATTTAGGACTGAGAATTTGGTTTGGTTTTCAGAATAGCAGTGTTTGCTTTAGTTTGCAGAGTAGAGATATTTGTTTTGGTTTTCAGACCAGAGAGGTTTCTTATGGTTTTCAGAGTTGAGAGGTTTGGATTTACTGGGGGGAAGAAATGAAGATATTAACAAGAACAAATTTGGGACCAAACAAAAATTTTGACCTTGAGGGGATTTCAGTGATCAGATTTGAGGGCTGTTCCATCAAAACACACATGGGACCCAGGGAAGGCACTTTTAAAGTGGAGTACTCGCCCATAGATGCAATTTAGACATTTCTTACCATTTTAATATGAACTCTGTGAAATCAAAGTACCCTGTCATATATTTTTAAAAAACTGCCTTCCCTGGGTAGCATGTATGTTTAAATGGAACAGCCCTGAGCGATTTCACTGTACTCTAAAATGAAATGGCTAGGAGTTAATCCATAATTGTGCTTTATGACAATGCTGTGTCTTGCAGTGACAGTGACAAATCTTTCATTTACAAATGTTTGCCATTTTTCAGGTTACATGATGTATTTCGAGACACATCAGGCAATTTCCATGACAGCGTGGAATTGGCCTGTGATGGTGTAATCATGGATATGGATTATAGTCCTCCAAAGTAAGTAATACCAAATTTATACATGTATAACATGTACCTAACTGTGATCAGCATAGATTCAAGAGCTCTTGATGCACAATCTGGTATCAGATCAGATCTATGCTATCTATCTGTCGTCATATCATATATACTTGTGTACGAGTTGGGTCTAACTGCTAGCAGCATGGACCTTGACTTGGCATTGTATAATGTATTGACATATCAGGGTGTATGTTGTTTATTCAACTTATTAGGCCCAACAAACTGCATGGAGCCAGATCCGACAGCACAATATGTGACTGCCGATCTAAGTGCAGTGTATAGTTTGATTCAATGTTTATGCAAGAATATATGACAAGTTGAGCAAATGAAGAACCAAATCTGCTGGCACATATGACTGAAAATCTGGTTCTATGCTTTATGCAGTTCGGTGTGTGCTATGTGCAAGTCAATATCATAATTAAAGTTATGTTAGGGTCAAATTTATTTGAAACCACATGCTTTATTTCTAGATTTGCTCCAGGACGCACAAGATGTGTTAATATTGGTGATATTTTGCTATTTTACTGAAAATCCCAATTCCAGTTTGAAAATAAATTGTACATTCTTGAGTATTTTCCAGTATAATGACTTCTGTAAGAGGTTATATTGATAATTTGATCAAGTCCATTCTGCAAAATGATTAGGGTGGTACACAGAGATTTTCCATGGATTCCAGCACAAAAATGGCAGCCAGTTTCTGAGTAATTTCTGATTACAGGGGTTGCCCCAGTAGATGGCAAGACCAAGAACATGTCAGCATGCATGCTGTGCAATTAGAACACCAACTGTAGTTCAAACAAGGATGCAATCTGTCATTGCTTTTCTTGTAGACTATAAAATGTGTAGTCCTACCTAGCCTAGCTTTTCCAAGTCATTAATTTGCAAATAGACTACAGCTCATGTTGTTGAGGTATGTTGCATTTATTACATACAAATAGCTCATATACATAATTAATGTGGAAAAATGCCCGAGTACTTGACAGTAGAATTGATAACCGATGAAAGACTCCACATCCATTCAGTTCAAACACTCTTGATACCATTGGCAACATTTCAAGCCCAGTCTTCAAATGACTTACAATTTATAAATGTCTTCTTTTTTGTTGGCTTTTTGTTGTATATTGTTTCTTCAGAAGGGATGGAGAAAAAATTTATTTTTCTGTATAGTCCCAATGACATGGTATTGGTTACTTGTGAGGGAAAAAGAAACTCGAATTGAATTGTTCTTTTTGTCTTCCCATTCATTTCATAGAAGTGGTAAATAAGACAAGTAGATAAAGCTGTTACAGGTTATGCTGTACAGTTAAAACTTGAATTACTGCAATGTTAGAACAATTGTCTTGGGACCCCATATTTTTTAATGCATTAATTTATCCTTAGTTGTTTTACCTCTTTCGAGAGTGTAACTGCCTTGAGAGACAGTTTGTTGGAAGAAGAGGTGGTACAGCTCAACAAATTTTATGGTATGACCTTCCATTAAGGACAACTGATGGGACTTGTGAGAAGTGGTGAGATTTCAGAGGATGCTTGTGCACCTTAACATATTTAATGTCAGTGATCTGATATGTTTGCCATTGTGGAATGATCTACTTTTGGAGGTGGTCCAAAAACAGTTTTCATTTAAGAACTGAACTTCATTATTTACAGAATTCATGAAGCTTGAAAATCTATTACACACAGCATGAGCAGCCACAGTGAAGTGATTGCACACTCAATGAAGTGATAACAAACTGTATTAACAGTCTTATTGGAGTGATTACAAGCTGTATAAATAGTCACACTGAAGTGATTGCATACTGTATTAACAGCCACACTGAAGTGATACCACACTTTATGAACAGCCACACTGAAGTGATTATACACTCTATTAACAGCCACACTGAAGTGATTACACACTTTATGAACAGCCACATTGAAGTGATTATACACTCTATTAACAGCCACACTGAAGTGATTACACAGTTTATGAACAGTCACATTGAAGTGATTATACACTCTATGAATGGCCGCATTGATGTGATTACACATTCTATAAACGGCCACATTGAAGTGATTGCAAACTTTATGAACAGCCACACTGAAGTGATTATACACTCTATGAACAGCCACACTGAAGTGATTACACACTTTATGAACAGCCACATTGAAGTGATTACACACTTTGTGAACAGCCACATTGAAGTGATTATACACTCTGTGAACAGCTACACTAAGTGATTACACACTTTATGAACAGCCATGTTGAAGTGATTGCACTGTATGAACAGCCACATTAAAGTGATTACACACTCTATGAATAGTCACATTGAAGTGAATACACATTCTATGAACAGCCACATTAAAAGTGATCACACGCTATATGAACAGCCACATTGAAGTGATTGCACACTGTATGAACAGCCACATTAAAGTGATTACACACTGTGTGAACAGCCACATTAAGCTATGGCTATTATTGTAATGAGTGTGAATTATGAAGTTCAGTTCATATAATTACAAATATATAGAAATAATAACAAATCTGAGAAAATTAATACCTGTATTTAAACCATTGTTTGCAAATATTTTCAAAGCACACAAGAAGGGGACTTGAATACATATCTAGTTCCATTCTGGTGTTATGAACTAATAACTTCAAGTTTTCTATGTCACATGATGTGACTTTAACCAATAAATGCTTGTTACAAATGTTATTAACAATTTTAATTATTGTTTACCATTTGTAACTATTTCAAAAGTTCATGCAAAAATGAGCTAAAGGTCATTTGTCTTTGTTTATAGTGAGGAGTTTGCCTATGCTTCGAGTGACAAGATGGTGTACATAAGAAGATTTTCAACAAATGGATCTAAAATGACTCTAGTGAACACATTACAGGGACATGAAGGGGAGATAACTTGTGTTCGTTGGAATTCTATCAGCAATAAATGGATCACTGGCTCTGAGGATGGCACTATCAGAATCTGGGTGCGTGTTGTTCACACTGATTATCTCAAGCCTTTGTATTCTAAGGTGGTGGTATTTTCTTTAGTACATGGCTACTTTGAAATATAAGGGTGCACCCCTCTGCACCTAATGCTGTCATCTGCAGTCAGTGCCATTCTCATCTGTCCTATCTTCGGATCATTAAAACATATCTTGAAAATTTTGTTATTTTTAACTTTACTGGTCATTGACCAGAAGAGTTTATGGGACAGCCCATTTTCCATTGTCTTTTGTCTATCATCTCTCTGTTGTCCATCCATAAGTTTGCACAAATTTGTTATCACTACTACCTCATAGCAAATTGGATTGTTTGCCTTGAAATTTTACACACTCTCATCCCTAGGTTTAGTTTGTCTTAAACGAAAATGCTGCTGCTTGGATATGGCCATCATATCTTGAAAATCTTACTATGACTAGTCCCTCCTGAATGGATGGTCATATCAATATGGTGTTTTCACTGAAAGACTTCTTTTGACGAGCATGGCTGGACCTAAATGAAAATGGTTCTTATCTGACAGCCATTATGGCCACTGTGGCAGCCAACTTGAAAATCTTATTGGAAATTATCTTGAATGGAAAGTCATATCATCAAGGATGTTTCACCAGAAGACTTCCTGTGATATTTAGTTGGTCCTAACAAAATTGGTGCTGATCTTACCTCCAATATGGCTGCCATATCAACCATTTTGGAAGTCTAGATATCTCTACTCCTTCTGAATGAATGGTCATACCATATTGAATTGGGTTTTTTATGACTTGTGATGTCTGATTAGTCCTAAATTGAACTTGTGCAGATCTGTCACACAGTATGACCACCATGGCAGCCTTCCTGAAAATCTTGTTTTTGATATTCTTCCATAACAAGAAGACATTTTGGCGCAGGGCTTTCACCAGAAGACTTTTCATGAAATCTAGTTGGCATAAATAAATATGGTTCCAGTGTGATAACTATTATGGTCACCAAGGTAGCCATAATCAAGATCCTGTGTAATCACAAAATTTAGCATCAACATTTATTTAGATGACAAACAAATCCTTGTTAAAACATTGTGATTAATTATATTTGCTGTTTTCCAAACTTTACAGTAAATGTTTACTTTACTATATTTATCACATGAAAAGAAACATTTATAAAGCACACAGGAAACAATACCCCAAACCCTCAATCTGCCATTCTCCTTGCCTTGAAGGTATGCTTCTTTCCCCCCTCCCCCAATTTGGAATGAATGTAAATAGTTTTAGTAGCTTTTTATTTGGTACAAAACAGTAAGTTGGTGTAATTGCAAACATTAAAGTATTTAGAGTGACACATGTTTCATCTAAATTGAATATAATCACTATTAAGATAACAAAAATTAACAGCTGAGAAGCACAGCATTGTTCAGTTCAAGTCAGTATGTCATTTGGTCTTCATGAAGTAAAAATGGCAGTCTTCATTGCTACTCTCTCATAGATTTGGAAATGTCTTTGAAAGGGCACTTAGGAAATGTCTTTGAAAGGACACTTAGGAAATGTCTTTGAAAGGGCACTTAGGAAATATCTTTGAAAGGACACTTAGGAAATGTCTTTGAAGGGCACTTAGGAAATGTATTTAAAAGGATACTTAGGAAATGTCTTTGAAATGGCACATAGGAAAGTTCTTTGAAAGTGTACTAGACTGTGACAAGTCAATCACACAACAATATCACTTCCTTTGTAAACCTAAAGCATTGCATGTAATACCTGCACATTTGTTTGACACCATTATGGTTGCCTATGAACAAACAAGTTGTGACAAAAAGATGGAAAAATGAAAGCAATTTGAATAAAAACAAAGAGGGAGAGTCCAATTATCATTGCTGAGAATTTTTACTTTGGAAAGAATCAAAGAAACAAAATCAGTAATACATTTTGCAACTGTTGAAAACTTGAATGGACAGAGAATCATTGTTACAGCCAGATGTTTGTACTCCGATTTTATTGACAAGGCTTTTGAAAGTTTTACGCTATAATTGATGATTGTGTTCCAACTCCGTGGTCATAAACTAAGTATCAAAGAGCCAAACCAACAAGTTTTGTAAAACATAACAAAGAATTTATTTATCAAAGTCATCAATGAAAATGAGAGAAAAACCTTAAGTATTATGAAGTGAATCCAAGATAATTCTGATAAAGTTCTATGAAAATCCAAAAGAATAAAAATTTTCCATATAAATTTCAAAACTGGAAATGTACTGTCCACCAAGAATCATAACATTGTGAAGATGGCATCATCCAGAACCCCTTTGAATAATTTGCAACAGTTCCAAAATAATATTATAGTCCAAATAATGAGTACTTTCTTCTTCCCCTGAACAGTCGAAACAAATGTTTTTCCTCTTGAATAATGTCAAAGTACAACATAAAACAGGTCTGCAGGCTTACTACACGAACACAAGAAATGAGAATGACTCCAAAATCAGAATGAATCTGATTGTTCAGTTCTTTCCTTATATACACCTTCTACTGTGACTATCCTTCATAATATACCCCATGTGACAGATCATGCTGCTCATTCTGCCTCGAAATTGCCTATTCATGTGACCTATTCTAACCAATGGGAAGTTACTAAATTCTTCTAGAACAGTTCAAACCCCATCAGTCAATGAGAAATTAATCCAAAGGTGCCATTAAGTCTTATTGTTAAGATTATTATTAGTAATTGTCAACACATATGTCAGCACCTCTTTATAGATCTTATATAATTGTATGCTCTTAACAGACTCAGGTAAGGTGAGCAAAATCTAAAGATATTCTGTACAATTTACAACCATGAATAAAAATTACAAGAAATAAATAAAATCATGTACCAGGAATTTAAAAAAAAATATAGATATACCTAACAATTGTCCATTAATGTAAATGTAATCACATTGATTCCATAAATAAAAAATAATATTAAAATATTAGTTACACCTTTTGTAAGTAATATTATATACACCTGTGTGGTCCTCTGCTAGAAAGACCACAACTTTTATAAGGCCACTTTCCTGCTGTAGAAGTGGCCTTATAAGAGGGGGATCACTGTATTTTACTGTAGAACTTAAAAAGAAGGCTGCAGAATATTCTGATGTTAATTCAGAATCATCCTAGACCTTAACATAATTAGAAGATGACAAGTTTAACAGCCATGTCTTGACCAACATGACAATTTTGCAGTCATAAGAGAGTACAAGAACTAGATGTGACTACTGTACAAGTAAATAATGGCACAATTAATAATTTTGTATGATCCTATTTCAGAGTGGTTCTGGAATGAATGAATGTGAGCAGATTCTATCTGCACAAGGGGAGGTCAGCTGTATCTGCATCGACAAAATCAATGGGGCTATTGTTGCTGGAATTCAGCAGTTCATCCGTGTGTATGATCCGGATTTCTTCAGATTGATACAGACTAATGAGGGTCATATAGACTCTGTCAGGGATATTATCCATATCAAGGAGAGGCACCAGGTCAGTCCATATTTACAGAAAAATAATCTTTTTTTGTGGTTTTCAACTCCATGTAATATAAATAGATTTAAATGGCAGATCTCAGTTGAAACATTAGGTGAAGTTAAAATAGGGCCTATTTTGTTTGGGAGATCACCCATTCTGTGTCTCTCAAGACAGGTGGTATCTCATTGGAGGTAATTTCTTTATATAACATATTTGTTCATGCATTTAGCATCTGGTATCTCAAGAAAGGTGGTTTTTCAAAGCAGTAGTCGTTCAAGACCAGTATATTTGTTATAGTGAGATTGCAACTTGTATCGTAACTGTCATGGACTTGACACAGATCTGATTGAAAACAAGTCATCTGACTGAAATCAAGTCATCTAATTGAAATCAAGTCATCTTATTTGTTCTTTTTATCAATAGAATGGAAAATTGGAGTAGTCATGTATACAGACAAATATTGCATTATCTACAAGTTATCATACAATCAGATTGTTCATATACCATCAATTGTTAGAATCATAATTATATTTTTGGACCTTCAATTATTGTTAAATAGAACTTTATATTTTGCCAATATTGATACTTAAGAATCAACTGGAAATCATAGTATTTTTTAGCTATAATTATTCCTACATTGACAGAAATAATTAATAGAAAATTTACCCCAAAATTGCAGACAGTGCTTTGAATTGTTATTAGCACCAAAGAAAATTAAACCAGTGGAATATAAAATCCTGTTCTTCTTCTTATTGAGGAGCCACAATGTTTCAGCAGTTAGCATGGCAGACTCGTGACTGAAAGTGCAGGTTCTGATTATACAATTGGATCTGTCTGGGTCATCCACCATAGTGCATTGTTGGGCATGGAACTTTTATTCCAATTGCCTAAGCAGTAAATAACCTTCTTGTGTTGCTGTGCAATAAAATACTATACCAAACCAAATTCTGATAATCTGGACTGGAAAATGTTTTAATATTGTCACATCCTAATTTTTTTTTTACCATTAGTTCAGTCTGAATCTTAAAAATTCACATATAATGTCTTGTATTATACTGTGAAGTGACTAACTTATTCTTTTGTTGTTATTTTGTTAAGGAAAAGTATTGGTGGCTGTATGGCTTCCTTAAAATTACCCAGATCACAATAAAGCAGAATGATTTTAAATGGCAAACTGTTTGTACCTTTAATTATAAAAATGAAAAAATATGAGTGCAGCTCTCTCCACTGACTTCACTACACCTGCCCCTATTCTGAGAAATATCTACCTGAAGCAATGTCAGGTTGTGTCATATCTTTGTTACTTTTCAAATTTTCAGTATGTGTCATGTTCCTGGGACAAGACGATTAGAGTGTGGAATGCATGGAAAAAGCACACACCCAAGCAAAAGGACAGCAAAGCAACAACCACAATGAGCAAAGAAAAAGTTAAAACACCCACAGATAAGACAAATGACATAGAGGTAAAGGAGGAGGAGCGGGAACATGAGGAGGAAGATGAGGAGGAACAAGAGGAGGAATATGAGGTACAGGAAGAAAAGAAACCAGATCAAGTGTGACAGTCAGCAGTAAAGGGAGATAATTCCCATTTTATTCTGTAAGGTATTTGTTTACCACATGATCCATGTTTGTCTTTGTTGTAAATGTATAATGAATTACTCCTTTAAGGAGCTTGTTATATGAATAGCTCAATGACATGTTGATAAAAGACAACTATTTTTAACATGCAATTTGCAGCTAACAAGATGTTTGAAGAATCAATTTAAGAAAAATAATAATGCCCTAGATTTTCTTGAAATGACAAATGTTTGTTGGGAGGAAAAAACTATTCTATCATAAATGTTTGATGAAATTTAAATAATACAAAGTGTTTCACTTTATTAATGAGTGTTTATCATGCATGAATAGATTATGCATCAAGGGTGAGAGAGAGAGAGAGAGAGAGAGAGAGAGAGAGAGAGGCTTAGGGTATATAAGTAGTTAGAGAAATATTGCTGACTGTAATTTTGGCTTTTAATCAGTGTTTTCTTAGTCAAGGCAGGATAAGATGCAAATTATAATTTACAGAACTAATGTACTCAGCCACATTACATAATATATAATGCATGAAGTCACGATATAATAGGCTTTGTGAAATGAAGCAGATTTTCACTATAAATATTACCAAAGAATGTTGTTGAAAGGCAGCATGTTTGACTATGCAGATTTAGTTCCTTGCTAAGGCAGCATGTTTGGCTATGCAGATTTAGTCCCTTGCTAAGGCAGAATGTAGACTATGCAGATTTATTCCCTTCATAGGCAGTATATTTAACTATGCAGCTTAGACCCTTGTTAAGGCAGTATTTTGTACTATACAGATTTAGACCCTTGTTATGGCAGTATACTGTACTATACAGATTTAGTCCCTTGATATGGCAGTATATTTAACTATGCAGCTTAGACCCATGTTAAGGCAGTATGTTGTACTATACAGATTTAGTCCCTTGTTATGGCAGTATGTTGTACTATACAGATTTAGTCCCTTGTTAATGCATTATGTTTGACTATGCAAATTTAGACCCTTGCTAAGGTAGTTAGCCATATTAAGGAGTCTTTTCACATTTGTCCTACAGATGGTCTATGCAAAGATGAAACATTTTATTAAATGTGTCAGTGTTACTATGCAGAGCAAAAAGATGGCCAATAAAATTAACTGTCAATAAAATTAACTGTATTATGCACACAATATATAGCTCAGTATGCAGGCAGAGCAAATGAAAGTGAGGGAATTATTTGTAAGATGCAGAACCAGTACATTTGACCCCCTCCCCTAAAAAAGAGTATTTCAATGCAGATATATATAACTTCATCAAAGAAAAGAAAGGTTTAAATAATATGTCACCAGAATGCTGAGCCAATACATTTTGCATAGGAATATGTTGGTACCATACAGACATAGAAGATCTGGCAAAGTACATTGAAACTTTTACAAAACATATAAAGATATCAAAAGAACCATACAACTAACCATTTAACAGAAACACACATTGATATGTCACAAACTTGTATGATGAATGAATTAAAATAGGGCTATTTCAGCTTCATTTCCTAATCACAATAAAATCATTTTATGTGTGTCAGAAAGTTGATGACTGGGCAGTATTATTAAATGTATATGTTCTATTATAATGTTGGATTTTTATTGCTAATTGAAATTTTGAGTTACTTTCCTTATTGACAAATTTAGATGTTTAAAGAAAACAGCTGATTGCAAAAACAACAAATTTAGGAATGGAGTGGACATCTTTACATTGAGATGCAAAGTATAAACATATATCTCTGTTGGAACTATGGAAGAAATTCACATTTTGAGATTTTGTGTATTTGGAAAGAACAATCTTGCCGAAACATAATGTAGTTTATTTCATGCAAGGAATATTAAGAGTAATGCTATGGTTTGAATGTCATCTAATTATATTATGTGCTATAATGCTAGAGCTTTCTTTGCATGACACCAGTTTTATACAATAATAGCATACTGGATAATTGATGTTTTCTTGTCTTCCTACTTATAGTATATTACTGTATATATTTGTTAGATATTAGCAGTTATGATGCAATCAGACAAAATCAGTATGCACTCTTTTGTAAAGATACCTGGTTCAGTCCATCGGATTCAGTTTTTATTTACTTTCATACATAATACATTTTAAACCAATAACACTTAAATTGATGATTTAGAAGTTGTTTGAATCTGAAAAACCAAAGCTTGGATATGTAAGCTTTTTGCATAGAAATTGACCTTCCATATGCCTGGAAGAATTACTATCAGTATAATGAATCTCATTTTGTATGGTTAGTTTTGTCATACCTGTAATGAAAAAAATAAATAGAAAAATCTTTAAGTATTGCAGATGTGTTTGTGTGTGTCATAAATTCATGATGTATTGACATATTCATTGTGTATGTTTTGTATGTTTTTGTAAGATAAATAGTATTTTCCCCATATATGTGGGCAGGAGAGAGAAATTTAACTCAGAGGGATAAGATTTGCATTGAAAACAAAACCAGACAAGTCACTGGTACAAATCTTATTGCCTAAAGGGTTGAATTTCATCATCCTGTGAGAAAATCTTTTTCTCACCCACCGCTTGCATTTTTTTGTGTGAAAACATTGCAGGACATGAAAGTCTATGTACTATTTGTTTATTGTTAAAAGTGTGCAGGTGACATCAGGTGAATGATATCATATAGGAATTGTATGAATTTATCTACCTCTAAGGTGAGAAAGTTTTGATTTTTCTAGTCCAGAAAAATATTGGGAAAACTATGTCTGTTGTGGGAGGAGAATACATTTCATCATTGAAGGGCATGTTCCTTTTACATGGGTGCAGCTACTATGCCAAGGACTTTAATTGTAGCAATTTGATGTGTACAGTTGCTACCTGCATATGCCTCCAGGTTTTCTTGGTTGTCTGTATAGTAAGCTAAGAGAGATTTCTGTGATCAGATCTGTTTACTGCTACACATTCACTGTAGTTTCTATGGACTATTTCACTAAAGTACAGGCTGAGGTTCAAGGTATTGATTTTACAGTCTTATTGTCTGCAGAGTTGCTGCATTCCTGTTTATTTATTGGTTTATTTTTAGCTGCACCACCTAAATGCTTGTGAATGTTTTACTGCATTCATTTCAAACACCTGAATGATTATGAAGCAGGCCATTGCATATAAATCCATTGAGTTTGATGTTGTGATTGATTGTGAAAAATAGACAAAAACTCTGTGGATAGTGTGATCACCCAGAACATGCAAACTATTGGAGGGTGTGTTTTTCAGCTAGTGATACTAGGAATGGCCAATGTATCTATGACTTTTCTTTTGTAAGGATGGATTGATGGATGGATGGATGGATGCAACAGCACCTAAACACAACAATTGCTATTTGGTGCCAACTAAATGTTACATTTGAAAAATTTAAAAATGAATTTGCACAAAAATCCAAGCGAGAGAAACCCTTTAAAATAAATATAAACATGAAGTACACTGAGAGATCATCATAGATAAAAATATGTTAAAATTCTATAAAATAAAAGTTATGGGTAACTCATGTGTAAACTTTACATTGTCTTGTCAGATTTGAGGAAACTAATTAACTAATGATAAACATCAGTTGTAGTAAATGAGTCTGCATAATAGATACTGTCATAGGTAATATTGTAAAATCTGTATGTCAAATCAAATTATAATTGAGATCTACTTATAATAAAAAGATGGGCACCAGTATGATGTAAAATTCTGTTGACTTTTGATTTTCCATTCAGATTACAGCTTTGGTATTACTAAAAGGGAAAATGTCATTCAGAACATTTGGTTCCTATGATAACCACCTAACATGAAGTGTAATGTCTGATTTGATAGGCTGCTAAAAATAAGGGACCAAACATTACTGAATATTAACATTTATTAATTGTATTAACTTTGTTAGTGCCCATCCAATTTATGGTATGACATAGATCTCAGTTTTTAATCAAATTGTCTTATACTAAGCAGATGTGCATATTATACCCTTGCCAGTATGTCATTGTGTCTATTCATATATTTCTTTATTCTTTGTTACACACTCAGTGTGTTGGACCCAGTTTCAACAGCACTTATAAAAACTGGTATGTCGATGCACTCCAGGAAGAGTAACTTGGCCACAATAAAACTAGGTTCCAGTGACATAGTTTGGACACTTGTGGGACTTGTGCATTGTCAGCTGCATGTTCTTTACACCCTGAACTCTTGAACACTATTGAATGCACACTCATGAAAATCGGTATGTGGTTTTGGATTATAAAGAAAGTAACTCAATCATACCAAGTCTTGGTTATTACGACCCAATCTGCATGCTTGAATGATTTTTGTTTTTCTCAGCTATCCATTAGTATTTTGACCCACTCATGAAAATTGATGTGGATGCATCTCATGGAGAGTAACTCAGTCATACCAAAAGTAGGTTACTTGACTGAATTTTCTGACTTGAGTGAAAGGTATTTTCCATCATATGTGTTTGTACATAGTCAGCTACTCTAAACGTGCTTATATGGCAAGACAATTCATATTACAGGCAGACTCCTTGTTTTTCAAATTGGTGGGTGTCATATACACTTGTTTAAATTGTGGTGATATTTTCTGTAAACAACCAGTCATGGTAATGTTGGACGATATAGAGAAAAAAAGTACATTTACAGGAAGAAGGAAAAAGCAGAATGGGAGTGACATAAATGGATAAATATTTGCTAAATCATTTCATCAGGCAAAATAAAATTATTTATGTCCTCGACTGGTTTATTTTGCACATTGTTTTTTGCTACAGAAGTACTGGAAGACATTTTGTCATATACATTTATTTTCACACATAGTTTAGTATTAAGATTATACGTTATTTGAGTGTACCATGATTTACAAATCATAAGACTCGTATATTCCATACATTCTCAATGTACCGTGATTTAAAAGTCACAAAACACTAGGCTCATGTATGCCATACATTCTCGTTGTTAGAGATTGTAGAAAGTCACAAGGTTCATCATAAGTTTATAAATAATGTTTATGGGATAAATTTGGCCATCAAACTTTTTGTTTTCTCTTCTTCTTTGTGGAAAATAGTTGATCATACATTTTAGGACAGTGGACATATTTGCTATCAAATTGTTTTACTTCTCCACCAAGGATTATTGAACCGTAACCTTGCAAAATATTTGAAATTGGATTTATTAATTGGAGTTTGTGTTTGGTGTTTATTAATTCATTCAGTCCACCCCACCACCACATAGAAAAGAAAAACCATACAGACTTTCTGAACACTATCCAGTATGTTAAATTGAGTAGTACAGGAATTTCCCCATGTCTCATACTAAAGGCAAATAGTCCCTACCAGTGTACAAATATTTTCCACATGTAATGGAGTGATAACATTTCAAAGTTCATCTTCTGATATCTACGTGCATTCATTAGTTTACTATTCCTCTTTCCTCTGTTTGAAAGAATTAGATTCATTTTAGTTGTGGAAAATATACCAGAGAAAGGTCACAACTTTGATGGTCACCCAGAGCAAGATGTGTGTGTGTGTGTGTGTGTGTGTGTGTGTGTGTGTGTGTTTTATGAGAGAGAGAGAGAGAGTTGGCAATTGAAAGAGACATGGACTTTTTGTTGTGAAATCTAAGAGAGGGTAAATTTGCTATACAGTCAGAAAATAATTACAAACTCAACTGAAATTATTTCATTCAATTCAAATGTACTCATTCCTTGCATCAGTCGTTTTATTTTTTTGAGAAATAAAAAGCAATTGTGGTTGTTATACATTCAAAAAGTGATTTTTCACATGTTTTAGGGTTGCCTTTTCCAAACAGTAATCATGTGAAGAACAAGCATCTATTTTTGTGAATTCTGAAAAAACTTTATATTGCTACATGTAGTAGTAAAGAAAACAGTATTAGTTCACAGGTTTATGTATTCCACATACAGGTTTTAGAACTTGACCTGTTGACAGGGTTATGTATTCCACGTATAGGTTATAGAACTATACTTGTTGATAGGGTCATGTATTCCAGTCAGGTAACAGATCTGTATACATCACAGTATTTAAAACTTACAGTTTATTTATATGATAAATGATTTTTTCATATTTGATAAATGGTTTTATGTGAACACATGCATTTAAAAGAGATTTACATGTACTTTCATGTAAACATGGTAATAGCATTATGCAGGCAGCAGTTAATGGCTTTTTGTTTTTAGGTTTTTGTATGTGCTATACCATTATTACACTGTGCTGAACTGATAAATAGAGAAAGCTTTCAATAAGTACAGACATGTTAGACTTATAGAAAGTGCTGCCTCTAGTAATGATTGAATAAATTATACTTTTACAGTTTCAAATTTAGCTCAATTTTAGCTACTTAATACATGTATCTGCCAAAAAATAATTCAAATTTTTATACGCACATCAGGGCCTTCCATTAGATTTCAAGTTGGGGGTGGGTGGTTCGGGACCTTCTCCAACAGGAATACAGGTTGTTTTTTTAAAGTAGCTGGGTGTAAGTAAAAGTAGCCAAGTAAATCACCTGACTTCTGACTGATAATGGAAGCCCTTCACATACATGCACATACATACTGTGAATTCGTTAATTTTTGTGAACATACATTTTCATGGGTTTGCAAAACATTACATCTTAATTGATATTTAAATTTTGGAATTGAGAGGATACCAATTTTTCTCACTGTAGGATCACTGCTATGGACTGGAGTGGGGTCCTATTATTTGCATTGTAGAATCATGGTTTGTTGAGTCTTTAGATTTATTCTTTGTAGCAACCTCAAAGTCCACCAAAATTGGTACTAAGTGAAAAGTAGTGAATTTGCAGTTTTTGTGTTGCATGCTGTATCATTGTATATTCATCTGCTTTGAATTCATCAATGATAGAGATGATGTGTAAGTTGCTAGATGTTAAAATGCTTCATACAGATGCAATTTATGGTGTAGTCTCAACATTTTATCCTCATCTAGAATAGCTGTGTTGATTTTTCTAATAGTGTTGGAAATATATCAAATTTCATAGTAGACAGCTTAATTTCAATGGAAAAAGTTGAAATTTTCATTCAGAATTTGTAATTAAGAATTTTAAAAAATAAATGAATCATTATTTAAAATGTTTCTGTTACAGAATTATATTTCCTAGGGATTCCTAGGGATTTGTCTAGTTTATAAATGAAAGATATGGTAATTTCTTACTTGAAAGGGTTCTACAACAGTACAGGTAATTAAACTGCTTTCAGTTTGATTTTCAAGGCTGGAACAACAATTGTTAGTGAGATCTTAGGTGTAATGTTTCCTGTTTCCTGCTATCAGTTATCTAGTAACACATGATCAATGTGATTTTGTATTGATAATGCTTTAGCCTCTCATACACCTAACAAGAATATTGAATATTATCATATTATCTTCAGACGGGTGAACATATGAGAATTTAGTTCATCTTCTGACTTGCCAGCACAGTTGTCAGAAACTTTATATATATATATATATATATATATATATATATATATATATATATATATATATATATATATATGGTGAACTTTTAGTTTGTTGCTCTCACTAGAATTTTTGTGATCAGATTTATTTTCTGAAGTGGGTGATTCATTTTTTCTTAAAATTTCCAGTCCTATGAACTGTACCACTTTTTAAACTGGAAAACAGCATAACTCCACCCCCTTCCCAATGTGCTTCTGTTACAAGTTGCCAGTTTGCAATCATCACCACTGGAATAATTTGACTCCGTGGTCAAGGAACAAACAGTTTTTAGTTTTAGAAAATGGAACATTGCCTTCTCCTGCATTTTAATTTGGTTTCAGATTAAAATGCCTCTGTCAGGATTAATTAAATGGGGCACAATTTGTTAAGGGTAATTTTGATCCATGTTCATGAATTTGTGCCACTTGTAAACAAGTTTCATGAAATATCTGTGATATTGTGAATAAATGACAGCATTATGTATAGGAATTTGTTTTTTTATTTCACTCATTGAACCATGTAGAAAAATCTAAGTATTTCAAGTCAATTATATTTTTGTATGTCTCTATGACAGTTTTGTAATTTGTCATTTAAAGAAAGCTGGACAGTGACAATATGCCATCATTTTAGACTGCTATTTACTGGTTTCCACTCCAAAACATTATCATAATATCTCAAGTTGCATTTAAAGTATATTACTTCACATGCATGAAATGTGATATCTCCCATGACAATCTTGTATCCAGAATTCTCAGCTCTGAAAGGTTCATATTTTGAATTTGGTTTTGTTCTGCATTGCTTGGAAATAGATTGTGCATTAGAATTATAATTGTTTGTGTTACATTGAAGACTATCTTGTTATATGTTTGTATTAAGTATGTAAAATTAAAATTCATCATTTACACTGATATTGAATTAAAATCATTACTTGTTACATTGTGTTGTTAGTTAATATCTATTATCTGTTATTTTGTCAACTTATAATTTTTCAGAAAACATAAACTAGGTTTTTCCATCATACTACCCTATTCAATTAACAGCCTAGTTGAATTTTTGTACATCAGATTCATCTCAATGAGATTACTCAAGGACAATTTCTTGGGTAAATTTACATTCATGGAAATAGGCTTCAAGTTTGTCCTATGCAGAAATGTCAAATTTTGCTATATTCAACAAGGCCTGCAAAAGCAATACCAGTAGTGAAATAACAAAAAGTTAATATTTAGACAGACAGAAATGAAAGTTTTAATTCAACCATCATACAGTATATATAATCAGTAGTAAAACCTTTAGGTGGCGTTCCAGTATGGCTGTGGAAACAACATTATTTGAAAAAGGCCTATGTAGAAACTGAAGCTTTTGACGTACCTTTAAACTTTTAAAAGCCAAGTTGGGAGATTGAATAAAAAAATAAGGAGATTGGGACCTAAAATAAGGAGGTTTTTTCATGGCATTTTTAAGTGTCATTTTCACTAAATATGGTCCTTCTTACAATGTGTGGAAAAGATGTGGTGCTGACCATTCTGGTTTTACTATACACAGATACTATTTCAGTTTCGATTGCTTCAGATCATTCTTTTATCACATGAACTTTCATCTAGCTTCCATTCTGGCATTTTGAAAATGTTTAAAATGTCAATCAGTGCCATAAATATATACTCTGTGGTATGCTAATTACTCTCTCACTTTAACTCACACTTCATAATACCCTAACCTATTAATGATTAATTATTTCATATTTAACCTTAATTAAATGGTAATGACATAAGAATTGTCCTTACCGTAATTACACGAGTGAATGCAGCTTAATTAAATCTATTGTACTTACCTGTATGTTGTAAAGTTTATGTGATAAGTGCATACCTGCCATAACATGGCATGTCATGCTAAAAACCCAATGTTTTTCTTCCAAACCTCCTGATATGGTCGTGTTTCCAAAAACACAATTTTCAGTACTCTTCGCAAAAAACCTACCACATCGGTATATGCCCATTATATGTACCATGTATAAACGATAAACAGTCCTGATTGGATCTGAGGTAAAACCATTCTTGAGGTAGTTTAAATAGCAGCAATTAAAAGGCAGAGAGGGCAGGTATAAATCATCATTTCACATATTACTTAAATGGCTGACAATAGCTAGGGTGCAGTGTAGACTGCAGTGGGTGAGCCCATTTTGCTAATTTGCATAGGCACAGATCACGAGTGGAACAACCCAATATAGTTAAATCAGATATGCAATAGGCATATGGGAGAACAGAAGTTATTACCTATTGTTGCCTTGAATGAGAATGTTTAAGCCATCTGAATGAAAGATTATTGACAAGTTTGTCAACAATGGCAACGTTTCATTTAAGTTGGATTTTGCTCCATATATAAAATGCAAAGCATGATTATTTCAGTTGTCAGAAAAGTGTTCAAGTGGGATTCATTTTTAAAGGTGATTCAGGAAGCAATTAGCTATCAGCAAAGCAGGCAAAGCCCAGCGAAAATAAATTTCAGAAATCCTAGTTGATGGAGTTTTATTTTGTGAAGCACAGTAGCAAAACTGGGGGGGGGGAGCATTTAAATCTTAACACATATTACAAGTGACATATTGACATACGTCATTTCTGTGTGTATGAGGTCTGTAGAAAAAGGAGCACCACCTGTATGTAACATGCTGAATTGAACAGTCACATTAGTTCTCTTTTATTATTATTCATTATCTTAATCTTGTTAAAATACTAACTATTAACTAAATTATGTTTTTCAGAATGATTTTAGCCATGAAATAGATGCATTTAAAGACGATAATTAGCACACACTCATGTTTGCACACTTTATTTGTGTTGATAAAACTGTACCACCTGTACTGGACAGAGGTGTTTATTACTGTTGTATTACCTGTAAAGCCCCCAATAAACTTGAAAATAGTATCCCCACCCCATTTTTTTCCAGATGGAATGGTCTTTTTCTATAAAGACATGCATATCTCATGATCAAACTGCATCAAATACAGTTTTGACAATGCTAACATTATGGTCAACTGGAACAACTCAGTTCTTACTAGGATTTGCACAGAGAATCCAGCAGAGAAGTTTGAATTCCAGTACAATCCAATCACTAGTGAGTGTAGTGATAAACATTAATGACACTTGCATTACCTTCAAACCCCCTGTTGAACTATTGAGATTAGAAATGACTGCATCTGATTAAGCCTATATTTTTCATCCAATGGATTTTAAAGAATGTATGTTTTTATTTAATGTCATTGTGGTTGTGATTATGTGAGTGTTTGCACATATGTGTATGGTGATGATATTTGACAATGCATAGTCTACCAATTATTTTTTACCTTGTAAGTGTATTAAATGCTTTGAACAATGACAGACAAGTTATTTTCTTTCACTGAGATTTGAATTTCCAATCATTTTCTATAGGCTTATATGAAAAGTTGGCTTATTCTCAATTGGACATCCCTTTTTTGTGTCACATGCACTGACCTAACCCCTTGGGACCTCAAAACACACTTTTGGAGTCTTAAAATCACCCTCCCCAGCACTGCATGGGAATATGGCAGGTATGTATGTGTGCTGTGTAATTGTGTCACAGCCATATATACCGGTAAAAAATAAGAACACAGCTTCTGTAGAATTGCATAAGTTCTAACTATTTATGTAGGATTTTTTCAGAGAAATGAAAATTGGCAGGCATAATGTAATAATCTGGATTTCTCTGCAAAAACCTTGAGATGAGATCAGAGGGTAGGTGTAGAATGACCCCTAAAATCAGGAAGTTTATTCTCCTGGTATGAGAGTTGACAGGTATGTCTTGACCAAATTAAATTTGTAGACTATATGCATTGTCACATTTAGTTCATGACCAGTTCACATGGACTAAGTATGCATGATTCTTTTATGCTTTGGTAGCTTGCCATCTCATCAGAAGTAGGTCATTGTGGCTTATTTCTCATGCAACTCATTTGCATTGACAAGGTACATAATTCACAACTATACCATGATCATCAGTTTTGTCATATGGACTCCATTTCTTTTTTTATCTAACTGAGGAATGTTTTACTGACAGAGTTGACACTGAGTTTTACATATACCTTTAATCAGCATAAACCAAATATAAATAAAATCCTGAAATATTATTGATTCATTTTTAATCTTAGAGGATATTTCAGCCCATGAGGAAGAAATATCAACAGTCTAATAACATCCTTGGAAACGATACATAATGTTATTAGTATTAATAGTAACAATAGGAACATCAACAGCAATATTAATGCTGTTATAAGTCAAAGCAAATGTAGAATCTCTAAGATTTTAAATAAGAACTATGCTTCATAGATATATTGGTGGCACATGTATGGTAGAGTACTGCATTTGTTAAAAACTTTCAGTAATAGTGTGACCTCCATTGAAGTTTCAAAGATAATATTAGAAACGTATTCTTGCAATTTTCTTGACATGAGTCATGCAGAATTGCAGTTGTATAGAACTGATTAGAACATACAATTAATAAAGAATATTAGTCAAGAAATACTCAACATTTTAATTAGTCCCAGTTGTATTTCTGTATAATTTTTCAAACATTATTTGAATGGAAAAAATAGCAAATATGTTCATGTAATTACTGAATGGAGACTTTTGAGAGGAAGCAATTGCAGCTTCCTACCCTATCCCACCCATTCTGGGCTCACCTGGACATAAGATCATATGGTCCTTCATCCTCAGTTACTATTTACAACTTCTCACAAATCAACCAACTGACTTTGACATACTTGATATAAATCATTTTGGAGTAAAGGTCATTTGAATTTGTTCAAATGAATCCAATTTGCCATCAGACATGGCCAGAGTTACTAAAAACAGAGAAGCCTAAAAACAGAATCTCAAACTGCTCAACAGAATTGGCTGAATTTTTCTTGAAGCATTGTGGAATAAAAGGACATTCATATATTTACAAATAATGCCAATCCAACATACATGTAAACATGGCTGCATTACTAAAATAGACCACACTTTAAATAGATTCTTAGAAACTGCTTGGCAGAAATTTACCAAACTTGATAAGGCTTTAAGGCATCACACACTGTTATTTAGAATAGAAAAAAACATGACAACTTATTCTAAAATTCCAATTAACCTAATTTGATCAAATTTTTGGCAGAAAGTGTCTCAGCATGAACACCTTTCAGATTTATACAAATAATGCTGTTCCACCATCAAATTTGGCAGCTGTTAGTAAAATTATATAACCATTTACTGGTACTCACAAATAGAATGCTGAACAGAATGTGACCAATTTTGACTTCAAAGCATCCTGGCATATGGGCCATTCAGTACTGGATAAATGGTGCTGGTCTACCATTAAATATGAATGAAAATGCAAAAAATGAGAATCCTTGAGACATTTCTTTTTCATAAAATATGTAGTTAACAGCATTGTAAGAAATTTCAACTGAATCATTTTCTGACCTAGATTTCTTTATAGATTAAAGCAAGGGAAATGGACAACATAGACTCACAGGTGTGGGGTTGTGCACAATTCTTCTCCTTGTTGACTAAAATGTTAAACATAAAGAAGAATTAATTTTAGAATGCAAGATGTAAAGATTTAAATAGGACAAAAGTAAAAGTAACAAATAATACAAACTGAGGATTATTATGAAGAATTTTTTAACTTAAATTGACGAAAAATTTATAATTCTAAATAGCATGTAATACACTAAGTTGATAGTAGTTTCATAATATGATCACAGTGTATATAGATTGTAGAATACCAGTGCTAAGCAAGCTGGATCATTATGCATGGGTACTGGGTTTCTAGTCTCAAGGAATTAATCTTTCACTCTGGTTTTTCTAAACAGCAAAGGACCATTCCATGAGTTGACACAAACCATTAGCCTTGTAGGCGAACTGCTTTCAACAGGGCTCAATCCAATCTAGCTAGTTCTTGTGCATGTATCACAAAACAAGTACACCAATAATAACTAGACAAGTTTGGTTGCCACATTGTATTCTATGGTAAGACACATTTCTCTCACTGACAACAAAAATTAAATAAATCCACTAGGCCAAGTACTTTAGATGGACTTAGCCCCCACCCTAACCCCACCCCAACACAAATGTGCATCTCTAATGCACCCCAATAATTATTTTATGCTATTTGCTCATATTGCAATGTATCCTCTAGGCTGAAGAACTAAAATCATCTCTGACACACACTAGTAAACATATCTAAGTATCAAGAATTTTTTTGCACAGTTACTTGCATTGTTATGATTCTATGGTCTTTAACTAAGTAACATACAAGAGCGAAAACCAAGAAGGTTTGTAAAATTCAACAAATTATTTTTTTTATAGAATATAAAGAGAAAATTTAAATGGAACCTGCAGTATTGTGAATTAGATCCCAAATAGTCCTGAAAGTTCTATCATAAGTCCAAAAGTATAGAGTGTTCTGAATGAATTCAGGTGGTGTTCTGAATAAATTCCAATCATGAATGTGCTGATGTGCCAGTAGTCTTCAATGTCTGATGTGCTAACAATCTTGATATATCACAGTGATATAATTTGAAATGTCCTTGAATAAATTCACAATAATCAAAAAAAAAGTACTTTAGTCCCAAACTCAATGAGGACAATGTAATTCCATTGAATAATTTAAATAAATGGAATCTCTCAATTAAACCTGAACATGACTAAAAGACAGATTCCACTATAGGTGTTAAGATAGGAATTAGTAATTATAACATAAACAAAACTTAATATGAAAATCTAAGACGCAAGAAAAGGACCAGGATGAGGTTCAAAAGTTCATTTCCAGAACATTGTAAGTTGTAAAGAAGGCCAGGTTTTAAAGTTTAGTAAAGAACATGATAAACATCACCTAGACCAGCTTTTTCCATGGGGAAAACCAATGCCCTCAATTCAGCTGCAAGTAAACATTTTTACCTACAAGTAATAATGATCTTAAAATAATCTAAATTCAGAATAAAAAATTAGCTATGTAAAATGTTGTTTACAAAAAAGACATTAGTCAGGTAGGCCTACCCTCAATTATAGTCAAAGGTCAATGACACAATGAAAATTAAAAGTTCATAACTACATGCATGTGCAAGAAAATGATTTTGCTTCAAGAACATATTCCTTGTAAAAGCAATGTCTAATACTTTTGGGGGCATATAATATTTTGCTAAAACTTGACTGCATTTGAATATGTTGAAGCAGGTTTCATCCGTTAGTTTAAATTAGTTGGACAGTTGCTAGCATTATATTAAAGTGTTTAAAATATTTGTATACATGTTATATATTATACAGTGCATTATTTGAAAGCATTTCGTATATTCAGTGCAATTTCTTAGATTATATTAAATGTAACTATGTATTTTAAACATTTAATAAAAATAAATTAAATAATTTAAAAAAAGAAAAACTCTGGGAAATTAGGAAGTTGATTGAGCAACTGCAGCTTCCTTGTGTTCGGATTAAATTATGACCCAGAGGCAGGTCATTATGTATGTAAGAACCGATGCAGGAATCCATGCTGACTATGCAGATGAACTCCCTTTATAATGCCAATACATTTCACACACACACACACACACACACACACACACACATATATGGGGATATGAACAGCTTCTAAGTTATGAATTAAGGCCAAACCCGCAGAGGTTGGGATAAATCAAGCAGAGAATGCTTGCTGTTAGAATGACTTCTCGTTTTAATGCTGAAAAAGTGATCCCGTTTATACGGTCTAGAAAAGACGATAAATCACACTATAACTTACAGACAATGTAGCAGCTGTGTGATCCAAAAACTTCTCTTTTCCCTCTGCAGCTCTAATACTGTGTGAATTCGCATTCAGATGCTGACATATGTACACTATCTTGATGAGCAGTATCAAGCTGTCTTGGTCCTCTTGTTATGTGCTGTTTGTTGTATATATTATGGTCATCTTTAAGACCGGATCAAAGGTAGAGCAAATGGAGCAGTTGCTTCAGGACCCCATAAAGCAGTGTGGTCGGGTGGGGGTGTGAGTAGGGATTACTTTTATAAATTACTCCAAAGCTTCCGGCGCGCAATGAATGTATCCTAGAATATCCAAATATGGTATAGTAAGCCTTTTTTGGAAAGCGAATTACCGCGAGAATCACGTGTTATTTGTTATGGTGGTCAAAGGACGGTGGACTATAAAGATACTGATATATTTTACCTTATATAGGCTTAATAACAGGGCCGACCTTAGGCCGATTGCACCGATTGGGCCCAATCGGGACACGTGCTCACAGGGGCCCTGCACATTAGTAATTTTTTAAAATATATCTATAGAGAGAAAGTTATTTTAAGCGATAGAAGAAAATTTTAAGTTCAGTATCATATAAAACTTGTTTAAAAGTTTATTTCCAAATGCCGTGCTCACAGCGGACCCGCGCGTAAAACAGGGGCCCCGACAAAATGATCCAAATCGGGCCCCGCGTTTGCTAAGGCCGTTCCGGCTTAATAATGTTATCACAGATCGGACTTCGCGAAAAACAAAACTCTATTTATGTAGTCGACGTTTACTCTTGTAAACTTTTTGACTTTTCAATTTTTTTTAATTTGTTGCTCCATTGCAAGGTTGAAGCGACCTAGTCGTGAAAAAAAATAAGAATGTTTTATTCATGGAGTTTCAGTTCTTTTACAGATCTGAATTTGGAGCACACGTTACTGAAATTACTATCTGCCACCTTCGTGCGAAATTTAAAACGCATGTTTTGAACATTGATAGTTCCAAAAAATGCCGCCGCTCATCTGGTTTTCAATAAGCAGAGGACTGCATCATGGATATGTCTGTACTGTGAAAGTTTACATCCAAATTGCTTAGGTGTTGCAGAATCGTTGTCATTTGACAAACAAGTGTCAAAATGTTTCCAAAAAAGAGGAAAATTGCTACTACTGGAAGAGCTGCGTTTTTCCCGTGCGGTTCCTGTCGTTTAAAGTGTACGTCTAACTGCATTCGTTGTGACTCTTGCCGTCAATGGAATCATTCAGACTGTGAACAGATGTCTGTGGAGGAATTTGCCTTTTTTACTGAACATTTTGACGTCCCATATATTTGCAACAAATGTTTTGCCTCAGAGATCAGGACATCTACTTCAATTACAAAGAAGGATTAAATCGCTTGGTACAGGTAGCTTTAATCAATTTTCCTTTAGTAATGTTTTAAAATGTATTTGTATATGCATGAAATTATGAATTTAAATTATTTATTTTCTCAACAATGACGCATTTAGTAAGCACCAATTTATGTATAATTTAACAGCTACGGGTGTATCCATTTGTATGTATTGTTTTCTTTAGTGTGCTTGTTCAATATTTTGCTTATTTCTGTTTGCATTTATGTTAATATTACTGATAGTATTGTATGACTTGACTACTGATTCAAGCAAGTGTTTGATGTATATTACATTTATTTTTCTAGAGATTATATCATACATCTTACTCCTATATCTGGAAGATAAAGCAAACCAAATCTGTAAGTTGTGCATTTCTTATTTAAAACGTGTACCTGGAAAAATCCAACAATTAGACTCATGGGAAATATATGATAGGACCAAGATGTCAGATAATTTTCTTGATGTTAAGTTTGATCGAACTATCTATAATTTGTCAGATACTGTTTATTTAGAAGAAATTTTTCTCGTCATTTTCCATGATATAAAAAACACCACAAACCATTTTGCCCCCTCCCCTTTTAGCATTGTTTGTTTTTTTGTTTTTTTTGTTGTTGTTTTTTTTAATTAATTCATTCGATGCTCTCATTATCAACATAAGTAAGTAAACATATTTCTTAGCGTCTGGGTCGTGGTTATTGCGATTCCCCCATAAAAATGCATAGCCTACCTTATGTTTACCACATCCTTATTATAATTTTTATAACAAATTTTATCTTGTTGAGAACCTAGACTGTTCTAGAATGGAAAATTCCATTAAGTCAAAGTATTTTCACTGAATAATAGCATCGATATATAAGAAAAATTCACATTGCAAGTAGAAAGAATAACAAAACGTTGACCAGGTTTAAATAATTGAATAAGTCCTTTATTTTGCAGTCGTTCAAATCGACAAACATTGCCATTTTTATTAGTTTTATTCAGCAATGACTAACATGGCTGAAACAATTACAAATGTTTAGCCATTCAAAGCAACTAGAATTTTGGTGATCTTTTAATATTGGGCTGAAAGCAGATAAAACGATGATGCTGAATTAGGTTTGTCGTCTCCAATGACCAATACTGGTGTTAATTTCAACTTTTGTCGGCTGTTACTCCATTGTATTCCAAATGTAGCCCGCGTTATACTATCCGGACCGCCAAACCATTTTTCTTTCAACTGCCGGCCGCAAATAATTACTTGTGCAAAAGTTTTGGAAAATTTCACCGATCACAAGAAGCTAACAAGTTAGTGACATAACTGAAATTCTCATTTGAAATTACTGAATTTGGCGAGTGAAAATTTATTTTCATTGCTTGGCATGTTCTGTTTTCATTTTGTTATCATCCTAAATATAATGCACATAAACACTCTCGCACAGAGAGAGAGAGAGAGAGAGAGAGAGAGAGAGAGAGAGAGAGAGAGAGAGAGAGAAGGGGGAGGGATATTAACTTGGCACTGCATTTTACATATATTTATTTCTGTATTTTAAAGTTATATATTTAATGTTTTAAATAACTGAATAAACTTTAGCATGCTTGGATTCTGCCAGCAATAAAACATCTATAATGTGCCAAAGTAATACGGCATACATTTGTCACCAAGGCAATGCCTGAAATCGATTTACTAACAGTTTGAAATATGTAGAAATATATTTTTATATAATACTGGTGGTTATATTTGTATCGTACTTAAATGTGTGCAATAAACAACTCTTGTTTCGGATACGAAATGACCATAGCATTGGGTACAAAAATGACCTTGGTTTGGGTACGAAACGATTTGGGTATGGAACGACTTGGGTACAGAATGACCTGCTTTGGTATTTTCTTCCTATATGAAACCATATACACAGTAACCAAACCTCCTTCAACTTGCTTCTCTTCTTTTGATGTCACTGTATAAATAACTCTGTCGCAATAGCGAATTTAGAGGACATGTTTTTAAATGTAGAGTAAAGGGCCAAGTAACTTGGGAAGAACTGTATCCTCAACCCGATGACAATGTAGTTATTTTGAGCAGATATTATGCTACACTGAAAAGTGACCCTGATTTTAAGAAAAGAGTGTCATATTTTGTCAAAAAGAACGAATCTGGCATCAGCAGCCTCACTCTTTATGAATATCAAGGCACTCATCAACCACTCACAGCATCACATGGTAATAGGCAAGGAGAAAAACATTTCGTAAGAACTCATCCGAGGACTTTTGACAAAATAAAGGAAAGGATGAAGGAACAGATACCGAGAGACATATATCGTGAATTGAAGAAAGATGGCTTATTGACTGGCGCTCGTGATACTTGAGTAATAAGCAACGTCAAGTACAACGAAAATAGGAAGTCCGCAAACAAACATAACCAAGCCAACGTCGCCAACGATATGTTAGAAGTCCTTGGAATGATCAATGAACATCCGTTTGTGCAAACAATAATACACAACAAAGAGCAGGTACCACCCATCATTTGCTATACACAAGACCAAATTACTGACCTACAACACTTCTTGACGTATGCTAATAAGCAACCAGTAGGTATAGACAGAACATTTAATCTTGGAAACTTTTAAGTAACCACATTGGTAAACAAAAATCAAAGAGCTGTCCGAAACGGTACAAACGAACATCTGATTTTTATTGGCCCTGTCCTTCTGCACAAAGATGCTTCTTACAGAACTTACAAGAGCTTTCTGGAGCATATTGCTACAGACAGAGCTAGTCCGTGGAAGTACCAGTGTCGGAAAAAATGGAATTTGGAAGTGATGATGGGAAAGGCATAACAAAGGCAATAGAATATGTATTCCCCTCAGCTACACACTATCTTTGCACGAAACATTTGAAGGATAATGTGAGGTACTACCTTCAAAATAAAATAGGGGTGGAAAAGGGTGAACGTGATATAATAATGGCCCAAATATTTGGTACCGGTGGCATCGCAGACGCAAATAATACAATCAATTTTGAAAGCTGATCAGAACATCTGGAAACAATCATCAACGAACAGGATCCGAAATTTGGACCATACTTTACCAACAACTTGAAACCAAGACTACAGAAATACGTTTTTGAACCTAGCCACAGAAATAATGAATGCGTGAATTGGACTAATAACAACACAGAGTCCATCAATAACATTCTAAAACTCTCTGTTGATTGGAAACCAAAACATGCACAAGATCTAATACATAAACTTTTCAGCGTGACACAGCTCCATTTCATGGATTATAGAAGCGCTCTGCATGACAGCGGAAATTATCAGTTAACAAAAGAAGAACACATTTACCATATACATGACAGCGTCTGGAGGTGCAAATCCGAAAAGCATAAGACAGAGATTTTCGCAAAATTCCTCAAGGACATTAAATGTACGGAGAAATCAAAGTACATCAAATCACAAGATGGAAAATATACCCTAATTAATAAGGCTAGAGGAACTGCACGAAAACCTGGTCAGCGAAGAAGGCCTGTCAATGAGAGGACCAATAAATGCTAAACACACACTAACAAATGAATAAACACACTAACAAATGAATAATTGAATTGTTTATGTTCTATGCTAATAATGGATAAAATAAAGGAAAGGATGAAAATTTATTTCTTTATGAGATAAACTAATAATTTTTTATACAGTAAATTTGCCATTTTGTTTAACTTATTTAACGACTTATATATGGTATTGCTACTTATTGATAAATGTTGATAAATATTCACGTCACTGTATCCAAACACGCTTCATCAAAACAGGAGTTATTTCCCTTGGCAACTACTGGCCTCACTACTTTTCCTGTTACACAAAAAATCGCTAAATATACGCAGTTTTGGGGTTTTTTGTTTGTTTTTTGCTCTTGTTTAAATTTAAACTAGGTATTTTTGGGTGTCCTGGGTGTCTTGGGGTGTCCTGGGGTGTCATGGGGTGTTTAGTGAGACCGCATTAAAAGTGCCTTCCCTGGGTCCCTGGTGTATTGTATTGGAACAGCCCTTTTGAACTAGAATGTGAAGAAACTTTTGTACTTTTTGCAGTAACACATTCCTTCAATGGCAATTTTTTTGGTTTCAGTCTTGTACCTATGAATAAATTTCATCATCTATGAGAGAGAGAAAAGCTACAATGGCCAATATATATATAAATTTGTGCTCTGCACTAAGATGCTGAACACTGGTCACCATAGTCCTAACGAGTTAAAATTGGATATCAAAAATAAAAATCATTTTTGATTTACACACACCTACTCGTTTCAGCTGGAGAAATCATGCCAAGTGGCATCTAAAAAAACCCTGTTCAGTCTTGATTTTTTAAAATAATTTTTGATATCTCCAATGAACAATGTCTTAGTTTCGTTGCCGACTGCAATTTTCATGTTCTTATAGCAAGTTCTTACCACTGCTAATGTTGTGATAACACATGCCGTTGTGTAGGCTCTTGTCAGGGGCGGCATCTGCATATATTCTTGTTGAAATGTATGTGCCATTGTGGTCTGCTCACTGAAAAATATCCTAAATGTGTAAACCAGAAATTAACGAAGAAATACGAGTGGCTGATAGAATAAATGAAAGCGTATATATTTATAACGGAAGTGTAAAATGCCACGTCCAAGTTATACGCATGCGTATTCACTGCTTCTCGCTTAAGA
Source organism: Megalonaias nervosa (assembly GCA_016617855.1). Lineage (NCBI taxonomy): Eukaryota > Metazoa > Mollusca > Bivalvia > Unionida > Unionidae > Megalonaias > Megalonaias nervosa. Next base: position 61,294 of record JAECUM010000858.1, on the reverse strand, counting down.
AAACTATTCAATAAAAATTATCTTTTTCAAAACGAAAATAAAACCTTGTATATAATTGTTTATTAATTTATGTAAGAACTAGAGTTGAAAAAAGATATTTTCAAACTCTGATATCCTGTGCAAAAACTAAATTATCTTTCTTCTTTTCAGCTATTGGTTTTGGCTTTTTGTTTTTCGGAAGGAATTCCCCCAAGCCCGCAATTCTAAACAACCGCGAGTAGCATCAACAAAGAACATGGAATGAACTAAAACTATGGCTTCTAGTTATTCTTCTTCTCCCAGACAGTGCAACGAAACAGATTTTGATGATTTAGATAGTACAGAGTTTGATGATGACAGGAATCTTTCGGACGAAGGTTTGCAAACAAAAGAATTTGCCATAGAAAAGGAGTTGCTGGTTATGTTAAGATGCCGAAACTTGCTCACTTATTTGTAATTGGGGGTGGGGGTGTTGTGTTGGGTTTTAATACTAAAATTAGGAAATAATGGAGCCAGACGAATGCGTTACTAATTCTAATACACAGAGTATTCAAGTAAAGAAAAATCAACAACAACAAAAAGAGCCTTTCCGGTGAGGGAAGCGTGTTAACGGCTATTTGTAATTCGAATTAGCCCAATGGATGGGTGGGTGTGGTATAGTCAAAAGATCATTTTTTTTTTTGTACGTAATAAGTTTAAAGTTATATATTATTAAGTTAAAAAAAAACAACTGTCATGTAAATGTTCAGGAGCAAACTGTTTTACGGAAAACGTATTTATTAGAGCTAAAATAGGCAATTTAATATTGGATTTTACGTGCAGTAGATCACATCCTGTATTGAGCTATTATATTGTAATTGTTGCATGAAGACTAATCAAGCTGCAACGAGCGTTATATCTTTATTATACATTGGGCATTGCATACAATGCACATGGCAAACAGTACAATGCCAGGTAATGGGGGCTGCCATTTTGGCTGTCTTCCAGTGAACATGGTTCTTTGACTGGCAGTCATATTACATGCATCTGTAACCCAATGGTTATCAAACTTTCATATTGAAAATACAGCTGTGGCCAGTACTGATAATATCAATGAGAATTACAAAACATTCCTGAAATACATACTATAAAATGACATATGCATCATCTTAACTTAAACTGCTCATACTTCTTTAAGTATTAATTAACCAAACATTATATCTTCAGGTATCATTAGTCTTTAGGGCTTAATACCCATCTCCAGGTAATAAAAAGTAGCCATTAGTTGCTTATTCTGAATAAACATTATGTGTATACATAAATAAGATGTACTTTGAATTTAATTGCAAATATAAGAACTATTCTAGTTGTGGTATGCATTTCGTCAAGTTTGTGAGTAGGCACTTCCCGCAAAAGAAAAATGTGAATCAAATTAAGAAAAATACAAATTTTAACATTACAAACTGATCAGGTAAGATATGAGTAGTTGCATACTTTACAAGATGGTACTTCGTAGAGTTCTGGTGGATGTCATGATCATCATTAATTGTGACTGTTAAACCAAGTATAACATGCTTAATGACTATGAATCAGGGGTCAAGCTAGACTTGACTTTTAGGGAAAAGGGACTTTTGGACAGAACAGGGAGAAGTGGAAGCAAAACAAGATACGCAATATATATATGAGTGTGTGTGTGTTTTCCTTCTCTTATTTGAATTATGTCGCCTGTTTCATAGTATGCATATCTGCATGTAACATTGGTTCTAAGCAATATTTCATTTTCAAGAAGAAACTTTCTGAGTTGTATGTATATTATAAATACATTTTGTATGCATATAAAAATTATCCTATTTATATGCAGTGTATTTTGGCCATGACTTTAGAGCACTGTAGAAGCTATACATTGTCAGTGTATGCCCAAGTAGGTGCAAGATTGAGCGTCAAAAGTCCCCTTGGTGTCAGAACTGGGGATCAGACTGAGTAAAATACATCATTTGGTATGAAAACAAGGGAGGGGTACAAATTAAAAATTTGGGAGTCTCTGAAGCACAAATAACAGTAAAGGGAAACATTGATTGTGATGAATTTATGGGAATAACTAGATTACAATATTGTAATTGCAAGCTAGGAAAAATGCTTAATCAACTACCCATAAACAAGAAGTTTGTTTTTTATTTTATGAAAGTTCACTATAAAATGGCAGTTGAAAAACATCTGTAAACTTGTTTGAAACAATTTCTGTAACATGTACATGAGAGCAAATGCACACCATGTTGTTCATCTGAATTTTTTTGTTGCAAATAAAACATTACCATAACTATTCATAATCAACACACCGAAGCATTAATATCTGTACATGAATGAACTAATGCCTTTTTTCCAGCTTAATTGAAACATTGAGCATGTGAGTAGATCAATTTTTACAAAGAGGGGCTTTGTAATTTAACTACTCACATTCTAGCTTCATTACAACAGTCCATTCATAGGATTGCAAATTTATGGTTGTATTATTTGTCTTTGTATGTGTAGTAATGTCAGGTATTGGCTAAATAGTATTTGCTTCACTTCTCAAATTCCACAACATATGTGTCCCATACTTTTGGGACCTATATAATTGCATTTTTATGCTATATCTTCAATAACATAATATTTAGACTTTGCTTTCAATGAATTGAATATTTTCCTTAACATATTTGCTCAAATATGTATAAAAACAGACAGTCTAACAGTAGTATTTCACAAACACAGCAATGTCCGCCATTAATTCCCCCTGACAATTTAACTTACAGTTCCAAACTGATTTTATGAAGAAAATATTGCACGTGCAGCAATTGAAATCTTCAGGTCACCGATTCTAATATTAAAATACAAATTGCTATTTACATACTATTGTTTAAGTTTCAAAACACAACTTTGTATGTTTTAATCATCAAATGTTAAGTTGCAGAAATCAGACGATGTTTGCTATAACCAGAGACATATTTAACACATCTCTGCTGTAACTTAGTTGGGAAAGGTTGATAGTCAATCAGCTATCAAAACACATGCCAGTGAATGTTTAAGAATTTGTCAGCGCAATTGCAATCAACACTGGCCATTTGATGGCTTGATGCCTACGTTTTGCCTTGAGCTACAACACGTCACCAGTAATTAATGGATAAGGTGAGGGAGCATCCGAAATGGTGCAATCACTCAGTATACATCTAAAAATCACAGGGTGAAGTTGTTTTCACTTTCCTCAAAGAAAAAGCATAGTTTTCATTTCTTAGCAACTTAATTACCCATTTTGCCTGGTAGCATGACCACTGTGAATATGACATATTTTCATATATATATGCATGTGCTTTCTACCATGGCTTCTACAGTGTGTCAAATAGGCCACATATAACCGACACTTATTTGTACAGTTAATTATGCAAATGTTGGTGGTGATTTAGTTACATTTTTCTGTATTTGTGATAACTAGTTCCTACGTTGTTTTGTGTTGCCATTTGTACATTGGATAAATTAATTTTTATCTTTGTACATTGTGGTCATTTGTGAAGACATAGGGGTTATAAAAAAACCAGGATACAAGGAGGCAGTTAAATGTGGCTGGTGGCCTACATAAAGGGAAAACACTAGACCAAAGTCCTAGATGTCATACATTTTGCCTTGAACCCATTATTAGGATGCCAAGAAAGTGGTTAGAGATTTACACTCAAGATTCAATAATTAATAAAGTTTAGAAAACTGAATTACCAAGTCAGCATGTGCAAAAAGACAATTGTGCAAAGAAAATGAATATTACCGCTCCTCTGGCCTAGTGGTTAGAGCATCCGCCTCGGATGCAAGAGGTCACAGGTTTGAACCCCGGCTGAGTCATACCAAAGACTTATAAAAATGGTACTAGTAGCTGTCTCGCTTGGCACTCAGCATTAAGAGCTTAGTGTTAGGACTGGTCAGCCTGGTGTCAGGATAATGTGACTGGGTGGGACATGATGCTCCAAGTTTGCGACATGATGCCCCAGTGCTAGGCATAGCTGTAAACTGTCACACAGCAGACATTGTAGCGATATAACTGAAAAATTATTAAAGATATGTTAAAAATCCAAATCACGCACACACTCACAGAAAATGAATATTCTAACTCTTAATTTGGGGAACATCATATTGTTTGGGCTCAGGCATTATTATTATTATTATTACCAAAATACACAGAGAATTGTTATTGCCTTTAGCATAACATGGTGCTTATGGCCAATACAGACCTTCATACCTTTTTAAGAATCCATTTTATCTGCAAACAGTATGTGCAGAAAAACAGCTCATGTTCAGAATCTCAAAATGGATTATTCATAAGTGTCAGTAGTATTTAATATTCACTACATACATGCATCGTATTGCTGTACACTACATCAAAGTCTGTGAACAAAAAGGTATGGAATTGTTTCTTGGTATAAGTTATTCTATCACACACTCACTGCTAAATGGTGGATGATAACTGAGAGAAATGGGACATCAATATTACCATAATTTGTAGCCATGCCTTCACAATTAGGGTACCATCCCCACCCCGCCTGTGTTGAATTGTGCATTACTAATAGCCCTTAAGCTTTATCATGATACATGACTCATTTAATTATTGGGTGGGGGGTAGTATGCAAGAAGGAATTAAGCATTGTAATGATTTCTGATTTTTAATACCTAGATGACATTAGTTACTAATACATGAATGTATTTAATGAACTTCCACTAGAACAAACATGTTGACATAGGTACATTTTGACTTGGGACTCTTAGAACTGGCATATGGTTGTAGAATGAGACACCATATATGCATCAAACCGACAAATCTTGAATCACAGAAAAGATTCTTGACCATTTAAATCATTATACAGTGTATTGTGAAATAATTTGGAGGTTGTGAGGTTTATTACTGCATTCTAAGTGAGATGCCCAGCAGGCTTGTAAAAAAAAATCTAATTTTACCTGAGAATTTAATCGTGCTGATGAAATGTGGAAATTTATTTTCAAGATGTTGATCTGCTATAACATGGCGTGTCAAGCAAAAAACATGATTTTTACTCCTCAAAATGGTCAAATAACAAGTTATGTCAGTCAGGTGAGTGGTATCGGGCCAGTTTGGGCCTTTTGTTTCACTTTCCCAAAAGATCTCTTTGAGTTGACCTTTCTTTGGTCACAATCACTGTTTCCCTTAGGGGTTTAGGATTTAGAGTTAAAAAAGAAACTTTGATGTTAGAACTGAGGATCAAAATACTTCAAAAAAAGGCATGGCAACAAAAAGTGTACATCAGATATTTTCAGACATGCATTTCTGATGTGTAAATGTGTGTAAAGGGAAATGCTAACAATGCATTACAAAAGTCAGCATGGTTTATGTTTGTTACCTAGCCATAAGGGCTACTGAGCTTTCTGGTTTGTTGGTGTATCTACTGGGGTGACCTTCAGTTAGCTCAATTTATTACCACTCAAGATGACACTTTTTATATCATTTTGATCAGACTTGGTATAAGGGCTTGTGTCATCAAGATCTTGATAATGAATGACGTCCACACATATTTTTGATTCTGAGACATGTGAGACCTAGAACTCGGGAGTTACTTGAAAAGAACATAAAATTATCTCCATCCACCTAACCCCACCCCCAACACCCCACCCCCGGGGCACAATCATAATTGTGCAGTCTACATATAGAGATAATGCTCAACAATTATACAAAGTCTGTGAATATAATTCTGGAATATTTGTGGAAATAAATGCCATATATAATTTTAATCTTGAATTTAGAGAAAAACTACCGGTTAAGAAGGACTTTGTGCAACCATAATTGCACTATCAGATAGTAGAGAGTTTAACTTAAGCTCAAATAAGTCTTGCTCCCATTGTGAAATTTATATAGTGTCTTATCAGATTTCATATATAATTGTAGAGAAGACAGTCATTCATATCAGTGTTTGAGTTTAAATTTTTTTAAGATGAAGGAGACAGATATTGGTGCAACCCTAGTGCCACCCAGGTATGTTAAACAAGTGTGTCAGTTATTTCTTGTTAATTTTTGGGAATAATATGTAAAATAAAGAACAGTATTAGACATGCAGAGTAGTTGAATGATTTTAAGATTTAAAACATAAAATAAACGCAACACATGCTCACATTTTTAAATCAGAGATTTTACTCATTCTTTTCCAAGGTGATGGCCAGGATATATTTTTTTTAATAAAAATAAAATATGTAATCACAAAACCATCCATTTGTAAAATGGGTAGAATTAAGATGATTTTTGGAGATAATATAAGCAGGGTATTGTTTTTAATAGTGACTGAGCCATTCAGGTGATGTAAGGTAAGTGAGCACTGTCAGGCACTTGGGCCTTTTATTTAAAATTGGAACATGTTTTTGCAATCTTTCATTAGATGATAAATTGATTTTTAAGTTTTGTAATTACACACATGTAACATGTATAATTTTATCAGTGGTATAAATCAGATGAAACCCACCCACCCCAACAAACTCAATATTTCTGCAGTCACTTTTGTCAGCAATAAAAAATGCAGTTGTCTGCTAATCAGTCTGATTGCAGGCTTTCATATGTGTAAATCATTAGGTAATGGTATGCTAGTAGTACATGTAAGTTTGTCTAACCTCAAGCAGCATGGTTCACTGAGATTACCTGTGGAAGTTATCTAAGTAATGTGTATTATTACACTGTAAGTAGTAGGTATTCTGTAGTAATAACTGAGTGATATTTCATCCAATTTTTAATTAAAAATTCACACCATTTCCATTTTGGGAGGGGGTATTTATTGCAAAGAACAACATTTTAACAGTAAATTGGATTTGATAGAAAATGCACTGCTTATGTGTATAATGGTTAATGGTCTTCTGGCAATTTGTCAGTTGACCTTTAAATTGTATTGTATGCTTGTAGATTCATGCCTGTCTGCAATTTTACCTGTATAGCACACCTGTGTTTGTATGAATCATGATTTATAAATAGATTGAACTTAGATTTGCTGAAGTCTTGCACAATCCTTGCTGTCAGTTTTTAGTACAGACAAATATTGCATGTAATGCAAGTGTTGTACTTAACTTCCTGCTTGCTTTTCACAGGGAATAGAATTATTATCATGGGTAGGTTCTTTTTATTTAAAATTTCATTACTTTTTTTAGCACAGAGCACATGTGTGAGATAAATTTATAAGAAGTGGTTTAAATGAAATATTTTATGTAATACAGTAATAGTTAGGAAAGATGCGAATGTAATTTTTCCTGTATTTTTTAATCTTTTTATGCCCTGTCTCTGTGAATTGTCCAGTCTTGTTAGCACACTTTTATCCCCATTTTTTTAGCACTGCTGGTCATAGACCAGAAGAACTTGTGGGGCAGTCGCCATCTATCAGTTAGTACAAGTTTGTTCTCACTACTCCTGCTGAACTACTTGGAGGGACTGCCATGAAACTTGCATGTTACATTCATGGTCTGGTTTGACCTAAATGAAAATGGTGCTGATCTGGTGTCTAACATGGCCACCACAGTGGCCATGTTGAAAATCTTGTTATCACTTCTCATCCTAACGGATGGTCATATCAACATGGAGTCTTTACTAAAAGAAGTTCATGGTGTCTAGTTGGTCCTGAATGTAAATGGTGCTGATCTAAGTTCAGTATGGCTGTCATGGCAGCCATCTTGAAAATGTTATTACTACTCCAGAACATATAATCATAATAACATGGGGATTTCACTGTTAGACTTCTTATGAAGTCAAGTTAATTTAACCCTTTCATCACTATGGACCAGTTTTCCGGTCCAGGGGAAGTAAGTCTGTAAACACTGTAGATCGCTTTACCGGTCTGGAGCAGTGTTCTTCTGTAACATTATAGAAACCAACTATATAAATTTCGGGGTACCTCTAATAACTTCCTTCTTGTAATGTAGATATTATATTTTGGATTATCTCATGAGTTTAGCTTGTATACAACTAGAAACATGGAACAAAGTAGGCACTTTTAATGTGTTTTCGAAATGGTGAAATTTGTATCCAAAATGGCGAAGTTTGAATAAAGATCAGATGAGAGTGAAGTGTCAGATTTTGAATTATCAGAGGATTTTACCAATTTCGACCTAGTACAATTGGATGAAAATGAGAGAAGACGTCTAGAGAGACAATGGCATGCACTTGTGGGTGACAGTGGTGACAATGAAGAGGACTTTGAAGGTTTTGAACCGGAGGAATTGTACGCTCCACATGATTTTGTTTGGACGAAGTTGGAAAACCAAAGAGTTTTGTTACAGTTTTCTGAGAGAGTTGGACCCACCCAAGTGTTAGATGGCTCCAGGTAAGCTTCAGAATATTTTTAAATGTTCTATTCAGATGATGTTTTTGGAAACATTGTTCGTCTAACGAACTTGAATGCGACGATCAAACGTGCCAGAGGTGATACAGGTGTGTGGACAGATCTCACCTTGGATGAAATCAAGGCATTTTATTGAATTTTAATTACTATGGACACCATGAAATTTGATAGGCATGAATTGTAGTGATAAGCACTGGCTTCTGGGATCCAAAATTGGCCAAGTTATGTCCAGAGATTGATTTTTTCAGATCAGACACTACCTGCACTTCAGTGATGACAGGTGTGTTTCAAATGACAAATTACAGAAGGTGAGATATTTGTTAGACTATTTAAGACATGCATTCCAATCTGAATATGTCCCTCACAAACAAGTTACGGTTGACGAAGCAATGGTATCTTTTAAAGGGAGACTGAGCTTGAAACAATATATGAAAGATAAACTGGTTAAGTTTGGAATAAAGATATGGGTTCTGGCAGACGCTGTGACGTCATATTGTTATAATTTCGACGTTTATGTTGGAAAAAATGCAGAAGTTGTGAATGGAAACCTTGGTCTGTCATCTAAGGTGGTAATTGCTCTTGCCAAACCAATTGAAATGAAGGCTATGAGATATACACCGACAATTTCTATACAAGCCCTCACCTGGCTGATTACCAACGGAAAACATACCTGTATGGAACAATAAGAACAAATCATAAAGATTATCCTAAAGCCCTGGTACAATCAAATGCTGCTGCTAGAAGAATGTGTAGAGGAGCATCAGACTGGCTCTTGAGTGGGCCATTGTTAGCATCCTACTGCAAAGACAATCATATTGTCTACTATCTTTCATCGTGTCACTGACCAGTAGCAGATCAAACTACAGGGCGGCGGATTAAAGATGGAACAAGAACTCAGCTTCCTTGTACACATACAGAGACAAATTATGCGAAATACATGGGAGGTGTGGACAGGTTAGACCAGAGCACAAGATTGAAAAAAGAAAAGAAAACCATGTGATGGTATCGTCGAATAAAGATAAAATTGAGAGAGTGTGCATTGTACGACGCCTTTGTCTTGGAGGGTACAGTTGTGGATCATAATCCACCTGGAAAAAGGGCAAGAGTCTTGTTGTCATTTCGCATGAACTTGAAGATAAAAGATAAACAGCTTTGTGAAATTTATTGTTTTACTCACGATTAACTTTAACGAGAATTTGACAAGCTTCTACCTGTCCACTTCCTGAAAGAAAGACTTGTGTTGCTACTGGAATTATTCACTAGTACATCTAGGGTCAATTGAACAAGTTTTGGGAACTTTCTAAGTTTTCTGAGAGGTAAATAGATAATTACTTGTATTTTACCTGTTGTGTTACCTGTTTGCACCTGTATTTTAACAGTTGTAATAGATATGCACATTTTAGTGAATTAGTCACAAAATTTGATTTTTAACCTTGATTTTGACACCTAATCCAGCTAGATATCTTTAAAATTGGCAAAGTTATGTTATTTCAAAGTCCACAAGTCATTTTGCTTTACAACTCCAAAGTTACATAGTGTTGAGGATTTTATGCCTACAAAGTTACTTAGTGATGAAAGGGTTAATACTAAAAGAAAACAGTACTGATCTGATGTCCAGTATGGCTATCATGGCAGTCATCTTGAAAATCTTACTGCCCCTTTTCCTGAACAGAAAGTCATACTGACAAAGGTGGTCCTAAAAGAAAATGGTGCTGATCTAGTCCAATGTGGCCACCACAGCAGCCATCATGAAAATCTTGTTATTGCTACTCCACCTGAACATAAGGTCATATTGACTTAAGGTCACTGATGGCTATACAGGCTGCAAGCCACACAAAATGTGTCAGTGGTATGTATGTTGTGAACCCCTTCCATACAGGTATAAGGGAGTCCAATAAATGATTTTTGGTTTTCAAAGGCTTTGAAGAATTGGAGTAATAAAAACAAAAAAGAATATTTACCGCTCAGCAACTGAATTAGGTATGCAGGTAACATTTATTGTCAAAGAAGTGGTACTAGTTCATTAAAATGTTTTACTGTATAGTTAAGACTTTTTGTCTTGCAATTTTCCACCTGCAATCCTTATTTGCATTGTAAAATATATTTTATTTTGGAAACCCTTGTTACTGAATCTAAATTTGTTGGGAAGTTGTTGCTGTTTAACCATGGTTTCGAAGGTGGTATTTTAAAAAATGGTCATTGGAGTGACAGTGTTTTGGTTTGATGATTCACTGGGGATCCATGACAACGGTAAAACAGCTTTTATTAAGAAATCACAATTTCTAGAAGAAGATAAAAGCATACAGTAGTGTTGCCATACTACATGTACACTGTACAATTGGTATATAATGGTAGACACTGCCTGGCCATTGAAACAGACAAGAGTCAATAATGGTGTGTACAGAGGATCATTACTTAGAATCCTAAGGATGTCAGTGAAATGGATAACTGTGTCAGTAACAGTGTTTGCAGTGAATATTCTTTTTATTTCAGATACTGAAGATGCCAGTGAAACAGATGCAGCCAAGCAGGAGACACAGTACACGGAAATCAAAGAGCAGTAAGTACAATTGTTACGTATATGTAATTAAACTGCTTGTGTGTTAGTTTTAAAATTCTTTTTTATTTTATTTTTGTTTCATTACATTTTATTGTAATGATTATTGAAAGGATTTGAAATTCTTTTTCAGTAATTCGATATTTTCCTTTACTAAATGTTATTTATCTAAGACGTAAAACGTGTTACATGAGAATTATTTTTAGTTAACCTAGTTCGTCATAAATTGGGGAAGTTTGTAAACAGGCAGTTAAAATGATTGGTCAGTATCAGGGCCATACTTTCCTTGCGTGATCACCATGTGTAAACAACGTTTATTTGTTATTGTTTTTAAATGGGGCTACACTGGCGTATGTGATGGATTTCTTGTAGTAAGAGACCACATGACCCATCTTGCGAGACTTGAAATGATGTTTTTGGGGTTTAAATACGCATTCTTAATATTCTTCTGTCAGAGTCATTTTAACATCTTGAAGGAACAAGGTGTTATTTTTATTTGTTGCCAGATTGTTTGTTTTTCATCTGATTTTTGGATTTAATAATTTATTCTCCTGGAAACTGAACAAGTTGACTTTTGTATAAAAAATTTTGAACGATATTCATGTAAATTTATTCAGGAATTATTCGGAAACAAAAACTGATTCAATTGAGGAATTGTTGATATTCGTACATTGGACCACATCTGATGTCATCGCCTTCCATATTTGTGTGTCATCGAGATTCGAACCTGGATTCTAATAGAACTATTTAGTGATAGGACTTGTGTTTTCATTCTTAGGATCAAATTTTGGATTATATTCACAAACTGTAAGTCCTATTTACCAATTTTTACATTGTTTTCTAGGGAAATAAATTATTTTGTTAAAATATACAAAGCTTGTTGACTTCATTCTTTTCTTCTGTTACATTTGTATGAGCCTACACGTAACACAATGAAGTTGCCAGATTTGTGTCTGCTGCCAATCATAAATTTACTTATAGACCAAGCCAACAATGGTCCATCTATGGAAACAATGGGACCCCTTCTCTGGTTCATGAATTTAAGTATGGTATAGCAATAAAACTTGATACAAGTGAAAAATAAATAATTTCAGAGTATGTTTATACCAGTCCATAGATCCATACTTACTGTACTTATTTCTTCTTTTTGTTCTTTACTTGAAATAAAATAACATATTTAGGTAACTGTTCATTGTAACAGTACACTGACTTGTGTATACAATTGGTAAAGTCAAGTGTATTTGTGGCACATATGTGTCATTGAACCCATTATGATTAGGTCAGTGTCCAAGGTATATTTAGGCTCACGGTCAGCTTTGTATGCAGATCTTTTTTTTTGTTAGTACAGCTACATACTTTAAAAAATTTAGGATACTGTCCAGTATTTCATGCTTTAGTGGCTACAGTTAAGTTTGAATATAGGTCAGTTTTTCATGTATGTTTGCATGTAGGTCAGTTTCTTGTGTATGTTTGGATGTAGGTCAGTTTCTCATGTATGTTTGCATATAGGTCAGTTTCTTGTGCATGTTTGGATGTAGGTCAGTTTCTCATGTATGTTTGCATATAAGTCAGTTTCTTGTGCATGTTTGGATGTAGGTCAGTTTTTCATGTATGTCTGCATGTAGGTCTGTTTATCATGTATGTTTGCATGTAGGTCTGTTTCTCATGTATGTTTGCATGTAAGTCAGTTTCTTGTCTGTGTTTACAAATAGGTCCGTTTCTCATGTATGTTTGCAGATAGGTCCGTTTCTTATGTATGTTTGCAGATAGGTCCGTTTCTCATGTATGCTTGCAGATAGGTCAGTTTCTTGTGTATGTTTGCATGTAAGTCAGTTTCTCTTGTATGTTTGCATGTAAGTCAGTTTCTAGTGTAGTTTGTAAGTAGGTCTGTTTCTCATGTATGCTTGCAGATAGGCCAGTTTCTCATTTATGTTTACAGATAGGTTTGTTTCTCATGTATGTTTCAGATAGGTCCGTTTCTCATATATGTTTGCAGATAGGTCAGTTTCACGTGTATGTTTGCAGATAGGTCATTTTCTCGTGTATGTTTGCAGATAGGTCTTTTTCTCATGTATGCTTGCAGATAGGTCACTTTCTCATGTATGTTTAGTTTCAGAGTCATGCAAGAAGGGGGTGGGGATGTTGGCAAGGCATTCTTGTTGATACCTTTCTAACTTATGTACCAGAATGGTAAGAGCAGCATTGAGGTCACAAGCTTAATAAATCTTCATAAAATGAGCTCAATATTTATCATAAGAGCAACTATAGACTTTGTTTATTGTATCATAGGAGCAACTATATACTTTGTATTTTGTATCATAGGAGCAGCTATAGACTTTGTTTATTGTATCATGGAAGCAACTATAGACTTTGTATTTTGTATCAAAGGAGCAGCTATTGTGTCATAGGAGCAACTATAGACTTTGTATTTTGTATCATAGGAGCAACTATAGACTTTGTATTTTGCATCATAGGAGCAGCTATAGACTTTGTTTATTGTATCATAGGAGCAACTATAGATTTTGTATTTTGTACTCTCTGCATGTCCTGTGTTTCAGAATGTACCAGGACAAGCTGGCACACTTGAAGAAACAACTGCAGCAGCTTGAGGATGGTACTCTGCCGGAGTACATCAAACGGAACAAAAAAATTGAACAGCAGCATAAGGAGAGGCTGCGGGTGAATGAACTCTGGAGGGAATATGAGGTAACGTGTGTGTATGTATGGTCTGGAACATTTTTTACATGCTGTCAGAGATTTAAATTTTGGCAGTGAAGGGAGAACAGCTAACATGACCATATTAAAATTTACAGCAGCTTTGCAGTTGTATATATTTACAATCATTTCAGACCATAATGAAACTAAAAAAAGTACTAAATTAAATCCTCATACAACTATGGAATATCATACTAAAATAAATTCATTAACAACTCTGTAATATTAACAATTTATTCCCCAGGTACTCTTTTTTCGCCTTTTCCTTTGCCCCTCTCCCATCTGTGCGTTTCTGTGGTTTTACTTTTGCTCCCCACACCCTTATGCATTTCTGTGCATTACACATTACCTACTATAGACAGGTAACATTTTCCAGTTTATTGATGATTAGCTGTGAGGTAGCCAAATGTTAGTCAGATCATCTTTCCTAACATCCAGTCTTAATGACGTATTTCCTAATATTGGTCCATATAAATCTAAATTTAACCAACCAGTTATATGTAGAAGAGTTTTCAGAGGCCACATAAGAAATGTCATTGCTGATCAATGGTAATAGCTCAATTCAATGGAAGTATTGTGGCCTTTTCAACGTGTGTAAGTTATATATATATGTATTTATATATAAGTGTAAGGTTTTCCATATATTATGTTGAAGTTTACATTTGGAGTATCAATTCATACTGTCATTGTGTAATTTATGTTTAAAATCAAATTATTAGAATTCACAGCAAATACGGCAAGTCTTCCATACATTTTTATGTATAATGGAGTTTTAAGGTGTTTTAAAAAAAAAGAAATTGGACAAAATTGTGGGGAATATGAAGTAAAATAACAAAATTAAAGATGTTTGTGTTGTTAATTACTTCCAGTTTTTTTTGCTATGCAATGATTCAGTCATACCAACAGATGATACCAGAAATGAAATTTTGTATTTACCCGGATGTTGTCATGGTGATTTTGTCCTCGTCTGTTGATTATAATGATTTGTCTGGAAGGAAAACGATATTTTTGGATTCATTCCCAGCTAAATATCAGATTTGTTAATGATGCCATCTATGATGAAGGATCTGACATTTTGTTGTAAGATATCGACATTGAAATGATCAATCAGATTGGTTAGCAGATGTGCAGAAGAATGACACAAATCCATTTACTCAGCAGTCAGGACCATAAGTTGCCAGAAACATCACCAGAACTAGACTATTTCCGTTTACATTTTCCAGTTGGACTTTTTTAAAAGATTGTAACTGAAACAAACAAATTTGCAGCTGAACAAAAGAAAGATCATGAAACAAGTGTTCCTAAGATGTCTGTCTTTCATAGTATGTTGATCCTTGTGGGGATAATTAAGGCTCCTGACTACAGTTTTTATTTGTCAAATGACAAGTTTCTCTCCAGTGAAGGAATTAAAGATGTAATGCCACACAAGAGGTTTGAAAAACTGCTCCACCACCACCTAAATGATGACACCACAGATTTTCCTGCAGATCACCCTAATCATGACTTTACAAAATATGTCCTGTACTGGATGAAGTTCTGGCAAACATTGAGAAGATGTACAAGCCTCACCAACATCAAACCATTGATGAAAGGTTTTATTTATTTCAAAGTAAATTAGGAAAAATGCATTTCTTTTAAAAAGTAAATTGCAGAGCAGACACACACATATAGAGACCATAGGAGGAAGAAACATACATATATACACACACACACACACATATATACATACATACATACATACATACATACATACATGTTTTATTGTCTTTCATCTTTACAATAAACATCATAATTTTTAAAAGACAAACTAAACATCCTTAAAATATAGTAATGATTCATACAGTAATTATGTCCTTAATGAAACACTTGTGTGCATGTCACACACACACACACACACACACACACGATACCCATTACTACATAACTCCAATCTATCATGCCTCTATACATGACTAAACATCAGAATCATGAAAATCTGAAATCCAGTGCATACCTCTTCATATTAAGAAGCAATTTAACTTTTCATTAAAAGATCTGTCAAGAAGATAATGCACTTTACAGGTATGATTGCCTTCAAGGCATGGGACAAGGCCAAGAAGTATCTTCCATCAAGGCCAATCAAGTGTAAGTATGGATGTGCTGTGACAGTTTGTCTGGTTTCTGTCACCAGTTTTACCAGGGGAAGGAAGGTACAGATCAAGTGAATGACCAGTGAAGGGTCGCAGCTATCAAGTTGTCTAAAGGCTTTTCAAAATAATTGAGAGGGAAATATTACCATGTATACTTCGATAACTATTTTATCTCTAGAGACTGGTACAAAGGTTATTGAGACATTGTATCTATCACTGTGGCACCATGAAAAAAAAAAAAACTATAAAGGAATTAAATACCTTTCAAACACAGAGCAAAGAGACGGGATGGAAACCTGGCTGCCACATTGTGGAAGACAAAAATCCTGTTATAGTTCTGTCAACAGCAGCAGACCAACCATCATTGATATTGCCAACCGAAAACAAAGATAGAACAGTTTGACAAATCAGTCATCCAAAGGCAGTCAGAAACTACCAGGATTACTACCAAGGGGTTGACATATGTGACCAACTCAGGGCCAACTCAGGGGTTGACATATGTGACCAACTCAGGGCCAACTCAGGGGTTGACATGTGATCAACTCAGGGCCAACTCAGGGGTTGACATGTGACCAACTCGGGGCCAAATATGCAGTTAGAAGAGCATCTGTGTTCCATTTTATTGTTAACATCTGCATCATCAATGCCTTTATCACAGTGGTGGAGAGTCTCCCAAGAGTGAAGAAAGAAGGAAGAGATGAAGAAAGATTTTCGAATCAGTTTGGCCAAGCAGATAATGGGAAGTTTTAAAATGCAGGAAGGTTGTCATGCACCAAAAGTCAGTAAGCCCAGTGACACCAGCCAATATTGACAAACACAGATTGCAGAAACATGAATTTAAGGAAAAAATCAATCTGCAAATACTGCACCAAGCATGAAAGGAAACCAAATTTGGCTGTGTCATTTGCAGTGTCCATCTCTGCAGCATAGAATGTCACAGTGTGTTTCATCAAGGCAGGGTCATTGTTAAGGAGTAGCTATGATGTGCTCCAATACAGTTTTAAATAGTTTTTTTATTTTCATGTTTTGGGGTTTTTTCCTTGATGAACTCAGTATTTTGACAAGTGATTTACTAGTTAGTGGATATTTATATTTGAGATCAGCTCTTCAGTGGAATGAAAGATAATTTTTCTTCTAAATAAACACATGTATAATTAGATAAATTTACCCTATGCCTATCCACAACACCAATGACAACAATAACACACTTTGAAATATGTTTTTAATAACTTAATTTGCATAAGTATAGAAAGCAGGCCAAATGAGTGAATAACTTGAGAAAATATGTTGTTGTGAAGGTGATTGAACTGTGCTTGAAAATTCTATAATTATTAAAGTGCAATTATTTTCAAGCTCTACATATATAATAACCTTAAAACTTTGATGATTAATTTCATTGTTGCAGATAAAACATTACCTTAGCTATTCATGGATGAAAACTGAAGCATTAAAGTCTGTGTATGAAGGATATAGATCTATCTTTCTAACTGAATTACTACACAGCAAAGAGTAGATTGGCGCCATGCATTTTAGCTTTGTTACAATGATTGATAGGATTGCAAATTAATGGTTTTAATAATTGTGTAAACAGCTCCAGTAGCCTAATTGGGTACAGCATCCACCTGGGATGTGGGAAGTCGTGAGTTTGAACCCCGAGAGAGTCCTACCAAAAACTTATAAAAATGGTACTAGGAGCTGCCTTGCTTGGCGCTCGGCACTTAGAGGTTAGTGTTAGGACTGGTCAGCTTGGTGTCAAGGTAATGTGACTGGGTGGAACATGATGCCACATGTCTGTGGCATGATATCACAGTGCTAGTCATAACTGTAAACTGCCACACTACAGACATCCTAGCAATATGACTCAAATTATTAAAGTTACATTTTAAAAAAATTCAAAAATCCAAATATTTTTGTATATACTTGTGATATAGGTTAGATATGAACTGTTTCGCTACTGTTATTGTATTTTCAGTAAAACGAATGATGTAAATAAACAACCTTGACCCTATAGCACTTTTTGAGTTCTCCAACTTCACATTGTCCCATATGTTTTGGACTGAAATGTTTGAAATTTTTTTAGCTAATTCAGTCACGTAATATTTAGATTATGCTTTTCACAAATTCTATATTTTCCTTAATGTCTTTGCCAAATGAATTACAAATTCAGCCAGTCAAGTGTCTACTGCCTAGATATCGCAATGTTCATCATTATTACCTTTCTGCCGCTTGACGGGTTCACTTATGGTCTCAGACTTGTGAAGGAGACAATGCAAGCACAGCCATGAATATCTGCACAAAATATAATTGAAAAAATGCTTTCACTGATCATGTTGATAAAATATATATATATATAGTAATTACATATTGATGTTTTAAGTTTTGAAGCACAAATTGGTATGTTTTCACCAAGATATATGTAACACGTTATATCTGTCTCTGGTTTTCATCATGAAATGATAACAAATAATGACTTGCAGAAGAGATAACAAATGCTAACATGCAGTGGAAAGGATTAGCTATTGAGAGGTTCACGAAGCAATGCAAGAACATGATTTGTTGAAGATGAAGTTGCCTTACAGTTTGTGTTTTTTTGGGGGAGCAAGACTGTGATATTATGAAACATCATATGGGAGGTATGACAGTTACAGTCAAATAAATCCATATACAACTATGTAATATCATATTTTGACTAAAATAAAAGCAGGCAGCTAAGATCATGACATCAACTGGAGTTTCTTGTTTGAACAAAATGATGAAAAGTTAATAAAAGATTATATCAATATCTATACTAACTAGTATAGATACAAGTATTTGAATATATTTACAGTATAGATATAGGTATTTGTATATATTGACTGTATAGATACAGATATTTGTAAATGTACACAGTATAGATACAGGTATTTGTACATGTTTACAGTATAGATACAGGTATTTGTATATATTGACAGTATAGAGACAGGTTTATATATATATATATATATATATATATATATATATATATATATATACACACACAGTATAGATAACAGGTATTTGTATATATTTACAGTAAAGAAAGCACAGTGGTATTTATTATTATAGCAAAGTTCATAATTTAAAGTGGAGATTCTGTTTCATACTTGACAGTAATGGGATCACTTGTGCATGGCAGGGGATATCTTAATCTGCTTTGTTGGTGGAAGTGTGAAGCCCGAATAAGTAATTTTGACTGATGCTTGAGATAATCTGACAGCTGACATGTAAAGATTTTCCATCTTGTGATTGTTTTGTCAGATTAGGGGTTTGAAATTATTAAAGATAATATTTGTGAAGTTAAATATACAGAAAAGAACAAGATCTATGTTCATAACTGGGACTACTGGGACTATTTTATTGTAAGTCATACCATCATTTCTGTTGGACAGAGTCCGGCATATACAAGGGTTTTTAGAGGCTTTATAAGAAAAGAATATATATATATATATATATATATATATATATATATATATATATATATATATATATACAAGTGTGTGTGTGTGTGTGTGTGTGTGTGTGTATATATATATATAAATACATATAATACTATCATACAGGTTAGAGAATTTTTAATTCATACTCTACGGAGATCCAAACCCAGGTCTGCGGGTAATGGCACCCACGTCGCCTTGCCTGCACACACCAGCCCATATTCCATCACGACTAAGCATGCATCACCAAAAAATGATGCAACTGAATCAGTGTTATATGTATTGATGTGTAGCAGACACACTCAGATGACAACATAGTAATTAATTAATTCTCATCTATCTATACAGTCATTCCAGATTCCAATGAAAGAAATCAAGGTATATACGATTAATTACAGAGAATTATAAATATACACCAGACAGAATGGAAAGTGCTATGCCTGGATTCACTTTCTGTTCTCTCACTGCCATCTCACCGCTGTCTGTGTGGGTTCAAGTCTTGGGCTCAACCAATGTGGGTATGTGAGAAAGCTTGCCAGTAACTTCTTGTGGGTCGGTGGTTCTTTCCAGGTTTTCCCAGGTTCTTCCTCCACCATTTATACTGGCTGTCATGTAGAGCCCATCTTGTGCTGAAAAATGGCATTAAATCCTATACAACAACAACAGCAACTACCTCTTAATGAAATGGGATTAATTACCACACGCAGTTGCAACAGGAATTGTATATAATGAATAGTATTGTAGTGACAGAGTGCTGTAATTGATTGAAATACATTTCATTTTATTACTTATCAATTCCCAGTCTGTAAAGATCTTGAAACAGAGCATAATAACCAGGTGGCTTAAAGCAACCGATCAGATCAGTATTGTCAGATCTTTGGGAGTGGGTGGGTGGGTGGGTAAAAAACTTGATTTTCAATTACTTTTAGAAATTGTTTTGATTAATATTTTCACAGAACATTTATAAATAGGTCAGAACTTTGTGAAGAATTACTTCTTCCTCCAAAGACCAAGGAGAAATTTGACTATGCAAGGAGATTTTATTTGGGTTGGCAATTAAGTTTATACAGTATGCATGCTTATATTACAAGTGAATGTGTGTATGAGCAAGTATGTATGGTTTTGTGACTGCGATGGTGTTGGCACTTTCCTTTAATGCCTAAAATCTGTAGTAGCAATTTACAAGACCAGATCATTGTCTATACATGTTTTAGAGTAAATATGGTGTTCCTGATTTTAGAGTAAATATGGTATACATATTTCTTCTCACCTGTTATGTCATACCTTTTAAGTAACATTGTTCTTTTTAATTTCCAGTTGGAAATTGTAGAAAGAGAGTATGTCAAAGAGAAGAAACTGTCAGTTAAAGAATTTGAGGTAAGAATTTAAGCTATTATAGTTGACTTTCTTACAGAAATTAAAATATTAAATGAGTGATCATCTCAATCTGTAATCAAATAATTTGCAATTTTCAAATGTTACTGTTTATTCTTTTTGAAAGAATTGTCTTGTTTCTAATTTCTGTGTTGAATAGCACTTAGTGTGCGGGACTTGAAACCAGATGGGTGCCAATTACATTCCTACCCAGACCAGGCCACTTCGGACACCATGGTCTGGTTCTGAGAAAAGTATTCTATTCCAGTCCTACCCAGACTGGGCCACTTCGGACACCATGGTCTGGCTCTGAGAAAAATACTCTATTCCAGGCCACTTCGGACACTTTGGTCTGGCTCGGAGAAAAGTACTCTATTCCAGTCCTACCCAGACCAGGCCACTTTGGACACCCTGGTCTGGCTGTGAGAAAAGTACTTTATTCCAGTCCTACCCAGACCAGGCCACTTCGGAACCATGGTCTGGCTCTGAGAAAAGTACTCTATTCCAGTCCTACCCAGACCAGGTTAGGTCAGAACCATGGTCTGTTTCTGGGAAAGGCACTCTTTTCCAATCCTATTCAGATGAAAATGAAAAACAGCATGGAAGAATAGCTGATTGATGTTTTTGTCTTGCTTGTGTTATTGAATGGTAAGGAATATGTGCCACTTTTTATATGCCTGCCATAAGGCAGAGTATATCATGATATCTGTTCATTTGTTCATTTTGTTTCCGCACATTAACTTGAGTACTACACCATTTACAGTTGTGGTAAGGAAGAAACCTATTTTGGAATCCAGAGATCAAGGTCACATGGGCTAAAGAAAGGTAAACTGTTTCTACACAGTATCTTGACCTTGACCAGATTTGTAAATGGTTTGCATTTGAGATAAGAAAGATGCCTGTTGATTTTGGATGGAGTAATCAAAGGTTATGGTCACAGTTGATCTAACAAGAAAAATGGTTTTCACATGATATCTTGAGTTCTTTATAACTAATGTTGATCAAATGTTATAGATGGCTTGCACTTGAGATAAGGAAGACATCTATCCAGCTTAGGGTCAGAAGTCAAAGGTTTAGGTCAAGGAATTGAAAGATTTCCACAAAAGTACCACATGCCTTGAATCAACTTTGTAGATAGCTTGCATTAGAGAAAAGCATGGCACCTCTTAATTTTGGGTTTTAAAGATAAAAAGCAATATCGGTGGGACTCCAAGAAGGAAAATAGTTTCCAGAAAGGTCATGTACCACAAACCATGACCAAACTCTGTGGATGTTTCTCACTTGGGGTAAGGAAGAAGCCTACTTGATTTGGGGGTCAAAGGTAAAAGAACCAGGTCACTGACTGAAAGATGAAAAATGGTTCTACACAAAAGGTTCAGTTATCAACCACATATCTTCACCAGAGTTTGTGGATAACTTGTATGTTGGGTAAGAATGAAGGGTTGATAAGCAAGAGGTCAAGGTCACTGTGAATGATAAAAGAAATGTGTTATTGCTACTCCTCCAGGACTTATGGTCATCTCGTCATGGGGTTTGCACAAAGAGACTTGTTATGACGTTGAGTTGGTCCTAAATACAAATGGTGCCAATCTGAAATCTGATATGGCCATCACAACAGCCCTCTTAAAAATCTTGTTATTGCTGCTTCTGAACAGAAAGTCATATCAGTATGGGGTTTTGACCACGAGACTTTTAATGATGTCTAGTTTGTCCTAAATGATAATACTTTCACTTGGTCATCCAATATGCCTGTCACAATGGCTATCTTGAAAATTTTGTTATTGGTACTCATTCTGAATAGACGGTCATGTCAGCATGGAGTTTTCACTAAAAGACTTCGTATTATGTCTGGCTGGTCCAAAATTAAAATGATTAAAATGAAGACATTCAGGAAAGCCATAGCTTCATGAGGTTTTCACCACAAGATTTGTTATGATATCTAGTTGGTACTGAATGAAAAAGTTCTGCCCAGACATCCAATATGGCTATCACAGTGGCCATTATGAAACTGTTGTGGCTATTCTACTTGAATCTGTGGTTGTGTCCGTATGGGGTATTCAATGAAATACTTTTTATGATATCAGTTTGGTCCTAAATGAAAATGGTGCCATTTCGATTTCCAGTGAGGCCAACATAGCAATAATCTTGAAAATCTTGTTATTTTTGCCTGATCTGAATGGAAGGTGATGTCAGCAGGGGGTTTCTCCATAAGACTTCCTATGGTGTCTAGTTGGTCTTCCCCAAAAATTGTGCTGATATCCAGAATAGGCACCACAGTTGCCATCTTGAAAATCTTATTGCTATGTCTTATGGTCCAGTATGTCACCTATGGCAACCATCTTTAAAATCTTGTTATAGCTACTCCTCCCTGTGAAACGATATATTGACATGAGGTTTTCAGAAGATCTATTAAAATATCCTGATTGAAAGTTGTGCCAATCTGACCTCAAATATGGCTGCCATAGTGAAAATACTGAAAATGCTGTGACTAATTCTCCAGAATGGATGGTCATATCAGCAAGGGGTTTTGACCAAAATCTTATAATGGTGTCTAGTTTGTCCAAAATGAAGACGCTACCAGTCTTTCAACCAATATGGCTACTACATTAGCTAATTTGAAAATCTTGTCGCTGGAAAATACCAGTGATGGTTCCAACACTCAGCAATTGAAAAGAATAAATGGTCTTAGTTTTTGAAGTCCTGGAAATGCCTTGTGGCCATTAGAGTGCCAATTCCTTCAAGGGAAGCTTGTTTAAAAGCATGATTCCCAACAAAAAAAAATGACAGATAATTGAGTGATTTTTTTTTCTAAGCTGTTTTTCAGCTTTTGCATATTTTAGGAAAGCTGGCTTCCCAAAAAATAACAGATTAATTTGATGCAATGCTGACTGTTAGTTTGCTACAAGTTTGTCAGTATCTTTTACCAGTAAAGTTTTCATTTGTTTCAGGAAAAGAAGATTGAACTGAAGGAAATTTTGATTTATGATCTCGAGGACAAAAAGCGTAACATTGACACTGAGCGGAACACAATGGAATTGACAGGCGGTAATAAGCATAAAAACTTTAAATCTATGCAGGTAGTGTAATAATAGGTTATTGTATTTACGCTGTTTTGATATCATGTGGAAGAGTTGTTTTGGCATCTGGTCTAAGCTTGTGAGTTGTCCAACCATGGACCCTATTTGTCATATCATTCCTATAAAATTTATTGGATACTATAAAGATCTTAGAAAAGTCTCCCATAATTTCTACATTTTAAATACTCCCATAATTTCTACATTTTAAATACTTTCAACTTTTGGTTTTCAGCTATGCAAGTGTTCTGTTCAAATCTGTGAAATAGAAAGTTTAGAAACATGTCATATACAATTTTTATACAGTCAGTGCTGGAAGAAATTTTTTTTTTAGAACAGGCTTAGGGCAGATCACATGCCCTGACTTGAAATCCATTTGCCTAACAAGGCCATACTTTTTACTGTTAATTTGACATGCCCTACTCATTTTAAAAAAAACTTAACAGTCGGTACCTTATCCTTGTTGTAATGTTCATGCACAGGCCTTTGAAACTATCACTGAAGTTAGAAAATGTTAGAATGTACAAGTAAAAAGTGCATAAAAATAAATCATGAAATACAGAACGATTTGCAAGCAATTTTCTGGGGGGTGGGGTTTAGAAAAAAATCATAATTTTTTTTTATGTCATTCAAAATATTTTAAAAAATTCTACCATGCTCAAAGAAATGAGTGCCAGTCATCAGTCCACCATGGCAGCATGCATTGTAATAACAGTACTTCCAAGTAATCTAGAAGTGATCACTGTTGAAAACAACATGAAAAAATTGATTGAGACTCCATTTCAAAGGTCAAGGTCACATTTATATGCTGCAGAATAGTTGCTTAGTATTTTTAAATCAAAAGTGTTTTATAAAAATTACTAAACAGTGCAGTTCTTTCTTTATTTACAAATCTATACATTCATTACTCATCTCATCTTAAATCTTGTGAATATTAAGTATAACAGACTCTCAATAATTTCCATATCAGGATTTCCCCTGAATCTCAGTTTATTTTTTAATGTCCTGTCCATATAAGCATTTGAATGTGGCAAACACAGAACTTCTAATCTGGTCTCAAATAAGGCCTTCAAAATGGGCATGTTTGTTACAGAACTTCTGATCCCAGTCCCAAATGAGGTCTTCAGAGTGGGCATGTTTGTTACAGAAATGTCTGTCTTTTCAAAAGAAATTTTTAAGCAATGTAATTTACAAGAGAAATAGATTTCAGCTTTAAAATGGTATTGCAGTAAATGGCATTTAAAGTGGCAATTTTTTCCTGCCACTGGCAGAATCACTTGTATGGCTCAGTGCCATGTTTTTCTTTTTCATACTGGAAAAATATTAAATTTCCATCCTGCAATTATCCAATATTTTTTTAAAAAGCCAATAAAATTATTAAGAAATTCCAATTTTTCCATTAATATTTGCACTAGAATGAGCCATACCAAATCCAAAGAGTCTGCTGTAGATATATCAGACAGTATATATATGATAACCTGTTTATTGTATGCTCGTTTATATTTAGCATTAGTTACCAGTTCGCAAAACTTTATTATCATGAATTAATTTTAATTGTTTACTCACCTTCATATAATGATGCACATGAATCTGTTAATACACATGAATATTTTAATATACATGAATGTTAATACAAACACAAATATGTTAATACACATGAATATGATAATATGCATGAATATGTTAATACATATGAGTATCTTAATACACACGAATATCTTAATACACATGAATATGATAATATGCATAAATATGTTAATAAACATGAATATGTTAATACATATGAATATGATAATACACATGAATATGTTAATACACATGAATTTGATAATATGCTTGAATATGTTAATACACATGAATATGCTAATACACATGAATATGATAATATGCATGAATATGTTAATACATATGTTGTTGTTGTTGTTGTTGTTGTTGTAGGGTTTAACGCCATTTTTCAGCACAAGATAGGCTACACATGGCGGTCAGTATAATTGGTGGAGGAAGAACCCTGGAAAACCCTGGGAAGAACCACCGACCCACGAGAAGCTACTGGCAGGCTTTCTCACGTGCCCACGTTAGCCGAGCCTTAATACATATGAATATCTTAATACACACGAATATCTTAATACACATGAATATGATAATATGCATAAATATGTTAATACATATGAATATGACAATACACATGAATATGTTAATACACATGAATTTGATAATATGCTTGAATATGTTAATACAAATGAATATGTTAATACACATGAATATTTTAATACACATGAATATGTTAATACATATGAATATATTTGTTGAGTTAAATTGACAGTAGGAAGCTGATACTGTCATAATATAAAAGTTAAGACACCTTAATTTCCTAATATGCATACTTTTTTACATTTACTGCTGGACGAAAACATGTAAAGTATAACATGTATGTTAGCGCAGTGAGATAAAATTGGAGTATATAGTAAACTTGTTAAGACAGGGATAATTAAATTAACCCTACAATTGTATTGTTGTTTTGTCATATCCAAATATCATTACAACAGATACATAATATAAAATGAATTTTATAATTTGACTGTATCTTTATGGTGTTTATGAGAATGTTTTTAAAGACATTTTAAATTCAGCAATTTTGTCCAATATGAGTGCTTTTAAATTTTAGGGATTTAAACTTTGCAAAAAGGTACATGGAGGTTTTTGTACTGGCATTAACAACTAGCAGTAGATTAGTTTCTCCTGATGTCATTGTAGGTGGGATATGCAGGGTTTGACACACCGTTATATTATCATTGAACTAAGTTATTATCTTGTGTCACTGTTGGTGGGACATGCAGGGTTTGACACACTGTTATATTATTGTTGAATTATTGTTTTGTGTCAGTGTAGGTGGGACATGCGAGATTTTTCTTAACAGCAGTTTCAGTTGGCTAAGAACCATGTAAATCGGAGACTAATACAGAATCAGAATGTTGCATGTGTATTGTTTTGTGCCTGTTGACAAGAATTTTGTGTTGGCATGCATAATTATGAGACTATACGATATAATATACGTTGTATTTGGAAAGTTTCACAAGTTTTGATTCTTATTGCAATTAAATCCACAGGATCTGCATTGGGAAGTCTTTTCCCAGTAATTATAATCATATGTCAGTTAGTCATACATGAATCAATGTACTCCTAAGAAGGACTTGTGATAGCACTAACCTGCCCAGTTTTAGGTCTCACACAACTATTCAGTCTGTGTCATCTTATAAAGTATTTAAAATTTAAAAAAAAAAAAAAAAAAAAGTTTTTAAATTTCAATTTGTAGATTTTTCCCAGACACATAAAATAGCACAGAAAAATATATGTTGTGCAGTACTTTAATAAAGTTACAGCTCCTTAAAATGATAAAGTTATGGCCCCTTGCAGTGATCCAAAATGCACAATAGCATGGTGCTTGAATTACCTTTTTACATCTCATCCATTGTTTTAATAGTCTGGTGATAGTGCCCCAGTAAAGTGGTATACATATCTACCATTATTTTAATAGCCAGTCTGGTGATAGTGCCCCTTTAAAGTGGTATAAATATCTACCATTAGTTTAATAGCCAGTCTGGTGATAATGCCCCAATAAAGTGGTATAAACATCAACCATTATTTTAATAGTCAGTCTAGTGATAGTGCCCCAATAAAGTGGTAGAAATTTCTGCCATAATTTTCATAACTAGTCTGGTGATAGTGCCACAATAAAGTGGTATACATATTTACCAGTATTTTAATCCAGTCTGGTGATAATACCCCAATAAAGTGGTAGAAATATCTGCCATTATTTTAATAGCCAGTCTGGTGATAGTGCCCCAATAAAGTGGGACAGATATCTGCCAATGCATGAAAAATTTAAAAACACTTAGCATCATTCTAGGCTGCCTGGCACACTTAACAATAATTTAAAAAAAAAAAAACAAAGTATTTTCTGTCGGCCATGATTTAAGGGCTGTTCCATTTAAACATACATGGTACCCAGGGAAGGCAGTTTTTTAAACATATATGCCAGGGTACTTTTATTTCACAGAGTTCATATTAAAATGATAAGAAAATTCTAAATTGCATCTATGGGTGAGTACCCCACTTTAAAAATACCTTCCCTGGATCCCATGTATCTTTTAATGGAACAGCCCTAAAGGACTACCAGGAAATCGCATCACATTACTCTCATCATACCAAATACATATATGACTGCAGTTAGGCTTCATGTATGCTGTGAAATTTTCTCTTTGAGAGGATATCAAATCAATGTACTGATGGTTCATGTTATTAGGATTTTCTTAGCCTTTGAAATCCAGTTATGCTCAGCAATCACAAGACTAAAAATATCCCACCTCAAAGTTATGCCACACCTGTTCAAACTGAAAACAATATTCCAGCTTGAAATAGATTACCCACCCCTGCCACTTAAGTGTTTATAGGCCTCTTTTCTTACCAGAACAATGAGTGAATTAAATATAGAGGTGTTTTTTTGTTATTTGGAAAGCTAATACTTGTTAATTTATGATTATTCAATTTATGTACCAGTATCAAAGACTTGGCTCCCCCGAGAAGGAAGAAACATTTATTTCGGTATGTATAGGATTAAAAAACATGTCAGCACAATACAGACTATATGGTGCTGATACTGTCTTTAGTCACAGTTGTATTTTTACAATAGTTGTTGAGAAAAGAGACTACTTAAGCATTCTCATTACATGAAATAGAGGATTGTACCACTTTTTTTTATCCCACTGGCTGTGCCAGAGATATAGTGAATGCAGTGTCTGTCTGTCCATTTGTAGATAAGGTGCTTTTTGCAACATAACTTTAGTTTGCTTTGGTCTTGTTTTTTTTTTTTCTCAAAACATATTTGGTTTACCAATTGGTAGATGCAGAAGCCAATAAATTTTTACACTTGCATGAATGGTGGCGTTCACATGGATTTTCATTAGAAAAACTCCTTGCTGTAATTAATTAGATCTGAATGCAAATGATGCAGATATGACCACAAACATATTTATGTTTGTGAAGGAGTTTTGAAAACCAGACTTAATTGATCCAGAGGTCAAGTCAGAGGTCATTGCTTACAATTTTGTGCTTCATTGACTTTAAGAATACATGTACAACTGAATTTTGACCCAAATTTACATTCCAATGACAAAGTGGATAATTTTCACTCTGATATTGATTTTAAAATCAACAGTCTCATTTTAGGATTTTAATTTACTGGCTTGTAAAGCATGAAAACACAAGCAAGTATGAATCTGTTTTATATATAATCCAGATTGTGCAAATGTCTAAAGATTACATTTACCTTGAATGATACCACTTAGATTACTTAGTTCTTTTTCACCGAGAAATAATACTTTGAGATTTATAAAACATAGCATGTGGTTATATCTTGAAATTGTCTGTGACAGGTTAAGTGATCTTTAATCAGTGATATCAGGTTCAGAGTCAAAGGTCATTCTAAAGAATTTAATTCTGCACTTACAGATGACTTGTGAACCTTTTACCTCTAACCTGATAAAATAGTTTTGGTATATTGGATTTTCTCAAGAATATTGGATATAGTTTCAGCACTAAGCAAATTAATGGATTTGTCTTGGATTAATAGAAATTCATTTTGAGCTGAACGGCATCAGTCTCATCAATGGAGTTTTGTTTTACAAATAATGCAGACCAGAAATCAATCATAACCACAGTTGCCAAAAAATATAAAAATCTTTTTATTACTTTGTCTCAAAACCTGCTCAAATTTTACCAAATTTGACAAAACATCATGGCATAAAGGGCATTCATATTTGTACAAATGATACCAATCTGATTTCAGATATGGCCACCATTAAAAAATAATAGAAAAAGACTTTAAATAACTTATGCAAAACAGCTTATGATAATTTGACAGCAAGCAATCAGTCATGAAGGCTTTCATCCTAACCCCAATTTCTTGTTCAAATACCCTTGCATTAGGCTTTTAAGTACATGTTGGTCAGCTGAGCAATCTTAGGCCCACTTGGGTCTCATGTTATGTAAAGTTTCACAGAATGGTTGAAATATGGGCCTCATTTATTTTAGTGGATGATAAATTTTAATGGTATCTATTCTTTAATGATCTTGGTCTCCGATATCTGAATCCCTACAATATCACCGTTGCTAAAATAACATGCTACGTGGTCATAGGTTTATTATAATAACACAGAAGAACAATTTGATCACAATAAAGGTACAAATATAAATAACATAGAAGACCGATTTAATCACAATAAAGGTGTAAACTTAAGTAGCACAGAAGACTGATTTGATCACATTGTCTTTTTAATCCATGGCATAAATATAGAGACTGTAGGAGATTAGCATGACAGTTTACATAGTAAAGAATTTTATAACCATCATGCTTACAAGTATCACTTTGTCCATATGAAACAGTAAAATGTTGATTATCTGGACTCATCTGGTTACATCCTGATTTTGTAGGATAGTCAGTAATCTGGATTTTGTCAGGATAGTCGGTCCTCAAGATGATGAAATTTTAGTCCACAAATAAACCTGAATGAAACTATCTGCAATAAAAATGGGTCAAATAATATTACTCTCAATGGCATTAATATCAGTAGGTAAATATTAACATTTTGTAGACATGTTTAAGATTACAAAAAGTAGAAATAGTAACAATATTATGAAGATGCTTTAATTAAACACTGAAATTCATGATTACATTTTATGTTTGTTCTTCAAACCTATCAGAGATCTACTCAGACCATCCAAGATGGAAGGATGAAATCAGTGTGATGGATGGTCATTTTTTTGTGTGGTTTGGTGAACATAAGTATCAAAGGGCTTTAATTTAGGGTAAAACTTGGCTTTGATGGATTCTTTTTGCACCTGTATCAGTAGGTGAATAACCAGCAGTAGAAAGATCCATTGCCCGCAAGCCTGGGACAACTAAAAAACCATTTTTCCCTTTGTAAAATTCTGGTCAGGCAGTCACCAAAATAAAAAAATTATCCTGTGTAAAAAATTTTTTATGGAATTGTTTAATATTTCCAGCAATAAATATTTGATTGTTAAATTGTCATTCTGGGTACCTAAAGAAATATATTGGAATTGATGGGAGGTACTTGTTATCAATACTGTTACAGGTGGGTATCTAAAGAAGAATGTATTGATATTGATGGGAGGTACTTTCTATCCTTGGTGTTGATGGGAGGTACTTGTTATCAATACTGTTACAAGTGGGTACCTAAAGAAAAATATTGGTATTGATGAGAGGTACCTTCTATCAATACTGTTACAGGTGGGTACCTAAAGAAAAATGTGTTGGTATTTTTGGGAGGTACTTTCTATCAGTACTGTTACACATTTGGGAGGTTGATTTACTGGACTACAGAATACCATTAAAAAAGGAAATTGTTCAATTATCTTTATTTATTGATCTCAGATAGATTTTAAAAAGTGTCAATGTCAGACAATTTCCATTAATAAGGACTGTTGGCAAGTTACATGTACTGGATGCAGTAGGGACTGTAAGAACAAACTTTATATTTTTTTATTTCCCGCTTTCTGTTTAATTTAAATAGATAATTTTGTTATTCAGAACACCATTGTAATTATGATTGTGTGAGATTATATTTAATTGTATTTTTTCTGATTTATGTTACTCAATTTTATGTTGGTGTCTTGTTTGGCAAATTAGATTTATTTATACATGTGTACTGTAATAAGTTAAAATTTCATTGGACATGGTAGTAGTCCATACATGCAAATAATTAGGATAATCAGCAGCCAGATAATCAGTGTGTAATTAATATCTATGTTATAAAATGTGTATTATAATGTGTACTACATGAGAACTCAACTACAAAGCACGTCATTATAACATGGATTTGGATAGAACATGGTTGCATCATGTCTCATGAATTTTAGCTCAACTGTTCAAAGTCCCGAGGAGTTATGGAATGGTCTGTTGTCTATTGTCCATCTCTTTGTTAGCACAAGTTCATTATCACTGTACAACTTGGAAGATTGCCATGAAACACATGTACATTTATCCAATGGTCTCCTTGGTTCTAAATTAAAATGGTGTCACTCAACTGTGAAATATGGGCACCTTGGTTCCATCATGAAAATCCTGTTATTGCTACTCCATCTGAATGGACAGTCATAACAACATGGAAATTTCTCTACAAGACTTGTTATGATGTCTGGCATCAAATTATGGCAACCACAGCAGCCATCTTGAAATCCTGTTTTCACAACTGTTCCTCAATGAAAGATCATATTAGCATCATTCACCAGAAGATTTCATGCAATGTCCAGTTGGTCCTGAATGAAAATAATGTTGAGCTGACCTCCAATATGGCCACTATAATGACCATCTTGAAAGTCTTATTGCTACTTCTAGATAGCTGGTCATATTAACATTGTGCTTTCACAAAAAAATTTTTTTTATGATCTTTAGTTTGGTCCTAAATGCAAATAGTATGACTATATAATCCAGTATGATCATTACAGCTGCCATTGTTGGTCCTAAATGCAAATAGTATGAATAGATAATCCAGTATGGTCGTTATGGCAGCCGTTGTTGGTCCTAAATGCAAATAGTAGGACTATATAATCCAGTATGGTTGTTATGGCAGCCATTGTTGGTCCTAAATACGAATAGTAGGACTATATAATCCAGT
Source organism: Megalonaias nervosa (assembly GCA_016617855.1). Lineage (NCBI taxonomy): Eukaryota > Metazoa > Mollusca > Bivalvia > Unionida > Unionidae > Megalonaias > Megalonaias nervosa. The sequence goes on along the minus strand of JAECUM010000858.1, from coordinate 28,982 downwards.
ATGGTCATTATAGCAGCCATTGTTGCTCCTAAATGCAAATAGTATGACTATATAATCCACTATGGTCATTATGGCAGCCATTGTTGGTCCTAAATGCAAATAGTATGACTATATAATCCACTGTGGTCATTTTGGCAGCCATTGTTGGTCCTAAACTAAAATGTTACTGGTCTGATGTTCAGTGTGGCTACCATGGTGTCCATTTTGAAAATCGTTATTGCCACTCTTAAATAGAAACTCATTTTGACATGGGTTTTCACCAGAAGAGTTCTTTTGCTGTTGAGTTGGTCCTCAATGAAAGTGATGCAAACTGACCCTCATTATGGTCATAATAATAGCCAATTTGAAAATATTGTTATCTGTATTTCTTCCAAATTGATGTCAGAATGGGGTTTTCACCAGTAGACTCCTTATACCTAGTTGGTCGTAAACGAAAATGGTGCCATTTGTATATCCAATATGGCTCTCTTGATTGCTTGCTTGAAACCTTTGTGTCACTACTCCCCCAGAACAGATGGCTATATAGACATTGGGTTTTCACCAAAAGATTTCTAATGATATCTGCTTTGTCCTTAATGCAAATGGTGCCAATATGACTCCAATATCTTCACCACAGCAGATAATTTGAAAATAATATTGCTGGAGAAAAGCAGAGATGGCTTCAAGACTGAGCAGTTAAAATGAAGAGATGGTCTTATCTTGAATTCCTGGAAATTCTTTTCATCCAGTAGAGTGTCAGTCCCATAAAGGGACTCTTGTTTTCATTGCGATCCCTTATTCCCCAATATTACTTAAAAACATCTGCCAAGTTGACAGATGAAACAATTCAGTTAAGTTACAGGAGTCTATAGCTTATAGATTATAATTAGTGTTCTTGCAAAGGTAAAGAGCAATTTGCATCACGCATGGGATTATCTTAATCCTGATTGTTAATTGAAAAGTAATACAATTATTACTATTTGCTTGATTGGCATTTAATTTTGTTCTCATCACTCGTATACAGTCATCAGATTTTGTATCATTCTCACTGTGGGATTGTTCAGTACAGAACAGAGTCTGTATTTATGGGCACTGACTACATGCACCACATTATAGTGGTGTTCCCCTACATGTATAGTAAAGGTAAAGCATGTTAACAGTAAACTATTGGGATAATGTGTTATATTTTTATATTAAAATATATTTCTTGTACTTAGGCATACCATTTCAGTTTTTATTAACTGTAAATTGGTCTTATCAGTGTTTGTTTTTGAGTGTGTTTTTAGTTGAATTTTAGTTTTGGACTTTGATATAATTTTTGTTGCCTACTTCCTGTATGCCATTAGTAGATCATATTACAGAATTTACTTGAGTCTGTGAAAGAATGGACGTATTTCATATAATTATTTGATTTTAGATTCCATGGAGGTCAAGCCAGCATCAACACGCAAACTCAGACGTCGGCCAAATGACCCTATTCCCCTTCCAGAGAAAAGGAGGAAATCATCTCCTGATATCCTTTTGTTTTGCTTACCTTATATTTATAGATTATAGTACTTCTAATGTTGGATACTTTTGGTGAGGCTTAAGTACAATGGGGCAGGTGTGCAACCCATGTGTATGTCTGGTGAAATCGCAGAATCTAAGTACAAGCACGATAATTTATATATTTTATACCCCTATTTTGTGCATAATGAATTGTATTTAAGTTACTTTTCATAGAAATAAAATGAATACAGATATGTTTAAGAAAAGTCATGTTCTAATTTACATAATGATACATAAACACAAAGACATGACACAATTCTACAAACTGTTGCATCATGGTAGACCAGCTGTGACATTATGTCATGTAGTTGTAAGCATATTGGGTTCTGTGTTTGCTAATGGCACCCAATAAGTGCTGAACAACACTGCTGTCGCATTGGGCTGTTGGGTAGATTCCATTGATTTAAGCAATCTCAAGCCCACTTGGGCATATAGTTTGCAAATGCTGAAAACAGGCAGACCTCAAACATTTTTGAATAGATGCTGATCCTAATTACAAGGGACCACAGTGAGTATAGCTGGATTTTACCCAACAACCATTCATGTTTTACTGTTACTTGCTTACCTCTGTGCAATGTTTTGTCATCCTTAACTTGCTTATCTTTGTGCAATGTTTTGTTATCCTTAACTTGCTTTCCTTTGTGCAATGTTTTTTTTATCCTTGCTTACCTTTGTGCTGTGTTTTGTTTTCCTTAACTGGCTTACTATTGTGCAATGTTTTGTTTTCCTTAACTGGCTTACCTCAGATAAATTTCTCACTAGAGGAGGAGGATATTTTAGATGATCTTCGTATTATCAATAAAGTCAGCGGAAAACCAGTCAATCGTAAACCACTCCCTCCTCCCAGTCCTATTGAAGGACTTGCTGATGTGAAGATAGACGATGGACGATTGTACTATGATAAAAGATGGTAAGTAATACAGCACAAGATACAGTACTTGTACTCAGTTTCCTCTGTACTAGAGCATGATGGAAATAGTTTGACTCCAAGGGCAAAGCCTAAGGATTCAAAAGCTTTCTTTCATGCTTCAGCAAAAGATTGCATACAGCTGAGTATTACCAGCAATGCTGTATCATGATATGTATCACCAAAGTATTACCAGCCATGATGTATCATATGTATCACAATAGTATCACCAGTCATGATGTATCATCATATGTTTCAGTAATTGTCATTAGTACAGTTTGTATCATAGTAATATCACCAGCCATGATGTATCATATGTATCACAACAGCATCACCAGTCATGATGTATCATATGTATCACAATAATTGTCATCAGTATACTTTGTATCACAGTAGTATCACCAACTATGATGTATTGCCAGTCATGATGTATCCTTATATTTTCAGTAATTGTCATCAGTACACTATGTATCACAATAGTATCACTAGCTATGATATATTATGATATGTATCACAACAGTATCACCAGTATTTATGTATGATATGTATCACAGTAATTGTCATCAGTATACTGTGTATCACAATAATATTACCAGCCATGATATATCATATGTATCAACAGTATCACCAGTCAAGATGTGTCATGATATGTATCACAATAATTGTCATCAATACACTGTGTATCACAGTAGTATCACATACATAAATATATTCAAATATAAAAATGAGGTTTTCTTTGCAAAACAAATATTACATACAAATATTTTAGGAAGGCTGAATTCCCAAAATGAGACAAATTTTTGTTTCATTTCTTTCTGTCTCTATTTTAAAATGTGTACTGAACATTTTCCAGATACACTTAAATGCATACTTAACATTATTCATTTATACTTAAATGTGTACTTAACATTATTGTTACACTTAAATGTGTACTTAACATTATTGTTACACTTAAATGTGTACTTAACATTATTGTTACACTTAAATGTGTACTTAACACTATTGAGTTACACTTAATTGATTTAGTAAGTAGTTGTTTGGCTGTTTAAGTGATCTACCGTATGTACTTGCCTGAAGTGATCTACCATATGTACTTGCTTATAAGTCTGATTCTGCTGCAAACACCATAGACCTTGATCTGCCATAACATAATGCTCTGGTAGATCAGAGTTTATGTTTTTTGTTCTACAGATTACTCCCAAGAAATTGCAATGACCCAAATCTGCCAGCACATTATACACTAGGTTGTGCAGTTTTTGAGTTGGACTTGACCTCTAAGCAAGTACATAGGTTAGAATAATAATATGCCTATGGGATAAGCAAATGCACCACACACACACCCCTCAAAAAAACCCAATGATTTTCAAACCAAATCAAACAAACATAAAAAATGAATCAAATGTACCCATCGTATTATTTGGAGTAATACTTTCAAACCACTATAGGAATAATAGCTGTTTTCACAGTAAACAAAAATTCACCATTAGGTAGTGATCCATTGAGGTTAGTTCAATTAGCATACAATGCCAAATAAAACCTTACTGAGTAATTAATAATAAACTTTTCCACACCTGAGTTTATTGTCTTGATTCCACCCTGTGAGAGAAAAGAAAATGTATGTTAACTTTCTTACGAAACTTCGTGTACCACCAGATAAAATCTTGGACCTGTTTTTTTAAAGGGAAATGTGGTTTATATTGTAAGTTTTGTATTTAAAGGATATTAATTTCTATTTTTTTATTTGATCTTCAATTGTATATACCTTTCAATGAATTTTTACACCTGTGCATTTTATCTAGTATGTAGTAGTACTACATGTTTGCATTTATTTGGGAGGGTTTAATTTCTGAGAGTTTTGTGCAGTTCTTTAACTTTTTGGAGCTTAACTTTTTGGCACTTTATAGCTAGTATTGTTCTGATATACCATTTAACCACACACACACACACACACACGCTTTATAGGCATGTTAATGAAACATCACCTGTTGGGCCAATCATGCTTAAACACAAAATGAGTTCACCATGCCCACTTTTTGGCTACAGGCAAAATCTTGCCCTTTAATTGACCTTGTTATGGATTAGTCAAATGATGGAAAGATGACCAATCATTTTCATTTTTGTACAGTTTATATTTTTAAGTGTGTGTTTTATTCAGCAGTAATCCTATATCAGTAGTTAAAGTTTGTATTGCTATATGTTAATGACAGAAAATATTGCATTTAATAAAAACAATAAATTGCCTGCTGTTATTGTATTATTATATATTTTTCTGGTGTTAGTCCCTAGTCCGTGGACATTATTCCTTCTTCCAATTAGTAATTGGAGGGCTACATGGAAAAGCAACTTCTCTTCAGATGATCACAAAATCTTTCATTTCCATAGACAGCATGCATTGATACATGTCTCTTGGGAACTCAACACTGCATTAGTTTAGGCATATTCCTTTTGTCAGAGGTGGAATAAAATGTCAGAGGGGGATAATGTTGTTCTTATTATAGACTTCCAATTGCTAACTGGAGGAGGGAATAATGTGCTTGGACTGGGAACTAGAGCCAGGAATGGATATATCATTGTAAAAAGACCAGGTAAGTATTACATTATTCAAATTAATTTAACCCACCAACCCCCAAGAAATAAACATTTACTGATGCATCAGTAATATCAAACCACCTCCAGCAAAAAGTGTTTTGATCATTATTCATACATGAATAATTACTAAGTACAACACTAAAGCCTTTAAATTAATGATGATTGCTCACAAAATGTTGGGGAATTTAACTTTTATTATTTATGCTTAGCTAAAGATTCATGCAATACGGAATCATTTAAAATATGTTACTGTTGGTGTACATTTTCTTGTGTTACTCTAAGCTAAAGTCTGTGACAGTTAAGAGTCATTACAGAGACAAATGCAATGAAAGGTACCATCATTAATTGTCTATACAATAATAGTATAATTTCAAACTTTATAAAATATGCATATGTTGAAGATCATGGACTCTTGTTATCAAGGACACAAAGAAAAATGTATATTTAGGAGTGAATTTTGTTACTGAGATCACATCAGTTTTCCTCAGGAGCAATCCTCGGTGGTCAATAATGGCAGGTGGTAAACCACAAAATATTTCCCAAGTTTCTTGTACTTTTCATTGACTTCATTATTTTCTTTCACAGAACTGTTATTGCAATTATTAAAATTGTATAAGAATGTTTTATTATTTAATATCAAACATTGCAACCACATCATTTCACATCTAGTCTCAGAGTACTGTGAGCTACATTGCTACAATAATCATAGGTAACAAGTGCCCACATAATGATGACATCATGTAATGATCACTTAGTGCTACAATACTAAAATTTTCTTAAGAACAAGTGTTTATATATTAATGACATCATCATGTAATGATCACTTAGGGCTTCAGTACTACAATATTCTTAAATAACAAGTGCTCACATATTGATGACATTATCATGTAATGATCACTTAGTGCTACAATGCTATAATACTCTTTGGTAACAAGTGCTCACATATTGATGACATAATGTAATGATCACTTAGTGCTTCAGTACTACAATATTCTTAAATAACAAGTGCTCACATATTGATGACATCATCATGTAATGATCACATAGTGCTTCGGTACTATGGTACTCTTAAATAGCAAGCGCTTACATATTGATGATATCATGATGTAATGATCACTTAGTGCCTCAGTACTATGGTATTCTTAGATAACAAGTGCTTACATATTGTTGACATCATCATGTATATTGATCACTTAGTGCGACAATACTGCATTACTTCTAGATAACAAGTGCCCACATATTGATGTCATTATTATGTTACGATGACATCATTTCAAGGTGCACAGTTAAAAAGTGGTCTTAATTGGAGTATAAGCATGCTCTTTTGCCTAGTGTGTGGGACTAAATATGATGTTTTGCTGTTAGTGGTCTTTTTATTCAGAGTAGGTTACAAGGGAGTGGGTCTGAACATAAATTAGATCTAAACTGTGTTGTTTTGTTTTTTTTTACATGAAAAGCCAGTACTCAATATGCTCCTACCATAGAAATTTTCGGGCTTAATATCTAGGCTTATGTCATTTGCTAACAAAGTTTACAAATTTAATTTCCCACTATTGGTCAGACCTACTTTCATGAGGAAAGCTCAAAAGCAAATTAATGTTTTAAGAAGATAACTGCATTCAGCAGCAGCAGCATCTGAAACGAGTGCAGATTGTTGCATTTATTTAAATACTTCTCTGTTGGATTCAAACAAGAGATGATTAATGGAGGTAGAAGTCATTGTGACTCAGTTGTTACTTTGCTAGACTAAGTACTGAAAGGATGTTGGTTTGAATCCTATCAAATTCATGTAGCCACAGGGCTTCCTACTTGGAAATTGTAGTGGCCATTTGTGATTATAGGTCTCCCTGCCATAATAATTTGGTCACATTGTACACTGAGAACAGAAGTCAGTTGATAGGGTATTAATGGTAGAAGATGAAGGTGATGGTTTTAGTTCGATGAATTTATAGATCAATTATAAAATGGCATAAGGTTTTTTTAAAAGAATATACTTAGATTTGTCTCACAGAACTGTCAACAGATATCATCTGCTTCAACCTCAGGCCTGGCAATAAAATTAACCATCTCTCAGAATATTGTCTGGCCTCAAATTCACAGATAAAGGGCTCTAGCATTAATTTTCTTTTGACGATAGTTTATATTAATACAACCTTAGCCATATCACTATTTATAGAAGTATGGCTGAGAGAAATTCCCTTCTGACAAAATTACCTGTATTTGTCTCGATTTCTGCATTTTTCTGGATCCATATTGTTAACCAAGGTTGATTCCACAGGTAATGTTTTTGATGGTCACTTTGATGTAAGCCAGGCTTGTCATATGTAAAAATGGCAACCTAGTGTAGGAACATGCAGTTTCAATAAAGAAGGGATTATGCTGTGAATTAAATTGCGTCAGCTTAATGATTTTAGTGTGAAACATGGACATTATTTTTTATTTGCTGGATTATGATTCTGATGTTCACCAGAGGGCAACCAATGGACCATTTATTTTCACTTGGTGATTCAGAATTTTCAGTTGCAGATGTGATTATTTTAGTTGCAACTTGGAGCACTGTTGTAGATCAGCCCAGGTCAGCTACGATGGTGTGCCCTTGGGCAGTGCATTTTACTCTAATTGCCACGGCACTAAATAACCTACTTGTGTTGCTGTGCCATAAATACCAAACCAAACCAAACCAACCCAGACTGTCTTAATATGAATTTGCCTTCTCATTTGACATAATTCAATTTTTTTTAAAACAGTGGATGTTTTACAATAAATATTTTTCTTGTGTCGTTTATTTTTTAGGTTTCACCGTAATCAACCAGTCTTTGTAGAGTCCAGGGACAATGGCAAATTTAGTGGGGTAATCACAGCAATAGGAACTAATGAGGTAGCTCCAACCATTCAACACATTTGTCTTACATGTAGAGGATCTTACATGAGTGTTCATTATCCCCTCGCCAAATGAAAGCTGGAGGGGTTATAGCATTGTGTCAGTTTGTTCATGTGTTCATTTGTTCATTCTTACCACCAAAATATCTTGGACCTTATTTCACCAACACGTGAAAATTGGGGTATGCATGCATCTCAGGGAGAGTAACTTAGCCATACCAAAACTTAGTTACTGTGACCTAATTTGCATGTTTCAGTGACTTTGGTATTTTCAGCTGTTTGTTCATTACATCTCAATTTTTTGGACATTATTTTATCTACACACATGAAAATTTTTGGATACATCTAAACAAAAGTAATTCAACCACATCAGATTATGTCATTATGACCTAATTGGTACACTTAAATTACTTTTTTGTTTTCAGCTGTTGGTTCCTTACACCTTCAATATCATGGATCCTATTTCACCTACAGTCGTATCAATTTGTATATGGATACATCTTGACAAAAGTACTTAGTCATTCCGAAACTGTGTCACTATGACCCAGATTTTACACTTAAATAACTTTTGTTTTTTCAGCTCTCAATTCATTACAACTTTGATATTCTGGACCATATTTCACCTACGCTTGTGAAAACTGTTATGCGATTGCATCTTAAGAAAAGTTACTCAATCACACAAGAATTAGGTTAGTGTGACTTGATGTATGAAAGACTAATGGTTTTTCAGCAATTTGTTCATTACACCCTTGGTATCTAAGACCATACTTGACCCACACTTTGGAAAAAAAAGTATCTGAATGCATCTGAAGGAAGATAACTCAATTCTATGAAAACTAGGTCGTATTGACAACATTTTAGTATTAGAGTGACTTTTTTATTTTCAGCTAACAATTCAGTACACCATCAGTATCTTGGAGTCTAAATAATTTGTGTAGGAAGTGCCATTAAAATATAGCCAACCAACTGTCCAACCAGCTGCCACCTTCACTTTTGAAATTTAGCATGTGGATGCATCACATGGAAAGTAACAAAATCATCCCCAAACTAAGTCACTGTTACCTAATTTTCACTTGCATTACTTTTGTATTTTGAGCTATTCTTTTGCATAGCATTGATATTTTAGATGCATCTCATTGGGGATGACCTCTCCTACCCACAAGTAGGTCGCTGTGATGTAATTTTAAGTGACTCTTGTACTTTCTCAGTGCTTTTGTTTGTGTAGTGTAGGATACTCCAAAACTTCCTTCTTTTGGCAAGGGGATTCATGTTTACAAATAAATGCCTTGTTTAAAATTAAATTTATGAAACAAACTGAATGATTTCTATCTTTTGCATTTGAAATTATTCAGAGAATATCATTTGTTTTGAAATGAGCACAGATGTAGGATTCTATTTATTACTCAATAAAAATAATGATTTAATTCAAGAAAACTGCCATATGGTATAAAGAACAGATAACATTAGACATATGGGATAAAGAACAGGTATATTAGACATGTGGTATAAAGAATAAATACATCAGACACACAGTATGAAGAACAGATGCATTAATCATGTTATAAAGAACATGCATTTGTCATACAATATGAAGAACAGATGCATTAGACACAGTATACAGAACAGATGCATTAGACATGGTATAAAGAACAGATGCATTAGACATACAGTATGAAGAACAGATGCATTAATCATGTTTCAAAGAACAGATGCATCAATCGTGTTATAAAAACATGCATCATTTGTACAGTATGAAGAACAGATGCATTAGACACGGTGTAAAAAACAGATGCAGTAGACATATGGTGTAAAGAACAGATGCATTATACATTTGACTCGCATGATATTATATATGACATCTTAAATTGTTAATAAATTATGTAATATAGAAATAAATATTGCATGAGTTTATTAACCTAAGTAATACTACAGCCATGTTATAAAGTAAATATTTATCTCGGCACCCTTTGGAGAAAAGGCAGTGAATTTGTTATCAAGCCAGTTCATGTGTGCTCAGATGTGTGCATTTGCAGTGTCACACAGGTATACCTTTCCTGTTCAAGAGACATGTTTGAAACCTTGGAATGTGACTGGGGTGGGGGGTAGAGGTGGTTTAGGTAAATATCCACAAACTCCAATTTAATTACAAGACCAACCTTTAAGAGAATTGGTTTCTGTGATTAGATATATGTACGTGTTTGAAACACAGACACACACATGCACACACACACTCATGCTCACTTTTGAGCATGTAAAGATGAATCCATATGCACATTTAACATTAACCTTTGGACCTATTCTTACCCCAGGGATTTTGACCATGGGGACTCAGATTGGGGTGGGGGAACCTCAGAAGAGCATGGGAATATGTTTTCTATGTGGACTCGATGCATGCTGTAAAGCTTAATATTCTGGCATCGTAAAATGTTTGTTGAGTCAATGCACAGAGCATTTTCTGTTTTGTGGTTTGCACCCTGACTAAAAAGAATATTAATGATGGAAAATATTAAAGATACAGAATGTATAAATGTGCACCATGTGAAACATTCCACCAGTAGACTAATCCTTGATTACTTTCAGATCTGGATTTAAAAAAATCCTGTGTGAAAAGAGGCATAGATTGAAAATTTGTTGATGCCGACCTTTGAGTACTTTTATAGCAAACATAAGGGCATATTATGTGTGGAAAAGATGACAAAAGTCTTTGATGCACTATTTTTAATTAAGAGATTAAAGGAGCTATTTATTTTCACATCACTTTTCTTTTCTTGTATCTTTCCTTCCTTTGATATGTAATATGCTAGTCAAATTGACTTACAAGTATACTTTAGAAACTAAGCCGATAGAATGGATATATGCCTAACTAGTATACTGTAGAAATTAAGTCATTTGAATGGATATATACTTCACTGTATACTTTAGAAATTAAGCCAATAGAAAGGAAATATACTTCACTGGTATACTTTAGAAATTAAGCCAATAGAAATAATATATACTCACTAGTATACTGTAGAAAATAAGTCAATAGAATGGATATATGCTTTACTATCATACTGTAGAAACTAAGCCAATAGAATGGATATATGCTTCACTAGTATACTTTAGAAATTAAGCCAATAGAATGGATATGTGCTTCACAAGTATATTGTAGAAACTAAGCCAATAGAATGGGTATATGCTTCACTAGTATACTTGAGAAATTAAGCCAATAGAATTGATATATGCTTCACTAGCATACTGTAGAAACTAAGCCAATAGAAAAGATATATACTTCACTAGTGTACTTTAGAAACTAAGCCAATAGAATGGATATATGCTTCACTAGCATAATGTAGAAATTAAGCCAATAGAATGGAAACATGCTTCACTAGTATACTGTAGAAACTAAGCCAATAGAATGGATATATGTTTCACTTGTATACTGGAGAAATTAAGCCAATAGAATGGATACATATTTCACTAGTATACTGTAGAAATTAAGCCAACAGAATGGATATATGCTTCAATAGTATACTGTAGAAATTAAGCCAACAGAATGGATATATGCTTCACTACTGATAAGTGGATGTAGTCAACTTTAAATGCATACAGTTGTGATTAATATTTTAGAAAAAAGCAAATATGTTTATCTACATTTTTCAGTATTACGATGAAATGTCGAAGGTTGTTTCAGTCAAACTATAGGTATAGTTGAACAAGCAATTTGATGGGTCTGTTCTGGGATGCCTCTTGCATGATTCAAACTAATTTGTCAAAAATGAAGCTGAAGAATTCACAGAATGTGAATAATTCATGCATCATATTTGCAAGCAATGCCTTCATTTCTTTTGTTAAATCCCTGCTATATCACCCCCAGCCTCTTTCCACACCATCCTAAATTTTTACTTGTACTATACACCCTGCATTTGCTTGTGTAAGTGTTTGGCAGAAAAAAACACAAAAAGTGTTCTCATTTATCAAAACCAATAAATGAATATTGTGTTTTAACTGATGGAAACAGCAAAAGTTCAGTTATGTCTATAACATTTGTTCACTAATTTTAAATTTCTGAACATGATTTAACGTAGCTGTTATCAAGTCATCATTTGTTCACCAGTGTCATAGCTCTTGAATGTATTTGTTATTGTACATATGATTTCCCCAGTAGCCCTTCAGGGACCTATAGACAGGTTTATACAAGTGATACACTCATAAAAGTGATTTGTGGACAGGCTTATAGGACTGATCCACTCGTAACAATGATCTGTAGACAGGCTTCTAATACTTATCCACTTGTAACAATGGTCTAAAGACAGGCTAATAGAACTGATCCACTTGTAATAGTGATCTATGGATAGGTTTATAGGACTGATCCACTTGTAACAGTGATCTATGGATAGGTTTATAGGACTGATCCACTTGTAACATTGATCTATAGACAGGCTTCTATGACTGATCCACTTGTAATAGTGATCTATAGACAGGTTTCTAGGACTGATCCACTTGTAACAATGATCTATAGCTAGGCTTCTAGGACTGTTCCACTTGTAAGATGGATATATAGATACACTTTTAGGACTGATACACTTTTAACAGAGATCTGTAGACAGGGTCATAGTGAGAAAGTTTGCCAATAGCTTCCCATGGAGCAGTGGTTCCTTACCTGGGGTTTCCCAGGTTCTTCCTCCACTAGTTATACTGGCCACCATACATCATACACTGAAAAATGGCTTTAAACCCAAGTAACAACAATAACAACAGACATATATGACTGATCCACTTGTGACAAGGATCTATAGACAGGCTTATAGAAATGGTCAACTTGTGACAGGGATCTATAGACAGGCTGATAGGAACAATCCACTTGTGACAGGGATATATAGACAGGCTTATATAACTGATCCACTTGTGACATGGATCTATAGACAGGCTTATATGACTGATCCACTTGTGACAGGGATCTATGTTTCAGACTTATAGGAACAATCCACTTGTGACAGTGATCGATAGACAGACTAATAGGAGCGATCCAGTTGTGACAGGGATCTATAAACAGGCTGATAGGATTAATCTATTCATATCAGGGAACTATAGACAGGCTTATAGTACTGATTTACTTGTAACACATAAATCTGTCATGACCCAGTATTCATATGCAAAACTCTAGAATGTCAGATGCCACAAGACTTTATGTAACACATATTGTTTTTGTACTAGTGTAAAGACTTTATAAAAAATTCCCAGAATAAAGGCTTGTCTTAGTTGATTCAGTTTATATCATACCTGCACTTTTTTATGAGAGTTACCAGTCCTTTACATAATTATGCAGAGCTTAGACAATTTTTTTCTTTCTTTTCAGATCTGGATAAGGAAGACATCAGACAACAGTAAGATGAGGGTTTACTTATCTCAGTTACAAAAAGGAAAATTCATGCTGCGGAGGAGACAGTCTTGAGGAGAAACACACAAGTGACCCTTAATCATTCTCATCTTCAAGCAGTCATTTTTGAGCATTGACTCTGATCCTCATGCTCTTCATGAGTGCTCATTTGAACAATGATTCTGATCCATATACTTTTGGAGCAGTCATTTAAACAATTGAGTATTGACTCTGATCATAGTACTCTTCATGGAACAGTCATTTAAATAATTGAGCATTGACTCTGATGATTGTACTAATTTGCATATTGACTTATTAAAATGAAATTTTGTGCCAAGTTGATATTTATATTTCATAAAGAAGAGTTTGTTATTCAAGGTAGGAACCTGCAATTCTCATGGTTTAAGGACAGCAGTGCTGCAGTGCTTTCGTAATATAAAAAAAGAGAACAATACCTTTTTTCTCAAACCACAGAAAAAGGTGAATTTCTAGCCAGTAATTAGTTACTCCTTAATGGCAAGGATGATAATATGTATTGTAAGCATTCTTACGTGGCTGCTAGGAAGTGGTGTCACAGAGTAAATCAACCTGGAGATTTAGTGATACAGGTACGAAATAAATAACAGTAGATCATAGTTTCTTTTGCAAGACAGTATTTAAGTGTGTCATAATATCAAGTCATAAAAATGAATGACACTCATGTATGACCTGTCACATCACAGAGAAACATAACCAAGTAATGTGGAGTCTGTAATTCATGTGATAATTAGAATGTAAAACTTGGATGTATTAGATATCCAGTTTGTGAAACTTGTGGAATAATACAACATGTCCCCCATTATAACAATATTATCCCACTAGTTTTATAACTTGTGTATTTAATGAACACTTGTAAGATTCCATTTTATGCAGTATGGAAAATGATTTTTAAATAAAATTCTTTGATTGAATTACATAATTTTTTCACTGGAAAACTGTTACCACCATCAAAAATGTGTGCTAATACTTCGTTAATAACTTTGTCTCTGCCCAGCTTGAAAAGTACTAAACTTCTGGTTATATTGTTCTCGTATTGAAATAAGATATTTCATGATAAATACAGATTGTCATGACAGAGGTATTTGCTACAGTGAAGTGTTCCATGTAGTATATTTGCTACAGTGAAGTGCTATATGAATTATATTTGCTACAGTAAAGTGTTCTATGTACTATATTTGCTGAAGTGTTCTATGTGCTGCATTTGCTACATTGAATTGTTCTATGTAATATATTTGCTACAGTGATGTGTTCTGTGTGCTACGTTTGCTACAGTGACATGTTCTATGTGCTATATTTGCTACAGTGAAGTGTTCTGTGTGCTACATTTACTACAGTGAAGTGTTCTGTACACTACATTTGCTACAGTGAAGCATTATGTGCACTACATGGGCTTGTATGGAACACATGTTCAGCTGCAGACAGATTGGACCCAGATCTTGCAGTACATATTGTGCAGGTAGAGCAGGTTGGCACTGCTTGGTCTACTAATGATTTCAATCAAAAATTGCTGAAGACTGAATTTCCAGTACATTCTGCATGGGCAGGTCTTCTATATTGTTGGTTCATGCTACATGATGTTACAACTGTTTCTTCTTAAAGTCCAAAATGAATGGCAAATAAAGGCTTCTAACCTAGTTTAATTGTCACATACTAAGTCAGTCTTCAGAAATTTGATTGTTCACCCATTGTTCAAATAGAGATTTTATCCGTTTCCTCTCCTTTCCTTGCCACAGAACAAGATATTGTTATTGTCTGTACTCATTTATAAGTCAGTTCCAACTGCAAACAGCATGGAACATGATCTGCCATTGCATAATACATCAGCATGTCAGGGTCTGTGCTGTTTGTTCTACTGATTACTCCTTAAACAAGCTGCATAGACCCAGATGTGCCAGTGTGCAGTGGAAGATCTAGGTCTATGAAGTTTGCAGTTTGATCTTATAAGCAAGTATATATATGGTCATTCATATAGTCACTGACATGTTGATGTTGTGATGATATTAGATAGCTGTATTATTATATTGTCAATGAATAAAAGCAACACTGCCAAACTTTCATTAAGTATTGACTTTCATTTTCCTTGTATATATTTTGTACTCTTTTACTATTACAGAAATTCATTGACAAGTTAATAGTTTTGCTATGTTTTTCTGTATTGCTTGTGTGTAGCAGATGGCAAGATGTAGCTGTTACTTTCAGGTTGTCTGGTGTGTTGCCTGCACTAGCAGAGGATGTGTTCTTGATAGTACTAAGACCTATGTGGTCCACCTAGTACTAAGACCTGTGTGTTGCTTTCATTAGGATATGGTGTGGTCCACATAGCACTAAGATTTGCGTGTTGCCTTATTAGGAGATTGTGGTCCAACTAACACCAAGACTTGTGTGTTGCCTCATTAGGAGATTGTGTGGTCCACATAACACCAAGACTTGTGTGTTACCTTCTTTAGGTTATGGTGTGGTCCACATAGCTCTATGACTTGTCTGTTGCCTTATTAGGAGATTGTATGGTCCACATAACACCAAGACTTGTGTGTTACCTTCTTTAGGTTATGGTGTGGTCCACATAGCACTAAGACTTGTGTGTTGCCTCATTAGGAGATTGTGTGGTCCACATAACACCAAGACTTGTGTTACCTTCTTTAGGTGATGGTGTGGTCCACATAGCACATAACACCAAGACTTGTGTGTTGCCTGAAGTAAGAGATGTGGTGGTCCACATAGCACCAAGCCTTGTGTGTTGCCTGAAGTAGGAGATTGTGTGGTCCACAGAGCACTAAGATTTGTGTGTCGGCTGAAGTAGGAGATATCATGGTCTACATAGTGCTAAGATTTGTGTGTTGTTTTCATTAGGAGATGGTGTGGTCCATATTGCACTAAGAATTGTATGTTGCCTTCATTAGGAGATGTGGTCCACATAGCACCAAAACTTGTGTGTTCCCTTCATTAAGAGATTGTGTGGTCCACATAGCACTAAGTGTTGTGTGTTGGCTTCAGTAAGTGATGGTATGGTCTGCATGACTTGTGTGTTGCCTTCATTAGGAGATGTTGTGGTCCACATAGTACTAAGATTTGTGCATTGCCATCATTAGGTAATGGTTTGATCCACATAGCACCAAGACTTGTGTGTTTCATGCAGTAGGAGATGGCATTATTCACATTGTACTGAGACTTGTGTGTTGCCTTCATTAGGAGATGGTGTGGTCCATATAGCATTAAGACTTGTGTGTTGCCTCCAGTACGAGATGGCATGATTCACATAGCACTGAGACTTGTGTGTTGCCTTCATTAGGAGATGGTGTGGTCCGTATAGCACTAAGACTTGTGTGTTGCTTTCTTTAAGAGATGGTGTGGTCCACATAGTACTAAAACATGTGTTGCCAACAATAGGCAATGGTGTGATTCACATAGCACTAAGACTGATTGTTGCCTAGATCAGCAGATAGTGTGGTCCTCATAGTGCTAATACTTGTGTGTTCACTGTGAGTTTATGTAATGGTCCTTCATCCATCCATCTGTTAGCACAAGTTCCTTATTTCTACTCCTCCTAAACTACTTGTAGGATTGCCATGACATTTTACATACACATTCATCCCAGTTTCTAGTGGCAGGGTACCCGTGCCACTGGGAAATTGGAAAAATGTCAGGAAAATGAATAAATTTGTGTGTGATTTGTGTGATTTAGATTTTTAATATAACTTTAACAATTGTTCAGTCATATCACTACAGTGTCTGCAGTGTGACAGTTCATGGTGATGTTTAGCATTGGGGCATCACGCTGCAGACATGTAGCATGATGTCCCACCCAGTCACATTATCCTGACACCAGGCCAACCAGTCCTAACACTAACCTCTTAATGCTGAGTGCCAAGTGAGGTAGCTGTTAGTACCATTTTTGAAAGTCTTTGGTAGGACTCGGGCGTGGGGGGGGGGGGTCGAACCTGTGACGTCCTGCATCCAAGGCGAACGCTCTACTACTAGGCCACCGGAGCAGTCTCAAATTTGTTCCCTCAAGAAAAGGCCTTTAATTTTGCAAATATTTTTCAAATTTTTCAAAGTTGGGGAAAAATAAGACTGATGCATTTCAGTCAGAGTTGTTGTCATGCACTTTTATATTGCTGAGACATTGGATTTTTGACAACTCCATGTCATCATTTTGAGAAGTTGTGTCCCTGACTGCACATCTTCTCCAAATGTTTGTTTTCCAACATAAACTTTCTGTTTAAGGTCTTAAAAGCAGCCTGTAGAGAGTGAGGGCCTTTGTGATGCACACTTCATTATTAGCTCTAGTTTATTTTGATGATTTTGTTCAAATGTGACAAACTAAATCTTCAGTGTGTACATGTAGGTACTCATTTAAAGTAATTTCATTTGCATAAAAGTAATATCAAGCTTTTCAAACATGTGAATATTATGGTACAATGTTAAATTCTCTGTACTAGCTATGATGAAGGGTGATTGATTTAATAATCTCTGGCCACAGGCAATTCAGTTCTTTGGCAGCATGATACTGCTTTCAACCTCTACCCCATATGCAATGACCTCATCTGCACATTAACATGATTGCAAGAAAGTTTAGAATCGTGGTCACCACATTGTGGTGCATTCTATAAGAATTTATTGTTTGTTTACCAGTTCAGTCTTTCTGATAACTATTGCAGACAATTGAATCCAACTTTGTAATATCAAAAGAGTACAGTTTAAATTGTTATTTATGAAATAACATTGATATTTTTCTTTACAAATTAGCCACTTTAAATAGTATTCCCTAAAACTAAACTCTAGATTTCCATCAAAGACAATTTTCTGACCCAGCTGCTTTCAAGGGATCTCTCGACTGCTCCAGTGGCCGAGTGGTTAGAGCATCCGCCTTGGATGCAGGAGGTCACGGGTTTGAACCCCGGCCAAGTCATACCAATGACTTATAAAAATTGTACTAGGAGCTGCCTCACTCGGTGCTCAGCATTAAGAGGTTAGTGTTAGGACTGGTGGGCTGGTATCAGGATAATGTGACTGGGTGGGACATCATGCTAAATGTCTGTGGCATGATGCTCCAGTGCTAGAAATCACTATAAACTGCCACACTGCAGACATCATAGCGATATGACTGAAAAAATTGTAAAGCTATGTTAAAAATCCAAAACACACACACACATCCTCAATGGATCTCTCAGACTTTTTAATAGAAAACATTGTCACTTGTTAAATAAGCTGAGAGTTTTATGACCTTCAGGCCCAACGTCTTACATGAGTAGGTTGGCTTTCAAGCCAGGTTTTACTGTTTCAATACTGAATGAATATATTTTGTATAATTTTCACTAATTCTTATTCCTTGTAATAATGATTTACATCTTATTTTGATATAGAAAACAAGATGGTGCTCATTCACAGACATTCAAATTCCTTTTGTAAATTTCCCCACCATGATATTTCATTCTTCCACCCAAAGAATCTGAACTTCTGAAGATTTGATGATAAACTCCCAGAAAAAGGCATCAATATTTTATAGAAGACTTTTCATATTAGGACAGGTTTAGTGAATGTGTATGCAGATAAAGATAAAACTTGACAATTCAAGTAAAAACTTATGATGACCTACTCAGAAATTAAATTGCATGTTTTTCCTGTGAAAAAGTTAAAAATTGCAAAATAATATAAGAATGACCTACCTAACTTTTTTGAGATGTGAATGTCTAATAATAACGATAGTGAACCTCTGTTTATGTTGCTGGATGCTGGCTTGTAAATCCCATTACTCCTTTTAGGATGATGACTTTAAAAGACATTAAAGTGAAGAAAAAACAACTACAGAAATAAAGACAACATTTTAACATGATCAGTTAAAATGTTAAATCTGAGACTTCATGCAGATCTCAACATTAAAATAGAATGTATAAGGTTTTTAATAGATTCTTTGTAAGTACAACATTTCAAAAGCATCTAGGAACATTTATTTCAAATTTTACAATGTTTTAATTTTTTCATTACTACTGAAATTATCCAGACAATCATGTAAATGTATGCACACCATCTTACACATATTTCTACTTCACGACTGCATTAAATTACAATCGTTGCATTCAGTCTTCTGCCTTAGATATGGGAGGTTGCAGGTTTGAACCCTGGTCTAGTCATACCAAAGACTTTACAGATGGTACTAGCAACTGCCTCACTTGGTGCTCAGCATTAAGAGGTTAGTGTTAGGACTGGTCGGCATTGTGTCAGGATAATGTGACTGGGTGGGACATGATGCTACATATCTGCGGCATGATGCTCCACTGTTAGACATCATTATAAACTGCCACACTGTAGACATTGTTGTGATATGACTGGAAAATTGTTAAAGCTACGTAAAAAAATCCAAAACACACACACATACACATGCATTCATTCTTAGTGCACAAAATAATACTTTGATAAGTTACACAGGCAAATTAGATGCAGTTAGGAAACCATTACTAAACTGATCACTTAGAAATCTTTCTCTAGTAGGTAAAATTCAAAGCTTTGCATATACTAGTTCCCTGCTTCATAATACTCCAAACCCTCTCAAGGATCCAAAAGCTTCATGATATTTTCTTTGGAATTGAACATTGATAACATAAAGCGATGCATTTCTGTAAAAAAATTTCAAAATTGTGGGTTAAAAATGCCCACATAGTCATTTGTTAAGCACTTAAATTCTCATACCTTAAAATCTTTACTAATTTTCTTAATTGCACTCCATTGAAACATCTTATTGTAGAAATGTTACATTTTTTTTTAATATAAAATCCTCTTTCAAAACAAAAAAAAGGCCTACAAAAATTATCCTATGCATTTACAATATTTTGACAGAAGGCCTTTCTCTCATAGTCAACCTTAAAAAATAATTCCATGAATTTACAATATTTTGACACGAGACCTTTCTTTCATGGTCAGAACTGGATGATTATTCCACTGTAACCACAGAAGATATTTCATTCACGCCTTTATCATACAAAAAATATATTGCAGTAAATGGTACAACAAGCATATTGAAATAAAGGGTACAAGTACATTGAAATAAATGGTACAATAATTGAAATAAATGATGCAAGTTCATTGAAATAAATGGTACAAGTACATTGAAATAAATGGTACAAGTACATTGAAATAAATAATACAAGTACGTTAAAATAAATGGTACAAGTATATTAAAATAAATGGTACAAGTACATTGAAATAAATGGTTCAAGTACATTGAAATGGTACAAGTACATTGAAATAATACATTGTGCAGAATTCAAACAGAATTGTAATGCATTGTATCAATATATTTTTTATGATCTTGATGCTATGGAATGATGTGTAATTCTGGATGGTATGGAATTCTGAATACTGTGGAATGGTGTGGAATTCTGGATGCTATTGAATGGTATGAAATTCTGGATGCTATGAAATGGTATGGAATTTTTGATGCTATGGAATTCTTGATGCTATGGAATGGTATGGAATTCTGGACAATATGAAATGGTATGGAATTCTTGATGCTGTGGAATGGTATGGAATTCTTGATGCCAAGGAATAGTATGGAATTATGGATGCATTGGAATGGTATGGAATTCTTGATGCCATGGAATGGTATGGAATTCTTGATGTCATGGAATGGTATGGAATTCTTGATGCCATGGAATGATGTCGAGTTTTTGATGCTATGGAATTCTTGATGCCATGGAATGGTGTGGAATTCTTGATGCCGTGGAATGGTATGGAATTCTTGATGCTATGGAATGATATAGAATTCTTGATGCCATGGAATGGTATGAAATTCTTGATGCCATGGAATGGTATGGAATTCTTGATGCTATGGAATGGTAAGAAATTCTGTAAGCTATCGAATGATATGGAGTTCTCCATGTTGAATTTAGTTCATTAGCATTATATTGTTTATATAACTTAATCTCTTTAAAATACGTCTTTCTGGTATTACCAGGAACTAATTTTGATTCAATATCAATTACAACTTAATACGACAAGTCATGCCAATTAATGCGACAAGTTATGCCAATTAATGCTACAAGTCACGCCACTTAATGTGACAAAACAGGCTAATTAATGCGACAAGTCAGACCAATTAATGCGGCAAGTCATGTTTTGGCATCCATAAGCTAATTTCAGCAATGTTAAATTTACCAGCAGCTCCTCCATCTGTTCTCATAATACAGTGTTGAAGCGGATTTCCAATTTTTGGAGTGTTTGAAATCCCGAAATACTATTTATATAGCACAACATACATGTACTATGGTAAATAGAAGGACGCTTGTTTGTTACAAGTGGTTAAAAAAAAAAATGATTTTCGTGTTTGTAAATCCTTCATTACCACCTGTATATATTCCTCTGTCAGTAACTCCTCGAAAAAAGCCCTTGTAACATTTGCATCGTTAGTCGCAGAACCAGCACCACCAGCGGAAGTAACCCAGCACCTCTCAAATCTTTTTAGACGAGCATCACCATTTCGGCTATATTTAAATCATACCATTTTTGTTCCTGAATTACACGAGGCAATACACAGGCTCAGTAAGACCACACCTTAAACAGACGTGGAGCCTCTGTACAAAGCCGCTTCCACTGTTTGATACAAATTATGCAATTCACGTATTAGGCAGTTACTTTGAAATATAAAGTTTCAATTTTGTAACATTATGCAAAAAGTTGATTAATTAAAATTATCATTAACTGTACGTTTTCATAACGATTATTTAAAACTGTTCTATTGTTTTAATTGCCTCCTGATAAAAATTATATTCCGCAGGAATATTATCACAATAAGAAAACTATGAAACATTTTGCTTTGTACGTGCTCGTTTGGGAATACGGAGCCCATTAACAATGTACCACGAATAACACGTTCGTATGAAATGAAACAAAACATTTATACTTTTTATGCCCCTTTACCAGTTATATGAGCATGCAGTGTTGCCCTTGTATGTACGTCCGTACGTCACACCTTGGTTAGGTTTGGCTTTTTGATCAATATAGGAACACGAGTCCCCGGGTGGCCGAGTTGTCTAAAGCATTCGCCTTTACCGATCACTGCCATATCACCTCTGTTTGTATGGGTCCGAGTCTTGGGCTCAGCCAATGTGGGTATGTGAGAAATCATGCCAACTTTCCGTGGGTATGTGGTTCCTACTTGTTTTTTCCCGGGTTCTTCCTCCGTCATTTATGTTGGCAGCCATGTATAGCCTATCATGCGCTGATAAATGGCATTAAACCCCAAAGAACAACAACAATATAGGCACGGGGTGGGGGGAATTCACATTCCATGATAACACTTTTCGTTGTAATTGCGATGCATATGTAATGCGGAATGTATTGCGGACAAGACAATCTTTAAAACTATAAACAGTTACCTCTGACGGATGCTACATATCCGATAATGTAAAATTATCCACGAGTTTGAAAATTGCTTCTTTGATCGGTGTTTAATGACACAAGAAAACATGTAAAGAATCTTGCTTACAGACGCCACAATGGATGACCCGGCAAGGTCGGGGATGGATTCTAACCCATACTTTATGGTCTACAATCCGGCACTCTATTCGCTTGAGCCACTGTGGCTCCTCGCGTATGAATTACATGGATGATTGTTTTGGGTTTTTTTGTTTTTTGTTTTAACAGCATTTTTAATATATTTTGGGCTATTTTTTATTGAGGAAATTGGAGCCAAGTGCATTTCGAAAGGACAGATCGAGGCAGTCGACCCGAACTGACCTGGGCGGGTACCAACACTGCAACTCTAGGATTATTCGGAAGTATTATAGCTGGTATAAATGCGTGTTTGATTCTCATGTACACATTTCAAACAATGTAAAAAGTTTTTGTTTAAAAACTGCACAAGTGGCATTTTTCAGATAAAACGTTTCAATAACAGATGGTATCGGGCTTACTGTAGTAAAGGTGTAGGTCAACTTAAATGACGGTATTACTCCCATTTTAAGCCTTGAGAGCTAGCCACATAAACTCGTCAGATATTGGGTATGGGCTTGTTATTGAATATTGCTGTCCTAATAGAATAACTTGCTAGTATTTAGACGAAATGTCATTATTGAATGAGAGAGATATAAATGACAGGAAGAGATTTCAACAAAGGATGGAAGGGGTTAGAGCAAGAACAATAGCAACCTGAGTTGAAGGAGAAAAAGTCAACAGATACTTACACCAGTTAGAAAATATACACTTGACACGTAAAATGAGTCTTGCACGTCTGAATGTAATTTCTTATTTACAAAATCAAGATAAGATTTTAAAGGAAATAAAATTTTTCTATGTTAATTCTACATGAATAAGCGCGAAGTTAACCCAGTTAATCCTAACAGGTTGCTTAATTTGACAGATACTCCTAAAATAAATGATAATCTAAAATTCTACGTAGTTCTATATACCAGTATGAAATTACAGACTCAGCTGGCTCTGAATATTATTCACTAATGATCTGGACCTTATGCTGTCTTGAACTAAAATTACTGGGCAAAAACCATTATTTTCATATTAGTCTTAGAGTTATTGTTACCTTGTGCCATTAGCCGCTAGAAACAATTAATTTTTGTATTACCATACGTGTAAGCCACAAGATGTGGTCAATGAACTTGGAACAAATGCCGTTGGGCACAACTAATTTTTCGTTCACTCAAAATTACCCTGACTTTTAATATTTTTACTCCACCCCGCTCCTTAATAAACATCTTCAATACCTTCCAATTTTCTCAGTTTTTAGCGGACATCTATGTAACTAGTGACTGTATCTGTCCAAATTGTCTATTTAGGTAAATCATTGATTACACAGTTGCACATAATATAAAGAACGCATTGTCTTTAATTTTACGTTTATATAATCTTGTTTGTCCTAAACTTATTCAGGCAAATCTGTACATGAACTTCCTTTGACCAGTTTACACATAGATATGGGCAACGTTGGATATGTAATTCTGTCATCAATCAACCGTGTGTTTTTGCTTATGTTCTACACAAATGTACTGTATAAAATTGTCAAATAAACCTACTACAGAACCAGATTTTCGAATCTTTCCAATGATAATTTTCTTTCAAAACACTTCAGTGTCATTGTAAACGTTTTACAAAGTAGGCGATTTCTGACTTTGGAATCGGTTGATCTTTCATAGAAGTTTTAATCATTGATTTGAATCGGAATATTTTACAAACAAAAAATGTGTGAGATGACAGAGAGAAAAATTTTAATTGGTTGTATTTGTATGGAAAGACAGCAGAAATCAAAACTTCTGTCAGCGATATGAAAATATATGAAAACAATGAAAAAAGCAATATGTCTTATATCAGTCAATTTTCAATCATATTTAGAACATATTTGTCGTCTGTATCGACTAAGATATTAAAATCAAACAACGTTTTAAAATATAAATTGGCAATAGCCAGGAAAGATGGCATGGCTCATACCAACATATCCAGGTCAATAGATGTAAAAATTGAAAATGCAACTTTATCTTTCATTTTGACGGTATTTCACAGTGCTTTCCGTTTGTAGAGGCTATAAAACAATAGGTTTTGGGTTTTTTTGCGTTGTTTTGTCTCTGAAACACTACGAATGACGTGTCTCAGAGAGGTGGATCTTGGACATTTTTCTCTGCTTTAATGGATAGTTCACGGTAGTTGCCGTTCTTAGAGGCTATAAAACATAGTTGTTTGACGTTGTATTGTTTTTAAGCATCATATTCATAGTGTTTTATGTTTTTAGGGTATGGTCTTTAACGTATTTATCACTTTTGGAGGTTCGTGGATGAATATGTTTTTTTCTTCTTCTTTTGATGTGTTCATGATGGTATTTTAGCTTTTGGGAGATTCGCGGTGAATATGATTTTCATTAATGGTTTCGTCAAAAAGAAAAAGTAAAGATAAAAGAAACCAAAACAAACAAACAAATTGTTAGCATCTATTTCGTAATGAGTGTAACCATAAATTATTAAATTCTCTCTGATAATGTGTGTGTGTGTGTGTGTGTGTGTGTGTGTGTGTGTGTGTGTGTGTGTGTGTTGGTCTGATTAAAATCATACCTCGGCTGTCTGCGTGAAGATCTGACGACGACCGCGTAAGGGTCATATTCTGGTGACTTTGAATCAGCCAATGGAAATGCAGCTTTAAAAAAAATCTGAAAGTGAATAAAATCGTCTGGTGCACATTTATGCGCTTCATTTACATAGTCTGGTTCCTTGCTTAGTATGCTCCCTGCGTTGCACTCCGCTATACTAAGTCAGGCGAACGCCGACGCCATATTATCACGTGATCAAAACAAATGGCTTCGTATGGAGAGATCTCGTTAATCTAACCGTGGCACATTTATTCCTTTAATATTCTGTTTGTTAGTGACACAATGCGAACTTTACTAATACTTTCGATTTCAACTATAGCAGTCGTTATATTGTGTTCAAGCTTAACCAACAAATCGGCGAAGTAGGGTATTTTTACAAATATTTCTACAATTAGGGGCGAATACGAAGTATCGGGATACACACAACAATATCTTGTTAATATTGCACATTTCCCACAACGTCATCTCAAACATTCCTTTTCCAATCGATTCCTTTATAAATTTTACGTCGAAATTGATATGAGGTTATGTACGGCAGCTTTAGTTTTGCCAAAGATTAAGACGAAAATATCTTCCCCATTTTACCACAGGTGAGGGTAACGATTGTTTTGCAAATATTGCACATTTCACACTGCGTCATCTAAAATATTCTCTCAAGATTTATAGCGTCAAAAGCACACCCTGGGACGATATAGCGTCAATGGGATTTTAACATGGGAATTTTAACATGGGTGGGCCTGTATAGCGTCAAGATTTATAGCGTCAAATGGTACACCCTGAGACTGTATAGCGTCAATGGGAATTTAACATGGGAATTTTAACACGGGGATTATAGACGGACAAGATTTATAGCGTCACGTAGACCGTAATGTTAAAGTTAGAGGGTTGTACCCCGGCGTCAATGGGAATTGAACATGGGAATTTTAACATGGGTGGGACTATAGACGGACAAGATTTATAGCGGCACGTAGACCGTAATGTTAATTAGAGGGGTTGTACACTAGCGTCAATGGGAATTAGCATTACGGGACCCTACTTTGTACCCTGGCGTCAAGATTTTTAGGGTCAAAATTAAAGGGTTGTACCCTGGCGACAAGATTAATAGCCTCACGTAGACTTCTATGTTAAATTTGGTCGTTTTCACTATAGCCTCAAGATTTATAGCCTCAAGGGACCCTACTGTGTACCCTACGGACAAGGGGAATTGAACATGGGGAAATATTGGGCCTGTCTAGCGACAAAAAAAATATTGGGCCTATCTAGCGACACAAATATTGGGCCTGTATAGCGACAAGAGGAATAGAACAGGTAGGGTCTATTTTTAGCCACAATTTTTGGTCAATTTCAGTTTAAAAACCCTTGTATGTATTTATAGCTACAACCTTTGGAAAACCCAAGTCTATATTTATAGCCTCAAAAATTTCTAGCTTCAGTGACGTCACTGAACTGGCTGACCTGAATACGCGATACTGTAGGGCAGAGGGGATAAAGTCAAGTGCTTCAGTTGCGGTCTGTCACTTCACGAGTGGGAACAGAAAGATTCCGCTTACCTGGAACATGCTTGATGGTCTCCAGATTGTCACTACCTACTTTTAGTGACACTTCGTCATTGAAGTGGGCATACCATGTCGTTTAAGAAACCAGCTGCTTGGCTAGGAGTTAAACGTTGGGCAACCCCTAGACAAGTATTTAAACCCCATCTAAAACATAATCTTCAAACATTACCAAACGAATTGCAAGAGAAGATCTACAAGGACATTTAGCTGGGACTTGCCAGAGTCAAATCTCAATGGGTGACTGTAGAACTTTTATGTCGAGAAATTCACAAGAGGAAATTGACAAAAGTCAACAAACAGTCAGATTTCTCTGGATCAAGGGTGTATTCTCCCTAATATTCCGCTTTAGACCATTTACATTACAAGATTTTAATGACATTCTTGACCGTTTCCTGGAATGGCAGTGGCCAGAAATTACTCACATTGTCCGTTACTTTCGCTCTAGGAGAAGTGTTTGACTGACATGGTCATGGATACTTTACAAGAGAACATTCGTGGTTTGCCTGTGGAGTTGAGAAAACGCATTTACCGCGAGTTCGTCAAAATACAAGTGAAACGCAAAGAACCATTGCATCCGTTACGTCACCGATGTTTGAACCACTGGTACCTAATGCTATAAGAGGACTGATTCTGATGAAAGTGTTCCAGTGGTCAGACATTGATGAATCGCGTGAAATTCATAAATTTTTGGATGCCACTCATTCAACTTACAAGGTGATCCTAATACACCGAATTCCAACGGACGAGTTAGAGGATTACAACAAATCTTTACAAGAACAATTCTTTCTAGTTCAAGAGGAAACTTCTGTGCGACGTGTGGTGTGTGAGTTAGTGACTAAACTTTAATGGTACGGTACTAAAATAAAATCGAGGCTGTTCAAAAAGTACACTTATTACGTTACACCAAAGAGAGTATAAAAACGGACTACCATGCCACGACCTTTATCATTCGTGATACAACAGATTCCGTGGAAGGAAATCAATGACACTATTCAAACGGTGGAGGATTACCAACACCTATTACGAGAACTGTGTCCATTGAATTGGGGTCGACGTATAGTGTGTGTCTTAGTGACTTGCGTTCTGCGATTTCGTTTACCAGCCGATTCCCTGTGGACTCTTTACGAACAGTACATACCACTACAAAAAGCATGAAAGTGGTCTCTTTAAATGTACACGAGAGACTCATTCTGCTCAAAGCTTTGCGCTTTCATCTTGATACTTCTCAACCTCTACGGGAAAACAAGATGTGTACGACGACGTGTGTGTAGCTTGTGACTTACATCCTCACTGGAAAGATGTACGCGACTGGAAAAGTTGGGGGTTTGAGGCTTGGACAAAAGAAGTGGCACACTATGCAAAAGATTTGTCATCCTAAAAAATTAAAACGTTCAGTGAAAAAAGTAACTTTTAAACCAGTGTTAGTGACAGTGCCAGAAGAAGAAGAAGAAGAAGTCGTGACCGAGGAAAACCACTCTCTTCAGGATAGAACCGTTATCGACATCCCCGAAAGGCCATTCCGGGAGGACTCTTGTGTGACTGTGCCAAGGAGTGTACAGACTCTAAGAACATTACACACTGCCCCTACGATTTCACCTCTTGATTACCACAAATGTTGTACAGAGACTTGTTTATATTCCACTATCATCGTTTTGATGTATCTTTTATTCATGTACTTAACCATTTGGCTTATATGTATTTTTGTCTTTCGTGTTGTTCACAATTAAAGATGACAATAAACGTGTCCTGAAAAAAGTATAAAAACTCTTGTCTTGTCTGTCTTCGTGTCAAAAGTGACATTTCTTACACTACTATGGCTACCTCTACTGTCTCTGCTCCCTCTTCCTCCACTGTCAAAGTCATTGACGAACACGTTGATCGGACTAGTTGGGAGGCCTTGTATCTTCGCCATCCCTTTAACATGCTCATTGCCGGACCTAGCGGTTCAGGCAAAACCGAATTTGTCAAACGTTTGATCGAACATAAACATCATTTGATCGATCGTCCACCCCAACGAATCGTGTGGTGTTACAAAGAGTGGCA